>CM055743.1:3102678-3650178 GCA_029465975.1 Dallia pectoralis
TCCCAAATGCCAAATGAATTTACCTTTAAAGAATCTTCCCTTAATGTTCTTGTTTGGCGACTGACCAGGGAGAACGTAGTGAAACTACTGACCAATTGATCCGTTTCCATGTTGTCAAAAATAATGGATTGATTGGTGTCCCCTGTCAACACAGAATGTTATATTATACTTTTATTAATTCAGGGATTCAAATCACGAAATCACTTGCACAATACAAAACAGGAAATAAAGTAATTAGGAACCGTCGCCAGTCCCAATTTTGAATGACGTCACTGCATTTCTGTGACTTGGTCTTGGGGTGATGAATTACTTCCCAGTTTGCATAGATTTGATGTTAAGCAGCATTGTCTCACAGGCCTGACGGGGGAACGCAGGCTTTTGATTATAAATGCCAGTTCAGCCAGCCCAGTGTGCTTGCCAAGTTTTAGAGAGTTTGCTCTGCCCATAGTAGAACCAGAACAACTCCAATTCCGCTCTGAATAAAATGTTAATTCGTGCTGCAGGCAATTCAAGATTGGGTGAGAGTCTCACATTAATATGTGAGTTATTTTCTCAAAATCCTGCCTCTACCTCTCCTTTATAATATATAACGTGTTTGTTATTTTCCATTGGATATTTCCCCTTGATTAAAGTTCACCCTGGCTTCCAGTGACCTCCTCGATTCTCAGCACGCCGACCGTCAGCCGAAGCCTGCGAACCATTCTGCCAAGGTGCCGAGATCAGAAAAATCTATAGAATTTACAAAATATACAGTGTGTGTGTGTATATGTACATACACCAGTGAGCATCTTCTCTAACGCTGCCGGCGAAAGTGTTATGAAACAGTCTCTTTGTCTTGGAAATATATCCTAATTGGGAAGAAGCTTGAAGTTTTCATTTGGACTTTGCGAGGCTTGTTATTGCCGTGGCAGCGCGTAAAACTATTGCCCTGAGCTTTGCCACGAGCGCCTGATACATTTTCTCATTAGCGGTGTAAATTATAGCGTATGTTGTCAATTGTTAAGTCAAACAGCGCAGAGACTCCTATTATGGGTCAAATTATGAATATTTCTTCACCTACATGACAAACATTGCGAGCGGTTACGGCGTGAAGTCAATAGTTTGCACGGGAACTGTGTACAACGGTAAATGTCAATTCAAATCTTAAGTGCTACTCAGTTATAACGAGGCTGTGAAGTAAACAGAAGGAGGTTGTGTGTGATTATAGCTAATAATAATAATAAATACAGTAAGCTTGTTTGTCCTCACCTGAAAACTGGGGTTCTTTCCAAGTTGCATGTGACACTGCTTGTGCGTGTGTTCGTGTGTGTGTGTGTGTGTGTTTCACCCCAATCCCTCTGGCAAATTGAATCCCCTTTAGCGTCATCGCGACCGAATTTCATGGTTAGCCGTCTGCCAATCACAGACGCCCAGTCCTCCGTGCCGCTGGAAATATGATTGATGGGATTCACATGATTCCTCCTTTAGATAATCTGAGCCTTCTCGTTAGCTACACAAATCACCTCTGCGGTGATGTGCCCGAGCTCAAGGTCGTCCTGAACAGCTCTAGATCATCCTGAACACTGTGTGAGATGTGCACTAAGGAATTGTGATTGAAAGAACATTCAAAATGCCCGCCTCTACATTAATACACCTTCGTTCTCGTGTTTTCCTAGTGAGTATCAGTACATGCGTTTTGTCGTAACATCCTATGTAAATGTACTTTATAAAAACTTCCAAAGTGATAGTAAGATTTAGATTTATATTACATGTGTAATGTAATAGGTATAACATTACCCAGGTAACTGTTTACCAATATATTACATTACACAGATATAACATTACCCAGGTAACTGTTTACCAATATATTACATTACACAGATATAACATTACCCAGGTAACTGTTTACCAATACATTACATTACACAGGTATAACATTGCCCAGGTAACTGTTTACCAATACATTACATTACACAGGTATAACATTGCCCAGGTAACTGTTTACCAATACATTACATTACACAGGTATAACATTGCCCAGGTAACTGTTTACCAATACATTACCTTACACAGGTATAACATTCCCCAAGTAACTGTTTACCAATACATTACATTACAAAGGTATAACATTGCCCAGATAATGACATCACCCAGGTACTACAGCATCTAGTGGTTTACTCAGGTATAACTTTCCCTTGTCCTCGGCAGGGTCCATCACCAAAAGCAGCCACATCGGTGTAAAATACCTAGTGTGTGTTAGTCTAAGGATGCATATGTGTTTGTGTTTGTCTTTGCATTGGTCTCTCTGTCTCCGAGCCGTGTCTGCACCCCAGGAGAGTAAAAGATCAGTAAAGGGGCATCCCGTGTTCTCTCCGTTTGTACATCTTGGCTCACAACTTCCTGTTTAGCTGGGATAAATCAAGGCTTGAATGGTCGTCCATCATTAGGCAGGCCGAACCACAGTGTTCCGGGATTACAGAGGGGCCGCGGACAGATAAGGCAGTGTGTAAAGACCAGACACCTCGGAAACACACAGATTAGACCCGGGCTACATCTCGTTCGTCCGACAGAGAGTAAACAAAATCACATCAATCATGCAAAATCAATTAGACAGCAAGTCTGCGATGTAGACAGGCGACGACGCGTTCATATTAATGGGGTATCGCTCCGATATTTCTTTGGTCAGACACGACGAGGAGTCCTGCATATTTACAGGCTGCTGCTGGTTGAATGTAGGATGCTAATAGGCTAGTTCTGAAAGCATGTCACAGGGAACAACAATGACTGGGTCGTATTGTGGGTCGGAAAGCAATAAATGTGCGATCACGCAATGTGGATTGTCATAGCAACTAGTCAGTCCCTGCATACTTACAATATTTTTTTCATATTGTCCCAGTATACACAAGTCAAAACAAGTCCAAATGGGCTCTGGAGAGCTGAAGATCCGTCACAGCACTTACAATCAGGAAATCAGACAGACCAGCGTGCGCGATATCACCCGCTCACTCGACCGCAGACCCCGGTGAGCTTTTCCCGCTGTTCCCAGGAACGCGCTAGTCATTAGCGTCCGCTGCGCCGAAATCACTCGGCGTAATTACGAACAGGAAGGCGACATTTTCACTGCCGTCTTCGACTTCAAACTGAAATACGATCGACGATTTGACACGCTTCGTATCAGAGTTATGACCTGACATGGAGAACGAGGGCTTGGTTAGAACAATACATGAATGAACATAGCCTAGCATAGCATTAGTCAAATCTGCATGCATCTTATATATTTCGATGTCCAATGTTTTGTTTTGGGATGTCCGCAATCTGCAATTGGATTTGGAACGCACTTTGCCCCTAGCCTGTATAGGAGTACACTCGAGCAATATACAATGATGTGTTCACACCATGAATATTTTATCTTTTTCGTTTTTGGAGAGTGCTACAAAATGACCGAACTGGTGGCAATCGGGGCTCCAGGTTTAAAGCTAACGAGCTAAACCAGCCTCTCATTTACCTCTCCTTCTTCTCTGTAATCCCGTGGGGACCCGGCCAGCCTGTGAAGTGCCGCATGTGCCAGGGATTAACTCCTCAATTTGGCCATTATCTGTGCGGAACATAGCTGGCTATGGAGACCAAAACGGAGAGTGGTTCTCAGTCAGATTCATTCACGGGGTAACATCCTTTTGGCCCTTTCATCCCTCTAACCCCCCCACACGCCCCCACTCGCCCGCCCCCCGTTTCGTCCTCTATTGTCAACCTTCCCCAGGGACAACCTTGTCACTTCTTCTTAGGCTAACCGAGCACAAAGGCTGTGCCGCTGTAATAGCTTTTGATTCCAGACAAACCCTCGGCAACAAGCGCTGAGCGAAGGAAGGCCAGGAGGCCGGTCCCTCACGCACGTCGCCCATTAATGACTTTGAGGACGAACCTCTGTCTTCTGTCTATGAACCGGGGCGATTGTTTTTCCTGTTTTTTCTTTCTTTCTTCACTCTCTTTTCTCTTTCTTTTTTGATCTAGTCCAGAGGGAAAGTGCAGTGCCTTTGTGGCTTCATAATATATATTATCAAGGAAATGTATTCAATTACAATGACTGCTGACATTTGTGATTTTTTTCCGATTCCGGCTGATTTTGACGGCGCGGAGTTCACGTCACTCTCCATATATAGGCTTTGTATAGCGCACATTTAGCCATGCCTGAATCACTGGCCCGGGTACAGCATGGCAAGCCATTTAAAGGTCACAGGTGAGTGATGACTGTGGGAAACAGGAGATCTCCATCTCAGTCCATCACGTCACCATTTGTCAGCAATACTCAATGAGTTCCTTATACGGGCCAAACAACACCGAGAACTAAAATCGTCCGAATATGTTGTCCAGTTTACCTGTTCGATCAGTTAATACAGCAGTTAAAGATCTGCCATGTGCAGGTTGTTACCCGGTCATCATTGGTCAAGGGCAAAAACCAGTCGCCAATCACCACGTTTGTCTAAAATTTAACCTACCTAAATGCAAATTCCATATTTGCTTAGGCTCTTTCTTTCTTTAGCCTCGAGAGGAGCAAGATAGACCAACGAGAATGTAACGTGACAATGCCCGGCCCAAGTTAATCAAGTTACTATACTACTCGTCGTGTCCTAACATGACATGTCAGCTTCTAAACCATCCTGGCATTCGTTATTCATTTTTTAAATGAGACATTTTCAATTCAAATGGAGCAGCTACGAACCATTGTGATGTCCAGTGTTAGATTTCACTAATACTCAAGGTCAATGGCACCATGTCTGATAATACATACTGTGCCCTCCAGAAGTCACGGTGTGGTGAGTTTTTTCCCACACTGGGGCTTTAGTGGGGTGCACTTCCTGTGTTCTGGTGAACGGTTTGAGTTGAGCACAGCTGTTTCTGTTTAGCTATACACCGGGGCGTAATTTGCGGTTAGCAGAGGTATATTCAAGTCACCGGGAAATGTCACTAGTTATTGGGAATAGCTTCCATGTTACGTCACATATGTGGGTGAGTGTTTTAAAGATTAAAGTTTTTACCGCTGTCTAATGTTTTTTGTCATAAGTCGATTAATATGCAGATCCATTCAGTGTGTAGTTTTTCCATTCTGTGTTTTGTTGTTTGTTTTGCGTTCAATAAAACACCTGGAACGAGTACTCAAGCTCCGCGTCTGGCTCAATCGTGCACATCACCCATGTTCGTGACAAGATCTATCGCCACCCTTGGTGTGGATGAGCATAAAAGGCCATGAAATAAAGTTATTGATGTACGCCAGCACAATCTGCCAAAAGCACACAGCCACAATGCAGAAGAAAACCATTTTCATTACTACTAGGCCAATTCAGAACAATTCTCAACGTTTTTCTCCATATCCACGCACAAATTGTCCTCTGACAATTAATTCAAGCTTTTGCATGACTCACAACGGACCTAAACCCCTTTGGAATCTAGTAGAATGAGTTATATATGGGGGCTGTTTTAACAACGCTTCACATTTGCTCAAACACTGTGTCCTGCTAAAAACACTCCAAAATGCTAAACTACAGTGTGTATCTTCTACGATATTTATTTTCATAATTGCAGATTGGGTTTTATGTCAGTTGTGCACTGGGTCTTTACAGGACTACACAGTCTAACATGGTCACTGAAGCTGACATTCTGTTTGGTACTATGCAGATATTTAACCAAGTGGAAACTCATTGGAAATCAGACTTGTTTGCTCAACTCTGTAGTCTTGATAGCGTTTCCCTGACCGGTACATTGAGTCTCGCGGCACGAGCGGCGAAGCAAAAACGAAAGTGCTAATGTATTTCAACAAAATTAAAGTAACATCAACCGTAAACACTTAGGATCCATTTAATCAATTAAATGTAATTGATATTATGAGTCAGTAACTTACGAAAGAAGTGCAAACGTTTGCAATGTACCTAGGTGTAAATCAAACACTAACATAATACATGCATTTAAATCTCCTGTAAACCAACACATTCCTCACTCCACTACAACCCGGAGTGACATATAACTTTCAAGTTGTAGGCAAACACACACATGTGCTCCTTTGCACCAGAGTTGATTTAGGAGCCAGTGAAGCGCCACATTAGATTAGTTGACTTCTCCTGATTGAAGAGGGAGTTTTTATGCTCTAATTACACGCCCAATGTGGAAGTCGTTGTTAATAAAAGAAGAGGTGGAATTGTGCAATTTGGCAAAGCGGCTGTTTGTAACTTCCTTAATTTGTGTGTGAATTATTTAGTTGAGCTGCGGTATAAGTTCTTTCAATAGGAAGACGATATGTCATTTCGAGAAAATGTTTGTTCCAGTTTGATTACGTGGCAGCCCCGGCCCTAACGTTTCATTGACCAGGGAATGTGTGGCTCAATACAAAGATGCCTTTTGCGGCTGTTGAGTCTCAAACGTGCTCACATTGTCCTGTGGCTACAAACTGGTTTGCACGCCAAGGGGCGTGACGAGCTGGAAAACATTATACATTTCATAGGCAATTAGTGTACTTCTTTCCTTTGTAGTTTTTATCGTCCTGTGGTTGTTGGATTTACTATTTGGTCTTCGGCTTTACTATTAGATAAAAGCTCCTCCTTACATTAACCCTTATTTACTCCATGTTTTTTGCCGTTTGCAAGTGTAATTCAAGACAAAAGTTGCCCTCCCATAAGAACAATATGGGTTAGGGTTACGGGCATCCACTCTGATTGTGTCCCAAATGTCACAATTCCTAGTCACTGAGGACATCTAGTGGGCTAGGAGGGTATTGGGGCACTTATATAAGATTGAGGTTCACACCTGATGTCTGGGTGGTTCACCCAAATGTGGGTGGTGAGAATGAGAGCAGTTGGTTTAGGTTGGTTATAAAAGTCACTGGGCCTAGGTGCACGGTGTGGGATATTGTCTTTATGTCATGTTGCTGTTAAATATTATGGTGAGCGTAATTACGTGTGGCTCTTGTTTTAACTTAAGTCGTTACATCGCACAATTCCATGTTTTTGCCGTTTACGGTTGGTGTTGAGTTTAAAAAAAACTGTTTCTAAACGGAAGATCACGCTCTGCGCTTGCATTCATCCTGAATAACACCTGGAACGTGATGCCAGATGACCTACCATCTTCTACAAAGTGCACTTCTTTGGAGCAGAGCCTTTTGGGAATTGGTTGCTATTTACTATGCAGCCTCTGACTTAATGGCTTTGCTTAACAAAGTAGCATTCAATCACAGCATTTACTAGTCACCTGTCATACTTCTCAGCCATGCAATAGATGAGATCCACACAATTTAGGCTTTTCTTTATCACCCCTCAGCCATTTTTTGCATTGACTGAAGATGGGAAAAGATGTTGACTAATTGGCGTTCTGTCACTCTTCATCTTGTGCCGTTTCATCAGTCAGTTTCAAAAGTAATTGCTGACTCGCACTGGTAGTTGAATAATCAATGCTTTTTTGTCCCTTCCATCAATCAATTGTTTCTACACTATCATATCTATGGGCTTATGTCATTATGACATGCTGATATGTCCTATGTCCTATGACATGTTGATATGTACTATGTCATTATAACATGTTGATATGTCCTATGACATGTTGATATCTTCTATGTCATTATCACTATGTCAACATCTGCCAACAGGCTACGGACAGAAGCAGCACTCTTAAGCTTCTACGTCAAGACATTCTGCTTTTACCCAGAGTGCCTTTCTATCCAGGTCACGGGGGTAAACAGAATTGGAGGCAGAAGGATCCATTTGATGTTTTCAGTTAGCTGTAGAGACACGTGATATGTGACTTAATGACTTCAGTTAGCTGTAGAGACACGTGATATGTCACTTAATGACTTCAGTTAGCTGTAGAGACACGTGATATGTCACTTAATGACTTCAGTTAGCTGTAGAGACACGTGATATGTGACTTAATGACTTCAGTTAGCTGTAGAGACACGTGATATGTCACTTAATGACTTCAGTTAGCTGTAGAGACACGTGATATGTCACTTAATGACTTCAGTTAGCTGTAGAGACACGTGATATGTCACTTAATGACTTCAGTTAGCTGTAGAGACACGTGATATGTCACTTAATGACTTCAGTTAGCTGTAGAGACACGTGATATGTCACTTAATGACTTCAGTTAGCTGTAGAGACACGTGATATGTCACTTAATGACTTCAGTTAGCTGTAGAGACACGTGATATGTCACTTAATGACTTCAGTTAGCTGTAGAGACACGTGATATGTCACTTAATGACTTCAGTTAGCTGTAGAGACACGTGATATGTCACTTAATGACTTCAGTTAGCTGTAGAGACACGTGATATGTCACTTAATGACTTCAGTTAGCTGTAGAGACACGTGATATGTCACTTAATGACTTCAGTTAGCTGTAGAGACACGTGATATGTCACTTAATGACTTCAGTTAGCTGTAGAGACACGTGATATGTCACTTAATGACTTCAGTTAGCTGTAGAGACACGTGATATGTGACTTAATGACTTCAGTTAGCTGTAGAGACACGTGATATGTCACTTAATGACTTCAGTTAGCTGTAGAGACACGTGATATGTGACTTAATGACTTCAGTTAGCTGTAGAGACACGTGATATGTCACTTAATGACTTCAGTTAGCTGTAGAGACACGTGATATGTCACTTAATGACTTCAGTTAGCTGTAGAGACACGTGATATGTCACTTAATGACTTCAGTTAGCTGTAGAGACACGTGATATGTCACTTAATGACTTCAGTTAGCTGTAGAGACACGTGATATGTCACTTAATGACTTCAGTTAGCTGTAGAGACACGTGATATGTCACTTAATGACTTCAGTTAGCTGTAGAGACACGTGATATGTGACTTAATGACTTCAGTTAGCTGTAGAGACACGTGATATGTCACTTAATGACTTCAGTTAGCTGTAGAGACACGTGATATGTCACTTAATGACTTCAGTTAGCTGTAGAGACACGTGATATGTCACTTAATGACTTCAGTTAGCTGTAGAGACATGTGATATGTCACTTAATGACTTCAGTTAGCTGTAGAGACACGTGATATGTCACTTAATGACTTCAGTTAGCTGTAGAGACACGTGATATGTCACTTAATGACTCCAGTTAGCTGTAGAGACACGTGATATGTCACTTAATGACTTCAGTTAGCTGTAGAGACACGTGATATGTCACTTAATGACTTCAGTTAGCTGTAGAGACACGTGATATGTCACTTAATGACTTCAGTTAGCTGTAGAGACACGTGATATGACACGTGATATGTCACTTAATGACTTCAGTTAGCTGTAGAGACACGTGATATGTCACTTAATGACTTCAGTTAGCTGTAGAGACACGTGATATGTCACTTAATGACTTCAGTTAGCTGTAGAGACACGTGATATGTCACTTAATGACTTCAGTTAGCTGTAGAGACACGTGATATGTCACTTAATGACTTCAGTTAGCTGTAGAGACACGTGATATGTCACTTAATGACTTCAGTTAGCTGTATAGACACGTGATATGTCACTTAATGACTTCAGTTAGCTGTAGAGACACGTGATATGTCACTTAATGACTTCAGTTAGCTGTAGAGACACGTGATATGTCACTTAATGACTTCAGTTAGCTGTAGAGACACGTGATATGTCACTTAATGACTTCAGTTAGCTGTAGAGACACGTGATATGTCACTTAATGACTTCAGTTAGCTGTAGAGACACGTGATATGTCACTTAATGACTTCAGTTAGCTGTAGAGACATGTGATATGTCACTTAATGACTTCAGTTAGCTGTAGAGACACGTGATATGTCACTTAATGACTTCAGTTAGCTGTAGAGACACGTGATATGTCACTTAATGACTTCAGTTAGCTGTAGAGACACGTGATATGTCACTTAATGACTGATAGTTAGCTGTAGAGACACGTGATATGTCACTTAATGACTTCAGTTAGCTGTAGAGACACGTGATATGTCACTTAATGACTTCAGTTAGCTGTAGAGACACGTGATATGTCACTTAATGACTTCAGTTAGCTGTAGAGACATGTGATATGTCACTTAATGACTTCAGTTAGCTGTAGAGACACGTGCTATGTCACTTAATGACTTCAGTTAGCTGTAGAGACACGTGATATGTGACTTAATGACTTCAGTTAGCTGTAGAGACACGTGATATGTCACTTAATGACTTCAGTTAGCTGTAGAGACACGTGATATGTCACTTAATGACTTCAGTTAGCTGTAGAGACACGTGATATGTCACTTAATGACTTCAGTTAGCTGTAGAGACACGTGATATGTCACTTAATGACTTCAGTTAGCTGTAGAGACATGTGATATGTCACTTAATGACTTCAGTTAGCTGTAGAGACACGTGCTATGTCACTTAATGACTTCAGTTAGCTGTAGAGACACGTGATATGTCACTTAATGACTCCAGTTAGCTGTAGAGACACGTGATATGTCACTTAATGACTTCAGTTAGCTGTAGAGACACGTGATATGTGACTTGACGTCTTCAGTTAGCCATAGAGACACGTGATATGTCACTTGACGTCGTCGGTTAGCTGTAGAGACATCTTAGATGTCACTTGACGTCTTCAGTTAGCCGTAGAGACACCTGCTGTTCAAAAGCTCTTTTCGCCAAAAAACAGGGAGGCCCGAAAGAGACAAACAGAGAAGGAGAGAGAAAAAGGATCAGTACAAAGTTAGCAGCCATTAGCGGTGTTTGAGCTGTGGACACCCTGCTGTGTCTCCAACAATATAATGGAGTGCAACAACAACAGACACTATTGTATTACTCCGGCGACGGTCTCTCTTTTGGTTATCCTTGGCATCCCTGTCAATAACATTCAACTGGATGAAGTGACTGAGAAATAATGAACTTCACACGAAGCAATCTGCGGCCTCGCCGGCACCTTCCGGAAGGATTAATGTTATTATTACAGTTCAGCTGCAACACAATCAACGGGGAATTGACTGTTCCGCTCGACGATATCAGCCAGATTTATTTCCATATATTTCTTTGCTGTTAAGAGGCCCGGATAATTAGGATTTTTAGCGGGGCAATCGTGCTGAGACTACCAGCACCTAGCCTCTCTGAAGAATTGCAATAAAGTGGCAGTCGGAATCCAGTAGCTCCTCGCTACATATGTTAGACGCGTCGGTTTCAATCGATACGACACCATTAGGTATCACCTAAATGCATATTGGATATTCTATTAACCGAACAAGTGAATATTGACTCCTTCACGGACCTCCCTCGTGACTCCTGCTTGATTCCTGTCCGGCCAGAGTGGACTATAGATTTAGACCGCGTGACTCCTGCTTGATTCCTGTCCGGCCAGAGTGGACCATAGACTTAGACCGCGCTGCTTTAAATGCTACCGGTTTGAACAACCTAAAAGGCGACGTGGATGTAAAAACACCACGTCTGTACAAGTAACGACATATTTTAATTCTTCCATTTGTTTGAAACAGGTCCTTTATTGCAGTTTGCCATAAAGCATCAGTCCAATGCTTATACCACATTTAAGTCAAATTGTGAGTAATTTACAGTAAATGCTACGCTAATTCACCATTCACGAGTTCGCACTTACATGCCAATTAAGGGATATAGGTTTAATGCGTATTTGGCGTGCTGTCCGGAGGGAGGGTTCCGGGCTCGGAATCCGGCCCGGGGCTCCGGGCTCGGAATTTGGCCCGAACCCAGAGTACCCCCCTAACGCTAAGGAGCCGAGGACAGCCGCTGGATTATAAACCCCCCAGAGAGCCGAGCTTGGCGGACTGGCATCGCGAGGAAGGGTCAGAATTTTTTTTTTTTTTTTTTTTTTGTTTTTTTTTTTTTTTTTTGTTTAATATTTTATTTTTTTTAAATGTTATTTTTTATTATTAATTTATTTTTTATTTTTTTTATTTTTTTTTTATTTTTTTTTTTTTTTTTTTTGTTTATTAATCTATTTTTTTTTTTTTTTTTTTTGCGCGCGGGCCTGTGAAGCCGTTCACGGCCTGGACTAGGCGGGCCCTGCTGGCCTGTGGACGTGGGGCGTTTGAACGTTTGTTGCGGGACTGAGGCCCGCTTGGTGTTCCTATTCCGACCGCTGGGAGACCAATGCTCGCTGGACGGAACGGGGAAACGTGGGAGCTTTGCTGTGGGACCAATGCCCGTTTGGTATAGATTTATTCCGACCGCTGTGAGACCAATGCTCGCTGGACGGAAAGGAGGAACGTACAGGAAAGTGAGTGCTTGCCCGGGAGGTTCTCACGCGGCATCTGCTGGAGACCAATGCTCACTGGATGAAAGAGAGAACGATGGGCTCGACCGGGGAAGTTCTCACTCCGTCCGCTGTGAGACTAGTGCTCGCTGGACGGAAAGGGGAAACGCGAAGGGGGAAAATGAGTGCTTGCCCGGGAGATTTTCTCACGCGGCATCTGCTGGAGACCAAATGCTCACTGGATGAAAAGAGAAAACGTACGAACTCAACCGGGGAGGTTCTCATTCCGTCCGCTGTGAGACTAGTGCCCGCTGGACGGAAGGAAACGGGAAATAGCGAAAGTGAGTGCCTGCCCGGGAGATTTTCTCACGCGGCATCTGCTGGAGACCGAATGCTCACTGGATGAAAGAGAAAACAGGAGCGCTCTACCGGGGGGGCTCTCACTCCGTCCGCTGTGAGGCCAATGCTCGCTGGACGGAAAGAGAGGACAGAAAAGGAACAAGGGGGGGTTCTATTAATTAGAACGGAGTTCTATTACTTAGTTGATTTAATTGTCCATTTATCTATTGGTTGATTTGTTTACGAGGGTTTGGTGAGCTATTTTGATATGGGACAGATTTGTCCTGATATAGCTTTGGAAAGCGTCGGAGGACCATCTCCCTAGGGCTTGGATCTGCTGTTGGGAGAGGCCTTTTTGGGCTGCTGAAGTTGCTGCCCCGATGCGGAATGAGTGGCCTGAAAAGTGTTCTGCTGGAATGCCTGACTGCTGGAGAACGGATTTGAGGTGCTTCTGGAACCAGAAACGTGACACGGGTTTCCGGGATTCGTCCATGAACAGGGGTTCCAGAGGAGATCTAGCCTGGGATCCTCTCTGTTGCAGGTAAACCCGAATTGACTGGTACGGTTGGATTTGCGAGGCTAGGTTAAAAATGTAGATAAAATGGCCTTTATTGTTCTGGTCGGTCTTGCTTCGTTTAATCAGAAATGAAATTGCCTCGTCGTCTATTACTGATAGGTCTGAGATGGTGGGGTGGATTTCGGGGTCGAATTTGGAAGTGGTGGTGAGTTCCGAGCACCTGAGGAAGCCGAAAAAGGCTAGGATAAACATGGCGTCAAGTGTGCGGGCGGCACCTAGGGGCTGGTAGCCTGTGCGGAGGGTGTAAATGCATTTGGTTAAGATATCAAGGGTTAAGGGTTGCCTGGCGTCGGTACGGGTGGGCTGGGATCTTTGAATCCCTTTAATCAGGAGGGAGGTTTGTGCGTTGCTTATTCCGGGGGAGGGAGCGCCGTGCATCAATTTATGGAAAAACTGGATGCCGCTCAGGTACCCTCTAATGGACCCGGCTTGTAAGCCCTTTATAGTATAAAGATAGGAGGTGAAAGACGTTATGGAAAGAAGGGAAAAATCGGGGAAGGGTAGGTTGTAAGAAGCGTGGAATGTTTTAAAACTTTTCCAGGCGGTAAGGTAGGATTGGAGGGTCCTGGGGCGACTGCGTGAAGGATGGTGTTGAGTGATGAGTCGAGCAGGGTTTTAGCGGGTGGTTTACGGGAATATCAACTCCGAATAGCGAGGTACCGGAGTAGGGATATGGTCCGCCTCCGGAGCCAGCGTCCTGAATTTCTGAAACAGAAAGCGAGACAGGGAGTCAGCGATTTGATTCTCCGACCCGGGATATGCTTAGCGACGATAATGAATTGGTCGCAAGCTGCGATCCAGGTGAGGCGCCTTAAGAGTGGCATCAGAGCGGGTGAATGGGAACGGCCTCTGTTAATGCAGTGCACGGTCGCCTCGTTGTCGCAATGCACTAGGATGCTTGTAGAGGACCATTCCTTCCCCACAGGAAAGCTGCTACTACGAGAGGGTAGAGCTCGAATAGCGCCGAGGATTGCGGTAATTGCTGGAACTGGGGTGGCCACGGAGCCGCGAACCAACGACCTTGGTAGAATCCCCGAACCCGATTGAGGGGGCGGCGTCTGTGAACAGTTGGATGTCGGTGGGGAACGCGACGAGGTTTTTGTGAAAAACGATAGGCCGTTCCACTGTTTTAGAAATGTTACCCACAGCCTAAGTTCGTCGCGGCATGCATGGGTTAAGGAAATGGGGTCCTCTAGCGAGTGGACGGAGGACGCGAGTGAGAGGAGATGCGATACGAAGGGGCGACCCTGCGGGATGATGCGCATCGCGAAGTTTAAATGGCCAAGCAGGGACAAGAGTTCGCGTTTCGAGAGAACCGATTTCTCGAGGAAGGTAGAGGAGACGAGAATTATTCGGTCGATTTTCTCCTTTGGCAGGGAGGCTTGGAATTCCCTAGAATCCAAGTTAATCCCTAGGAACTCGATGGACGTCGCGGGGCCCATGGTTTTCTCCTCTGCGAGGGGGATTCCGAGCTCGGAGAAGACGTTTTGGACTGAGAGGAGGTGCGCGGCCGGGATGGCGTTAGGAGGCGAGATTATTAGAAAATCATCTAGCAGGTGAATGAGGTGGGGATGGCGTAGTTGTTTGACAAAATCCAGCAGACTGCTTCTGATAGCATGTCGAATATTTTAGGGCTGCTTTTGCATCCGAACGTTAGACGTACGGCGAAATAGTATTTCTCGAGCCAGCGGACTCCAAAGAGATGCCAAGAGTCGGGATGGATGGGCATGACTTTGAAAGCGGATGTAACGTCAACTTTGGCCAGCCAGGCACCCCGACCCGCGATTCTAATCATGTCGATTGCCTGGTCAATGTCGTGGAATTTAAGCGAGAATTCGTCGAGAGGGATCAAGCTGTTAATACTTGGGAACGGGGAGTGATGAGGGGCTGAGAGGTCGATAATTAGACGTTTTTTACCAGTGAATTTCCTTGTGGCCACTCCGATGGGGCTGACGCGGAACAGGTCGAAAGGGGGATTGTTGAACGGACCGATCATGAAGCCTGCCTCGACTTCTTTTTTGATCAGTTGGTCTACTACTTCGGGTTCCATAACGGCGGATAGCGAATTTTTACAGATGAGGTTTTGTGACAGCGGGCACTCTAAGCCTGGTTTGAAGCCATTTTTTAAACCTGATAGAAGGTAATCCGTAAATTCGGCGTCCGGGTGGAGGGCTAGTTCGAATTGCATGCGTGAAATATTTACGGGAGTCGTCAAGTAATTTTTGGATGATTTATTAGCGGATTTGCAGACTGGACATACGAGGCGGGCGTGGGCGCCGCCGCAGAAGCTACAAATGTGCATGAAGCGGCAGCGTGCTCTGGTGCATCTGCCTGCGTTGAAATTGTCGCAGATCTGTCTGTCTTCCATGAAAGCGGAGGCCTGAGTTGCGCTGGTGGTTGCGGTACGCGGTACATAGCTGGTAGACTTCGGCTTGCTCGAACTGGTGTGGGGAGGGGAGGAGGGGTTAACATGTGGGCATGAGGCTGTGGGGTGCGCCGCGGACCTGCACACTGCGCAGGTGATGTTCCTGCAGCCTAGGAACACCCTGTTGTGCAGGTCTGGGTCGAGTGCGCCCCAGTAGGGGCACTGGTTCCACTGCGCGACTCGCACGGCGCTCTTTGCGGAGAAGAGCTTGTGGTAGGTGTAGAAGTGCCCCCCCCCGTAGGACAGCGCGAGTTCGGCTATAATGGCTTGATAGTCGTTCAGTTCGCGCCGCCTTTGGGGAAAAACGGAACAGATTATCTCGGTGAACCGGGAAAAGGCCATTGAGAACTCGGGAAAGAGAGTACGCGAGATGAGTGGGTGGTTGTGTTCCTAAGGGTGACTGAGTACTCCCCGCAGTCAATCCGGCGTTCCGGTTCGGCTGCGGGAAGAAGAGAGAGCAGAGATGAAAGGTCTGCGTCCGCACCTGAGAGGATCTGGGCGCGGATGTGCTGGGAAACCGGCGGGGTTCCATGGCGACGGCGTTAGACGGCACGGGCATCGGGGTGGCTGTGAAGAGGGAGTATGGGGATTTGGATTGGGTGGAGGCGCAGGGGAGGGTGTACCCCGGAGCTTGGAACGTAGGCGGTGGGAACGCGCCTAGGGGACCTGCGGCGGCAGGGGGGGAGAAGTTGGGCGGGGGGAAAGGAGGCTGGAAGGGAAAAGGGGGAACTTGCGCTGCGAGCGGGGGCGGGCCCGCGCTTGTTTGGAGCTGCGGGGCTGCGGGCCACTGCTGGTGGGCGGGGTTAGCTGTGGGCCACTGCTGGTGGGCGGGGTTGGCACCTGGGTAGAAGGACTGGAGTCGCGGGATAGCCTGTACAGCTGCTGGCTGCGGAAGCTGCGCGCTAGTGCCTGGGGCCAGAGCTCGGGGCTGCTGGGAAGGGAGAGGGTTAATGGGGTGTAAAGTTGCGCTACGGAAGGGAAGCCGCTGGGCTCGTCCGGGCGCGCCGCTGCGGCGGCGGGGGCATTTACGGAACGCCGCGAGCGGTGTCCTGAGCGGGAGGACGACGGAGTTGCTTGGGCAGAAATGCTTAGGGCCCCGCGGGTTTTTCCCTGCCTGCGGGCGGGTTTAGGAGGAGCTTGGAGGGAGACATATAAGTCGTACAGCTCCGCCTTGAGCATTCTCCTGGAGACCGGCGTGTCCGAGTAGCCTAGCGCCTGTCTCAGCCCGGCTACGGTCCACTTCCCGATGGGAGGGATCGTCGGGACGGTCGAGCGGTAGGAGGAGGCCGGGGAAATCGGAGGTTGTCTTGCTGGGGGCGGCGAAGCCTGGTACCGGCGTCTGAGGGAACGCCCGGCTGGTCGGGCCGGAGTGCGGCCGCGGGAAGAGGTCCTGGGTTCGGGAGTGGCGTCCGGCATGGCCGGACTGGTCGGAGGACCCGCGACTTGCGTGCTGACGCCTTCGTCAGAGGAAGAGCTTGGCTGCGACATAGTATTCGTGAGAGAGACTATTATGCTGCGAGCTGTCAGCGGAGCGAGGTAAGACTGCTGAGTCTATATGTACCCTCTAGCTGTTAATTGCTGAGGGCTTCCACCTGTAATTAATTAGCTGGAAGTCCTCCTCCCGAACCTTGTTAGTAAACCTCATTTAAAATTCAGTGGGAAACCGGTATTGCCTGTCTCTCTGAATGGGGCTCGATGAATAAAAACCCGGGCACATTTAGATACATCGGTGTTTTCTGAGATCAGGAAGTAATTTCCCCCAACCCACATCATGAAGCCTCTCTGATCTTCCCAGATCAGGAGGTCTCTCTTCTCCACACAGATCAGTCCCATCAAGGTAGAAAAGCAATTTCCATGCTCTCATTTCCTAAGCCATTCATGTTAATGCTCTATTAATCAAACTGTGCCCTGGTCAGATCACTTGATTGGCACTATCTTAGCGGTCCCCGGCGTTGGAGAGACCTGATAATACTGGTTACCGACAGACAGACAGACAGACAGACAGACGGGCCAACTGACAGACAGCTCTGCACGAATAAACACGCCGTCACTCTATATCCATCTTTATTGTTCCGTAACCTTTTGGGATTTGGCGCAATGGAAAAGGACCGTAGATTTAATTGGATGTGACCACATTTGGGGAGGAGAGTCAACAGGGGATGTAACTGAATATTGCTGCTTGCCACTGGACCCGGCAGAATCGCTACACGAGGCACCTGTGTCGTTTGTCGTTACTCACTGGTTTGTTTTCATTTCGCCAGATTAGTACACTTTAATTAGAATTCCAGTCACAAGACATAACGTGTCATACTGTGATGATTTCACTCGCCATCTGAATGTCAGGGAGACGTCAGTCTACATATAATCGGAGAGAGTACTTGAATGCAAGCTGGCAACACTGCGCAGTTAATGTTCGATCTCTCCTGAAATAAATTATAGCACGTCTGTGTCGGTTTCTTCAGCAGTGGTGTACAAATGTGTATTTTCTCCAGATTTGCCGGGCATAAAAAAAGATTCGGCCCACGTTAAAATAATCCAGATACAGTTTAGAAATCTACTAATGGCTATACTGTATGTGAACCAGTCCGGGGAATTTCTTATAGAATTTGTGCAGAAAACAGACATAGGGCTACCCGTACGACCCAACGGCCGCTGGCCTGCCAGAGGGTATTGGATTTAGTCCCAGTTTACCATCATAAGGGTCAACGAGTAAGGACCTCTCAAATTACAATAAAATCGTATATAAAAATACTTGGCTAAGCCAAAATGTACATTCTGAATGTAAGCTGTAGTCTCTTCCTGTTTACATTAACATACCTCCCACACATAACTTTATTTGTTTAGTTAGTTTCCATGGTAACGCTTTATTTTAAGGTGCATCGATTGGTTGCTAATTGGATGTATATTAACGTTTAAATTTTGCAAGTAGCCAATAAGGCGTTCGTTACGACACATTAGCCCTCAATTAGGACATAATGAAATATATTCCTATTGAAACGTGTCAATAGACCAATTACCTTATTGTTGTTTGCTGAAAATAACTCCTTGTGGATTAATTAAGGCATGGTGCCGTTCGAATGTGGGCCCCGGTCTGAAATAGCTGTTTTGTTTTATCTCAGAACTGACCGCATGTTCAAATGTGGGCGCACCAAGTCTAGTTGAAATCCGGCAACAAATATATTGTGTTAACACAAGCAAATTGGTCATAGTGTGTACGATTGTTGATATTTTATATTAACTATTATATTAATGTTAAACAAATTCCACCCGTGAGCATCTGTGCATAGCGCAAGCAAGATGATTCAAGCAGTTCTGTTCGATGTGACATATTCTTCATGTACTTTATGCCATAAAGCATTCAAGGCCATGATGTCATTTTATTGCTGAACACCCACAATGCACCATTTAAAGGAAGCGATTCCGAAGCCACGGAGATGTCATTCTATGGTCAAAACGACGATGCGTGAGATGGAATTGAAACCAAGGCCAAGTTGACATTTACAGGAAAAACAAAGCTGAGCGTGTGTATATACGCATGTATAGGTAACCAGGGACGATGAAGCGGTTTTCTACGCGACTGAGATTCACCGTTGTGTATGGCTACATGACAGCTAAGAGGTGAAGTGAAGGCCGCTTGTCTTCATGTCTTCATTCCCGGTTCACCATCGTCCATGAACTCCTCCCCAGTGTCATTTCATTGTCTTGTCCAACCCATCACAACCTGGCTCAGACCGGGCTAATTAATATGTGTCTCTCCCCCTCGCTCCCAAGTCGTGTGATTTATTGTCAAATGTTACGTGTTACTTCCTGCGTTTTGAGAGTGCCGCTATTAGAACTGTTTGGTTATTTAGTCAGAGCTCAGTTAACAGCGCTTCATTTTCAATCGCAGTCGTGTGTTTCTGTTCGTCGTCTGGCTAGTTTATTAAAAACCCAGGAACGAGTGTGCCCGTGTCTTCGCCTGATTCCTCCCACACTCCGCCGGAGATTCGTGACAACCTGTCTCCTGTTTTGTCCTGACATATGTTTGTTCTGTTGGCCCTGCAAACAAATGAATCATGAGCTTGAAAAACAAGGGGGAAAACAACCGCACAGCGTTTCACACGCATGTGGATGACAAGGACAGGTTATTTCAATCGAACTCCGATTGTCCAAGCAGAAATCGTCAAATAATTTCCGTTTCCGGCAGAACGTGCAGACTCATTGTTCTATTGTTACTGTTCTCACGTCGTACTCCTGGTAAAGAAGGTAGCTAGCAATTTTATTTTTATTTTTAATTGGACAGCTGGTGATAACTGACAATCTGCACAGATGTCGTGACACTATCTGACAATACTTTGGCTGTGGCTGGAAGAAAACAACTGCAAGATCTGTTCTACAATGTGTTTCACGGACGCAAAGTACTTGGTGTTTGCATTGCAAACAACTAAAACAAACCATTATACACACGGAAGCACCTCCCCGGACGACGTTGATGTTGTTGGCAATTCCAAGCAATATATGAGTGAAATGATATCGTGAACATCTTATTTATGAACAACACTTTACACAAACTGACTCTGGCCACTGAGGTGGAAACCCCATTGTTCTCTGTTGCCTGCAGAATGAGCTGCTAGTCCTGTCTGCTTAAAAATCTATTCAAACGGCATGAGAGGATTGTTACCAAACAGCTTAACAACATCTCCCGTGCCCCGAAGCAGCAGCACAGCCAAGCTGGGAGATATCAGAAAATTAAAAGCTATTTTTCAGCCACTTTATTTGGACGAGTAAACAGACGCAATTGCCTTCTTCAATACTCGCTTCAAAACAAAAACTTTTGCGAATCGCCCCAATGGTAATATCGCATGCTGCATAGAAGAACCGGTTATTTGATAACAACACAAGTGTCTTATTGCTATCCATTTATCTACATTGGATCATGGTCGGATTGTATTACTCACAGTTCTATAGAAGGACTTTTAATTTTATCTTGAAGGATCAGGATTCACAATTTAATGAGATATTTCAGAACCCCAGTAAATGTTAACATTGTTTATTAGTATTATTGGAATATGGATGCGAATTGGGCTGTAAAAAATATATATGTTGTCTTGTTCGTTAGTGGCAGATCGTGGTAATATGGGGTTTGGTTTGCATTCTCCAGTCAGATGGAGGCGCTAGAACGCATGGTTAGGCAATCCGTCAACAACCATAAGAAACAACTGGCTAGCTACTTTTAATTTTATAAAAAGTTTTAAACCAACAATCGACTTGAATATCTAAAAGTACAGACATTAGAATGGAATTCAGCGGCTAGCGCTGCTCATTCGTGTCCAAGCGTTGTTTGTTTTTTCTACCACAAAACGCCGCTAACTCGCTCTGTTCAACACCAAACTTTGGATCGAGTTGTGCGCTCACAGCTCACAATGCAACAGCGGGGTCTTGGGAATGGCAAAACAAATTCTCAATATGCCAACATAAAAAAGAAGATATTGGCAATCTTGTTTTTCAGACTTCTTGCACATTCCCCTCGCAAAGACTGCGTACGACTGTGAATCACGACGGAAAGCACCACTGGCTGACATCTGGGTAGACGTCTTTCTGGCTTCAGTGTCTGGAAAGGGTGTTTTTATGTTGTCTGCAAAAGACGTGTGAATGAGGAGCGATGTGCCCAGATTCTTCATGGGGGTGTCTTCTGCTGGTTGAATAATCCTGATTCCATTTGAAAAAATCCAGATCTATGTCGTTCCAAAGCACCAACCTATGTAGCCAAACTGTCATGTTTACATCCTCATAGTGGATTGATGAGCGAGCTTGGATCGCGTCAGTCAGCCTACCGTGGAACATTCCTTGAAACTGAATATTTCCGGGTCCTTGCGATACTTCAGTCAGTGCTTATGAAGGAGCCCTCTTCAATTCAGACCGCAGGTTTTCAATGGGTTTGAATTGAGGAGTGTCTGGACTTAGCGTTTTGCTGTTGTTATATTTGTATTTTCTCACAAACCCACTGTGATGCTTCATTGTGGATTAGTTAAAACTCATTTAGCCATTAAAATATATTTAACATTTTTTTAAACATTTAAAAAACATTTTAAGCATTCTCTCACACCCCCTCGCATTGTATCTTAACTAGATGTTGAAACTTGTAATACAATTCTTCACAGAAAACTGAACTATGGACTATAGTTTATCTGGCCTTGGGAGACTTTGTAACCATGAAATCACATTAATAAACCTGTACTTGGGTAGTCCATGAAGGTGTACTAGGCTAGTCCATGTAGGTGTACTAGGGTAGTCCTTTAAGGTGTACTAGGGTAGTCCTTTAAGGTGTACTAGGGTAGTACATTAAATTGTACTATAGAAGTCTATTAATGTGTACTATGGTAGTCCTTTAAGGTGTACTAGGGTAGTACATTAAATTGTACTATAGAAGTCCATTAATGTGTACTAGGGTAGTCTATTAATGTGTACTAGGGTATTCCACTGGTCCCCATGCATCTGGCGTACATGTACTGCTGCAGTGTGGGCTATATTCTGGGCTAGACTAGCCAGCTCATTTGAATCCCCAGCCTATTTGGCTCATTCAACACGTCAAGTTCAGTTACGTAAAACAAGCATAAACGCTCACATGTGACAGCTTTGGGTGACGCGAGAGAAGGAGGAATCAGATCCGGAAGACAACTGCAATTACCTGAGGCTGTCCTTGTTCTTTGTCATTACATCCCAAGGTGTATTATCAAAGACTTGATGGGCACAAACATGTTTAATAAAGGCAGATTTAAATTTACCATTCACCATATCACTATTACAGACAGAGAAAAACAGCACTATATCACTATTAGTCACAGAAATAACAGCACTATATCACTATTAGTCACAGAAATAACAGCACTATATCACTATTAGACACAGAAATAACAGCACTATATCACTATTAGACACAGAAATAACAGCACTATATCACTATTAGTCACAGAAATAACAGCACTATATCACTATTAGACACAGAAATAACAGCACTATATCACTATTACACCCAGAAATAACAGCACCATATCACCATAATGCTCTAAAATGAAAGCATCATATCACCGTAAATATCTAAAATAACAGAACAATATAGGAATAAAGGTTTGCAGCAACCAAATATTTGCTCGTTTTTTGAGGTAAGAGTGGGATCATCTACTTCTCTAGGGTGTACCCAAGTCTTCATCGTCCATCTTCTCACCTGTTTCAGCTGATTTCAACAGTTACACAGGAGAGGTGAGGCTTTGAATATCCCTACCTCATTCATGTACTGGTCTATGAAAGAGCTACGTAACTTCTGAAGGAACCTTGATCCAGTTTTGGCCTTGAAAAACTGTTGGAAATTCTGGAGGAAGTGTGAAAACACAAGGTTATAACATCATTGAACACTAGCTACAGTGGACTTCATATGTCATCAAAATAAGCCGATGTCTGCTTAGAACTTCTGTGGTGTCCAGGGCATAGGGAATACTTATTACACAGTGGAGGACTTTCTCGATTTCAGATTATCCATGGCGTTATTGAGGATGATGCTTTGTCTTTGCTTAAAAGGTCAGTTGTGTGCTTTAGTTGCACAATGTCAAGTCAACAACCATATTGCTATCCAGCTACTAGAAATAGTATCACTCTTATGCCGAAAAAACTGCAAACAGTCCCCGGTGAATTAATTAGCTCGTAATTAATATATGTACGCAATGTGGTATGCGCGAATACACCTTGGCACATCTCGAATTCCACAACGAATGGTTCATACACAACGTTAACAGCCATACAGTCATGCTACACGCGTGCAATAGCGCACACACACACACATGCTGTTAATATTGGGAAACCGTGGGATGATGTAAATTACAGGGCTGTGGTTTTACGGGTGCGTCAGGTGTGATTGACTTCCATGACAGCCAATCAGGAGGCTCCACAGCAACATCTGTACTTGTTATTGATTTGCTACGTGCCATTCAGCCAATAGAATACCGAGTTGGACGATGCTGGTGGAAGTGGTACGAATCTGTATTTTTTTTTAGATTTCAACTGTCTGCGACTCGGGGGCCGTCACATTAGATCTTACCGGCTTGTTACTAAATACTCTGAGGAAAATAAAATAGTGTAAGAAAGGTCTAGTATGTTAAACAATGTGCTCTACAACCAAGTGAGACATGTTGAAGAACATTCTGATGTATGAATTTACCTCAAAAACAAGTTAAGAAAGGAACTATTGAGCAAAGACAAGCCTGGCTTCGTATGATATGTTCAAGGTTTGGATAGCGACCACAATCATGCCTTACTCCAGAGTGGTCTCGCTGGCGTGTTTGTGCATCGTCTTGCTTGATTGAGTCCCTGGCCCGGCGAAGTGTGAAATCTGTTGTTCTGTCGCTGAGCAAAGACGTCAACTCCTAATTACACCCTTTTCGTTTTTGTAGAGTGTTTTCTCAGTGACCCGGTAACCATGTTTAATCGTGCAGGTGCGGTAAAAGTGCCAGTTTACTTTCAAACCTCCAGATTCCCGTTAAGTATTCTATTAATGAACCAAAATCGAGGGGTTTCAAATTATTAATGGAGACATTGCAGAGAAAAGTGATAAAATGACAGCCACAAATGCTGGACCTTAAAAACATTCCCTTTCAAAATGCCAGTAGAATATGTGTTTGTCGATAACGGAAAAGGTCATTCCTGTCACATTTCGAACACGACGGGGGAGATTTCACACGCGATCTAGCGGTCACTGTCGCGGAAGCTCGACGATGACGTCAATGACCTTGCGCGTCTGTCAGCGTTGGAGACGATTGTGCCGATGGGGCAATGTGAAAAAAAGCACACGAAAAAAAAAATCTCGATCCTGTCAAGGGCAGTAGCAGACATTTCTAGAGCATGACATCACAAGACTCAAGGTCAGTATGCTTGACCATCAGCGGTTTGTATGCAAAACAAATCCTCACCCCTAAAACAAATACATACTCATTCGTCCAGGTTATTGTCTATCATTCATCATCATTCGTGAACTCTTCGGGGCATTGTCCACTCTTTTATCACACAACAATGTTCGGATCGTGTGTGTTCAGATGTTTCGATTATATTCATGTTAAAATCAGCCAAAGGTGCGTTGACTAAAATTAGCGGCCTCTGTCTCCCGAGAAATGTTGGCTGCTGTGTCACTCTCATCAGACACGGACAGGCTACTTACATAATAGCTCAGGCTTGCAATATCCACTCGAATGATTAGGGCATCCATCTTCGGGACTGACCCAATGGCAAGACCCATCGATCGTTCCCCCCAGTTGACGAAGCAAATTCCCTGGAAACACCCGTGACGTGCGTTTCTTTTTGGCACGGCTTTAAAACGTGTCTGTTGATAGTATAAAGGCCAGCGATATAGGAATGAGAACACTCGAGTCAGACGATGACTTCTGGGCACAACGGGTTGAGATTACATGTTACACTACATGTGACAGAAGGTCAGTCAGACGATGGCGTCAGGGCGCAACGGGTTGAGATTACAAGTTACACTACATGTGACAGAAGGTTAGTCAGACGATGGCGTCAGGGCACAACGGGTTGAGATTACAAGTTACACTACATGTGACAGAAGGTTCGTCCGACGTATTTCTTTTCAGTCACATGTCCTGCGTAAGCTACCTGATTTCCTGTCTGTAAACAATAAGTTGTGTAAGCAAACGCTAATGTTGTGTTAATCAAATTATGCATTTGAGTAATTGTCATTCAAATTGTCTCTCCAATTTCCAGTTTGATCTTGTTATATATTTCTTGAATGCAATGTGATTGTATGTGGTTATAAATGCTTGTGACTAAACATTTAGCTAATGCCTTTGTTCACTCGTTATTTTAGTTGATGGTTTGCCAGTTGTTCACAACTCCTTAACAAATGATCATCAATCTAAATCTGCATTTTAGCAGTTGTACATTTTATTATTCATTGTAATTCCAGGCTATATGTGAAAACCATGTTTGCATAAAAAAATGAATACTTAGTACAGATACAATTTGGGGGCTTTACAGCGTTCAGATAGTGGGCCGCGAGAAATGTGTAGTTTCTCATTCTGCCAAAACTAAATATCATACTGTCTTGTTCATCATATCTCCTTAAACAAACACGACAACGTCAAAAGCTGAATTACTGTGATGTCTTTTACAATTGAAAACAACACCTCCTTTTGAGAATTGCTGCCATTTTCTGCAGAATGTATATTCCATCTTATCTGCTGAACCAAACATTAGAATAATGAAAAGGTTATCTCTTCACAAAACACATTGGGCATTGGGAAAATAGATGGAATACAGAGAGTGTTTTTAAATGATCGAGAAACAGAAACTTGGTTATTATTTCAACATTCTTCATTTCTTGTCCATCGCAAATTCCTCCCGTAGCTTCTCAAATTATATTTTCAAAGAGAACATTTCCGTTTTAGAGCACTTCACAATTCTCTTTTATGATTGCACTGGCAGTCAAGATAACATCAATCAAAAAATACATTTTGAGATCATCACAAAAAAAAGGAACTGAAAAGAAGCAAATCCTCCCTGAAATGACGACTTGGTGCAGGGTAACAAAATCAATGAATACAAATGAAATTGATATGGCTCTTGTCACAAGGGTTGATGACGAGTCCTTTACGGCCAAACTCCGAAAATCAAGCTGCAGTGTAGACAGGTAAAGATCTACTTTAGAGACAGAAGGCACCTCCTGTAGTTTGGTTGGAGTGAATAAAGTACAACTAGTGGCAGATAAAAGAATGACAAAACAAAAAGGGTTAATTCCGGCCTGTTGACAACTTTAAAATCTGACTAAAGGCTCACTGTACCAAGAAAGTTGTCGGTTCTGTAACAATTTTGGGAGAAACTTATGTGTTTTTTATTATTCATAAAGGTTTAAGACTGCTTTGTTACATGTTTTGATACCTGCAATATTAATACGGCTTGATATATCAGAAAAGCACATGAATATTGAAGTCTAGTGTGTATATTTTATCGGAAAATGGTTCAATATAAAAATATTATCCCAAGGTAGAGTAATTATATCCTCCTAATAAATCCAGACAAATGTTAACTTTTGATTTTGCTATTCCCTTTTGCTTTATAATTAGTTTTTCACGTTTCACTCCGGATGTCACTCACCTGACATGTGACATATTCAATCCTCTTGCTAACTCTGTGATGTCAGAACAAGACATAAAGTCACCTCTAGGCATCTCTATGTTTGTGTTGTCCCCGTTTAGAGGTGGCTGGCCTGCGTTGCCTCTAATTGGGCGGCCTATTTAAGTGGCCAATTGAAATCCAGCGTTGTGGTTTATTGTTGTGTGTCATTGGTTGCTGCCTTGTTGTTTTTTGTTGTAAAGCTAGTTGTCATTAAAGTTCCTTATATTATACTCTACAGCTCTGCCCCTACGCCCTACCACAACCCTCACTGTGACACCAGAAAACGATTAAGTGGATTTGTCTGGGACGAACATAGACCTGGGCTAGCCTACAAGCCTTCAGGAAAAAATCTTTGGGATTGTTTTAGCTTCCGTTTGACTGGAGAAATGAAAGAGAAAGTTATTTGACTCTCTCAACCTTCGGCTGTCTTCTTGTGGACAAGCCATTTATCTTCCTCTTTTATTGTGCATTGTTCATTAGTCTTGATTTAATTTCCACTTCCCGTGCCCAGTCGGCAGTCCAGCTAACGGGCAGATGCGGTTCTCTTTGCTGCCCGGTTGTGCCGGGGTACTTTACATACCCGTGAAAGAACAGGTGATGTGAAACATGTGTGTTAACTGAAGTCCTCGTCGGGTCATGAGAATATCATACGTACTGAAACTGCGTGTCCGAAACGGAAGAATCACCTGGACACGTGAATTGCAGGTGTTACGCTTCCGAACAGCTGCCGCGCCTCAGCTCACACTGTCTACACGCAGAATATAGCAGGCTAATTAGTTGACGAACTGTCTCCTTCGAAATAAACGATGAAATTAGCATCATGTCACGAAGCGTTACATTCATTAATTGGATTTCAATTCCAAGGCGATGGAACGTACCGCCTTCTCTCTCACCACACTGGAACCACGGGCCGGTCCTTGCATTATTCCACGCGTACTAAACAGCCAGCCTGCCAGCTTGTTCTCTGAGAACGTTAAACTGATATACGCGCGTGTTGTTGTTGATTCACTCTTACCGCGACCATAAATAAACCGTGTCTTTCTCAATCGTTTTTATTTTCCCCCATCATCCGGGCCAGGTAGTCGTCGGTCCAGCTTTGTACAATTACCCCCTTTGTTTTCTTCCCTTCTGCTCCCGCCGAAGAACGTAGCCAAGCTCCACGCTGGAGAGCATCCAAATAACGGAAAACGAACAACTACGGTCATTTGTCCCGGGCACTGCGGAACACACCAGTCCTGGAGGTCCATTAATCACTGTCGAACGGCCCAAAGATAGCTATCTCCCATCTACGGTGGGTCGCACTTACCCGCAGATCGACTTATCACCGGTAAACACGATCCGGCCCCGTACGGCGGTTGTTGATCCTCGGGGGTTATCTGGGAGGTACCCAGCGTGCGTGTCAATTGTTTCAACCCGTCGCATCATCACCGCGAGTCACTCAACTGTGTGTTTGTCTGTGAGACGGTCGTACATTTTGATGTGACTTCGACGGTCTTGTTTTTCATGTGTTTATGAAGCACTTGAAACTCACTGCAATGACGAACGTAGAGTGTGGTTTCCGTAAGCAATAAACAAACCACATTACAATCAAGGGGGGTTTATTCAACTTCTTATTACTCCCTGAGACCCCCTGAGGTGCAGAGTTATTTAGGCATAAATAATCGTGTGTACCAGGAGGTTTGGGTCTACAGTAAACTGAGTTGTAATGTTTTAGCGAACCAAACGATTGTCAGGGGGTTTCACTATGGGCTTATTATAAAACCAGGGAGTCTTCATCATGATTACGATTGAACAACTTGGTTTGAGCAAACAGTGTGATAAAATGCCAAGTGAATTAGTTGGATAATTAGCGGAGAACACATTTTGTTTTTTTTTGCTCACTAGGCAAAGCCAAGATCCGTCTTTAAAAGTCATATAATTTGGAAGAGAAAAATGGGTAAAAACAAACACATTTTTGGATTTCAGAAACGACCCGTTAGCCCAGTAGCGTTGTCTGAGTGTCCGGCTTGTAAAGTTCCCTCGCCCTCCTATCTATATGTGCAAGCTACGGGAAAAGATGGTATCTTCCTGGAAAACGAAAGTCATTCCCGTCTCTCAGTAGCGTTTTGAATAACGACTCCGGGACCCCGATCAGTCATAATGACACTGATAATCTATTATAGACTCAGATATGACACGCGGGAAAAAGAGGCTTTCCTGTGTGAAAAGGCCCTCGTTTCCAATTCCGATTCCCCCGGCTCTCTTCCTCTAACCTTGCCTAGTGACAGATAATACATTTTTGTCATTGGAAAGCTCCGCGTTCCTCCCATAGAGGACCTTTAAAAGAGATATATCGCTTGTCCCTTGGGATGAAGTCGATCCTGTCCTGGATTATATCTCAATTTATTCTCATTATATATATATATAAATATATCTAAATTATATTTTAAAGACTCGGCGGGGTCATTAAAACGAAGGTTATCGGGCATCGCCAATTAGGATGTCCTTGTGTGTTGAAAGTCTGTCACCTTTTCCACTCTTAGGTCAGTTGGCCTCGCCTGTGTCTGAGCTCAACTGCCCCAGAAGGTTTGAAGCGGTTGACGGTTGGAAGATTCTGGAATCACTACAAATGCCTGCTATTAGGAAGACGGCCCGGACCAATTTGAGTGATACACACGCCGCTGACATTGAAATGCACCAATTAATGTGGGCTACACTTCACAAGATTGGCATAGAATTCATAAAATTGAATTAGACACAAGCCAGAGTATGAAATAAGCTCGGTGTTTTACGATTTGATTTTGAGAAGAGCTGTCTTTAGGGGTGGAATAAGAATTCGTGTGATGGAGGAGAGTGGGGCCTATGAACATCGAAGCTAAGAACACGCTCACGTAGCAAAACATGTAAACAAGTCGTACAGCCTCACAAGTCCTCTGCCAACAAAAGTGATTCTATACCTCGATTGAAAATAGGTTGAAGGAAAAAAATATGTTTGAGAAGAAATAGCGAGAGGAATCTGTCATGGAATAGACTCTCGAACCAACCACAGGTTTTACTGGTTGATTGACGTGCCATGTGATTTCAGATGTGCGTATTTAAACCCTGTGCCTTTATTGTGTTCCGGGCGGTTGCCAAGAATAGGCACGAGACCCAAAGGCAAGGCGGTTTCCAGGAGCCCCAGGGCCAGCTCATTCTCCTGTGTTCGACGCGGAGCGGAGTTGGACGCCTGCCTACTGGCCGAAACCACCTCCCGGCGTTGTTGGTCGTATGTTCATCGGTTATTTCCTCAGTTGGTTTGTAAAGGTCCTGGGGCGGGTGAGAAAAAGCATCTGCTGAAAAGGTCAACCGGTTAACGTTTCTCGAATATTTATTAGCCGCCTTAGCAGTGTTTTCGGGGTCACCTTGTGACTGGGAGAAGACATATTTGAACTAAACACTTTGAGCAAACTTTGAGGTAAGCAGAAGCAGGTCCATGTTATGCTTGATAGGTTAACAATAAGACAATTCAACCAGCCCTGGCCTTAACAGGCAGCCAGTGTAAAGAGGCTCTATGGGGTCTTCCTACAAGTTCTTTATGTGTGAAAGCATCGGTACATTCTTGGGGTATTATAGATAGCAGAGTGTCTGCTATAGGTGCTAGTTAAGAGGCAACCTCTGTAACTCACCAGAAATGAAAGATGCCAGTCATCCATAATGTGTCGTTGAACCTGTTCATTATCATCCAAGGCACTCCTTCGTAACGTCTCGTCTTTGCGGGGGTTTTGTGCTCGGCTGCGGGTGAAGAGAGCACTTCACGGCCCCCCTGAAAAACGGGTGACTGGCTCACGAGGACTCATGGGGGTTTTTAATTTGCTCGATTGATTGTGTTAAATATGTGTGATTGTAGTTGCTAAGTGATTGTTTCTTCGGGTAATTGTATCCTTACGGAGCGCAACCCGGCATTAATCCGACGAGGTATAATTTTGCACTTGTTTGAGAAGACGTTTTTATTTTTAGATATTTGTAGGTGATGAGCTGCCATTATCTTGATGATCACATTAGCATTGACATTTAAGCAGCAGGTGGGTTTGTTAACCACAGTTAGCCGTCTTTACCTCTTTTGCGTTTTGGAAAGTTTACCGGGTAACCTTTTCGCGCCTCAGCGTCTTTCCCTCGATCGTAGCTGGGAATTCCTTAGGAACGGGTGACCGTGTGTACTCAGGGACTGAATACAGATGCCATTAGGCCAGACACCCGCAGAGCTACGCTGTGAAAGAATCCTTCTCTCCGCACGTCCAAGTTTAATCTCACGAGGTGCTGAGTCATCACTTAGGCGGCCATTTTGTGCCTGCCGGCACACGTACGCGCCGTTTTTTTCACGGCCTCGACTCATATAGGAAATGCAAATGCTTTAATTCAATTCCAGAAGATTATGGCCCATCTTTCCCCCCGTCTGCCCCCCTGATTGACAGGCACATCTCCGTGCCTCCTCATCCGTTTCTGTCGATCAAATTGGAATGTTCCGTGTCAAATTTCACCCCTGCTAACCACAAGAGAGCCACTCGAATTAAAGCCAGACGATGGCTCTCAGTTTCTTTTTCGACCGGGGGAGATCTTAACGGCGGACTCCGGGTCAATTTCAATCAGCTCAATTCTCAGAGCAGTTCGGCCCCCACGTATCCCGTCCACGTATCCCGTCTTTTCCCTTTTTTCAAGATAAATTACCTCGTGGCTTTTCCCCGTAGTTATGAATTCCTACGATGTTAGTTCATAGCCACTGTAATGATGTGTCACTCGAACGCCATGAGTGCATTGATGAATTCGTGAAGGATAAACACGGACGTTCTTCCCTTGGAGATTATGTAGGTCACAGTGAGACACGGTACACCCTGTTCCTGACACTTCAAGACATGAAAAAGCAGAAATTCACTAATAAACACGTAAATATAAATTAAAACATTAAGCCCTTTAACTAGAATACTTGTTTTGCCATCAATCTACACACAACATCCAATAATAGTTCAGGGAAAACATGTTTTTACATGGCCTCATCGCAGTCTTCGAATGTCAGCCCACATGCAAACACTTATATTCTGGTTCCTCTGAAGGTTTCTTCCAACCTTACAACCGAACTAGGGAGTTTTTCTTTGGCACAATGCATTAACTCTGCTTGATCTTCAGGGTTTCAAGCTGGGTATCAGTAGAAGTACTTTGTGACAGCTGCTGGTGTACAATGGGTTTAATAATTTAATTGAGGAGGTGACGCCTAAACTCCATATCAATCAATCTGAAGTGAACAAATGTTCATCTTGCACACAGCATAGATTGGAGCCCGGCCCAAATGGAATATGAAATAGCCTACCGTCTAAACTCATCTGTTTTATGCCAGAACACCAATTTAATTAGTGTTTATCCAATGTACAGTCCTGAAAGGCAAATTCATGATCCAACCTGTGCACTTTTCAACAGGTAAATATTTAACATAAAGAAACATGAAAACATGATGTAATAGGCACATAGAAAGGCTCATACAATGAGGATATTTCATAAATAACCATATAAAAAACAACACTAGTTTAAAATAATATGGAAGATGGCTAATTATATTTGATAGAGTAGAAATCTGACAGACTGTATGGAAGAAATATAGCCAACTCATTTGTTATCTGAATTATTTTCTGTATTAACTATTTAGATGTTATATTTTGTACTCTTTGAAGCGCCTTTGGCAGTGTTCCTAGCTTTCAGTCTTCTTGGGTATGTCTCTACTAGCTTTGCCCTTGTGGATTTGGGCAGTTTCTCCAAATTTTCCTTGTTGATCCTTGTAGATCCTCTCCAGGGAGAGTCACAATTCTATTCTATCTCTGCGATCTGTAGTTTATCTCTGGACTTCATGGCTTGCCCTGACATACACTGTTAAGCCTGGGACATTATATAGTCAGGTGTGTGCTATTCGAAATAATTGCCAATCAATTGAATTTGCCACAAACACCTCCAAAGATAATCAATGTGCAGAGAATGCATTAGAGCGCGGTCTGGAGGACCGTGCATCTGAATACTTCGGAGATATAACAGGATTTTATTTTCATTAAATGTACTTTTAAATTAGCTTTTTTGTCACGGGTTATTGTGTGTAGATTGATGGAAGAAAATAAAATGACTTATTAATTAGGTCTATAACAAAACAATGTCTGGAGACTGTCAAGCGGTCGAAATAATTTCTGAAGGCACTGTATGTATTACTGATTCACCCTAAACTGTCTCAAATAATCAATCAAATTCATTTCGTAAGGCCCTTTATACATTAGCAGCTGTCACAAAGTGCTTTTACAAAGACCCGGCCTGAAATCCCAAAGGGCCTGCATGAACAGGTCAACGCACAGTGGCCAGAAAAAATATATAGACTCAAACTTAGAAACCTAGAGAGGAACCAGGCTCTGAGGGGTGGCCTGTTCTCCTCTGGTTGTGCCTGTGAACTTTTAATAGTATGAATAAGTAATAAATGCATGTGTGTTATGTGCAGAGTCTATCATACACAATCCAATTCAGAAGCACGACCCAGGGGACCGGTGAAGGGTCAAGCGGTGTGGCAGCCGGGACCATCTCACTTTTCTCTTTCATTCTTCTTTCTCTCTCTTTCCTCTCTTATTTCTCTTCTGTAACAGCATTAATCTCCCCTCTCCTTCTCTCTCTCTCTTGTCTCGATTTAGTTAAACAGTTTCCACAAACATTTTACCACAGTTTGTTCTCATATTATTTCCGTTGCAGCATCTGAGGGAAATATGTCTCTGATGTGATTAATATTTCGGCAAGAGGTTCGACAACTCCGCTCAGTAGGCCGTCAGGTGTGAATTACCTGTGTTGATGACGTTCAGCTGGGCGTTGTTCTCTGTTGCCCCCATTCATTTGCACAGCGGACACACACAGGGCCAAATTTAGTTCAATCGTGCAGTCTTTTACATTTTATGTACTTCATACCGTGCTCAACTTCATAGTCCGTTGTAGAGCACTTGAGGCCAGACCGTTTTTTTCTTTCAAATCAACAAAGCATGACTTATACATACTAATTCCTGTTTATGTTGTTCTGGTTTGTTTGCCAGCTCCGGTGCACAGAGAGTGTACACAGAGTGTCTCATGGGATTTTGGTGAGAAGATTTTACATTTGTTTAGGATGCTGTAAATAAATTACCTGAGTGCTGTTGATGATGCTGTAAAATATATTTCCTTTTACTGTTACAACTTTGTTCTTAGTGAATTTTTGTACTGTTTTTGTGGGTCCCTGTTTTTTGTCTACAGGGTTTCTCCTTTTCTTTGGCTATTATAATCTAAATTGTGTACAATGTCACAATAATGTTATTTCTCCAAGTTCTCTGATTTCCTTTTTTAATATTTGATAGGGAAACTGAAAGGTCAAATAGGCAGTTTATTTTTTATACTGACTGCTTTCTCCTTCACTATGGAAAGGAAAACGGTTGGTTAAGGAAGTAGAACTCTGTAGCTCTCTGAGGAATCTGTCCCATAACAGCGTCCCCGAAGCCGGCCATTTTCCGTGTAGAGACCCGACGTGTGACTGAGCTGCGGCAGTTGAAAGCCTTCCTATCTGGTTGTTTTCGTTGGTTGTGTTTCAGCGGGTTAACGGGAGAGAGGAGGTTGCTTTTATCTCAAGGTGAGTGTCTGTCCACTGTGTGCCGGGAGTGTCTGGATCTTGCATTCGGGAACCTAGCATGTGTCCTGGTGTCTGTAAATTGAAAATCTCCAGCTCCCCGTGACTTGGAGAGTATCCGGTGTGTGCGTTGCACATCCTCTATACAACATTTCTCGTAGGACAATAGAATCACTTCATGGCAAACTACGGGAACAATTTGGTGATGTAGCTTTATAGCTTTATTTCTTCTAACTCTCCTCGTGTTAGTACACATATTTTATAATGCACGTACCATGTTCCATTTCTCTCACGTCGGGTTTCCTGCTATTTGGTGCACTTTAAGTGAACGCGTTTAGAAAAATGATTCTGCTCCTCTTCAGGTCCTCATGAAATGCAAAACTGTGGCTGTTGGCTTTTTGCGAGCGGGTGTTTGTTCTGCATAGGTGTCTGGAAGGAGGTGTTGTTTTGTTAGTGGAGCCTCGGGCCTTAATTGGGATTGTATAGGCAACAGGAGAGATTTGCATCGAAACATTTTTGCATCAAGGTTTTTTTTACGTCGGCCAGCTTAGCAGCTTAGCGGATGTTGACAAATCAAACTTTATATATTACTTTACATTATATCATAGATGTTGGTTTAGGCACGAAACCATTCGTTCTTTGTACAATGGCGTGACGTGAATCCCCCCGTCAATGTACGGTAGCTGTGACTTTAACAGTCTCGTGTCCGTTTGGAGATCCGATTGTGTAGCAAACGTGAAAAGAAAATACGTCTTCCGATTACGTACATGGTACTGGAATATACCCGGTTGTCCAGGTGATGCCTCATAATGTGAATTCGCTCTTAATTTGTCCCCCCATTGCTGTGTTGGAGGCTGTGGTCAGGATTAAGGGGCAACTCATCTGCTGGTGTCTCTGGGGAAGTGGACAGCTCTTTCACAAGTTGCTCCACTGCACCTCAGCTTTCTCACCTCCTCCATCTTTCTCACCTCCTCCAGCTTGCTCACCTCCCGCTGCAGTGTGTTCGTCGTCTCCTTATTCAGCTTTGCCTTCTCCTCTAGTGCCCTCGTTTGCCCTGAAACTGGACCTCGTGCTGCTTGTGTCCTGTCCCGATTGCTGACCCGTCTCTCAACCCCCTTGATTTCTGAGTCCTGTGATTCTGTGAGTGTGTAGGTAGTTGTGAAGCCTCTCTGAGACAAGAGGACATAACAGCGTATCTACCCATCTAGGTGATGTGCAGTGCTCCTATGTCACTCTCATAATCACCCTCCTATCTCATTCTCAGCCAACCCAAGCTTTGTTCCGGGCCTTTCTGGCTTGAATATTAAATATAATGTGAACACAGTAGAAAGCACAGTAAAAACCACAGTAGAGACCACAGTAGAAAGCACAGTAAAGACCACAGTAAAGACCACAGTAGAAAGCACAGTAAAAACCACAGTAGAAAGCACAGTAAAGACCACAGTAGAAAGCACAGTAAAAACCACAGTAGAGACCACAGTAGAAAGCACAGTAAAGGCCACAGTAGAGAGCAGAGTAGCGAGAGATCAGGCAGACTGAGCAGCACCAAACACTTTATTGTTAATTAGAACATTTAAAATACCGAGCGATACTGTAAGCTTATCATCAATGACCAGGGTGTTCTACAATCAACAAATACATTTGAATTTGCATTGTAGATTGGGGAGCGAGTGGAACGGAGCGAGAGGAGAGGGAAAAAACATCTGCGTAAACAGTCAAAAAATGTTTATCCGATCAGGTTTGTATTTCTTTTTACAGGCATTAATATATGATATGTTTGGTGATAATGACATGAAGTTTTTGAGGATGAAAATGTCGTTTCTAAACAGAGACAACGTGGACTAACACAACACAGATTAGTGTGAATTGTTTCATAGAGAGTGAAGATGCCCTGTCTGGGTTTGTAATAATTATACACATCTCCCACCAATCTCTTTAACGCCAGTCATTAATCACCGAGAGCGAGCGAGGGGGAGAGAAAAAAATCCTGACACTTGTGATTAAAGACAGAAATATTGTGATAGATTTAATTTTAATTACTCAATCATCACATTTTTAAGAGTCGTCTTCTCTGCGAAGGACTTTATATTCCCCACCAAATTGTCCTTGACTGATCATTGAGCTGCGTGTATGAACTGAACCAACGATACCTTGGTGTCATTAATGCCCAAAATGTTTTATTAACGAGAATCGCTACGCTTTGCTGACAAATCAACGCAATGACTGTGCGATGAATGTACACGATGAGTGTCTCGCAATGTGAAGCCTCCATGTCAGCACCTCTCTTGAGTTGAACCGGGTTGGTAGATCTCATCACGGTTGCATCTTACGTCTGCCATAAGTGAGTGATGGGGGCTTCAAATTCTTTGCTGTGTCTGACCCACAGCTCACATGGAACAGACTCAGAGAGGTTGGTGCGTGTGGTGGTTGTGGAGGGCTGGTGCAGCGACGTGGCTAATGTCTAGCGTAGCGTAGCTGCCTTTCATCCCGGGTTTGCCGTCGCGACACACAGCGCCACTCCCCGGCAAACTTGGCTCCTTCTTAACACGTTTCGTTAATGGATTGGTGTAGCAACGATGAGAGTCAGAAGTCCATCAAACCTGCTGGAGCACGCTGGCTGACCAGGACAATCAGCGCAGCTAACGGACCTAAACGCTCCACAGGCCTGAATGTCTTGGCCACAACACCTGGAGGAATTATGGCATGAGTCCGAATAATTTGCAACACCTGAGACAACTTTGCCAAAACGGCAATTTTACCAGACTGGCTTTGTAAGGGACTTTAAGATGCACAGTCCAGTGTGGCAGTGTGATATTAACCATTTACTCATTAGCCAAACAGGGTCCTTTTGTTTACTGTGTCATAAAACTGTGTAATTCATCAACACATAGTGTCACGTAAAAAGAAAATACGTTTTGAATCAGACACATATTGAAAGAAGGTGTTTGATTAAGATCCCTGAATTCATCTTTAATACAAAATGTTTTGATATCGAAAAAAAATCTAAACAGATAAAAAAGATGAATGATGTGAAAAGATAATGAGCCTTTTTGATTAACACATCAGTAGGAATACCCCAAAGTAATGATTTTTATCAAATGGCCATAAACAATTTATTGTCTTTTTGCATCTAAAGATTGTCTACCTGTCCGGTATAAATTGGTTATACACAATGGATTGAGGTTCTGTTTGTGTCTACACTACATTTTATTAGTTCTGTAAAGCTAAGGCAGCTCAATCAAACCCAAACAAATCCAAAGTATTAAAATAGTCCCAAATGGGTGTCCATGGTATTAGCTTTATGGTAACATTTTTAACTAACTAACCACAATCCCAAAGGGCAAAGTCAAATAGCTGGTCCTTTATGCTGGAATGGCATATATGCCGCATATATTTATCAACCTATTCTGTGTCAATTTCTTGAAATTATGAAAACATTTTGTACTTGAATTTAGCTGTTGTTTGTCTTAATCCTGTTTACTTGCATCTATGTAAGGGCTTAGTTACAAGGTTTAAAAAAGATGACAGCTGTAGCTAACCGAGATGAGGAATAATTATAATGTATTTGACCTACAGTGAAATTAATTCTGAAAGTGGCAGCTTTTTTGGCTCTGTATTCCAGCACTTTGGATTTTAAATGATACAATGACTACCCGATTAAAGTGCAGACTTTCAGATTTTTTTGAGGGGATTTCCAATTACATCGCATGAACCACTTAGAAATGATGGCAATTTGTGTAAAGTGCTTTCGAACAGTATTCAGTTCCTTTAACGTTTACCACAATTTGTTGCGCTAATGGCTCATTCAAAAATGTATAATACTGTAATAAAAAACTATTGGATCAATAAAATCAGGCCCATGTAAACAACCAAACATTACCCAATGCGGTACACTTAAAAAGTGTATTATTTTGGAACCACTTGAACAACCTGATAAACATGATAAACACCACGACAGAACACTTATATTCATATTATTCAAGTACAATTGATATAGCAATTAGCATACTTGAATGTGTCAAAATCGCACCCACTTATTTCGTTCTTTAGTATCCCAAAAATACGCAACTGAAAAATGAATTGATATACTCCTAACCTGTTTCAGCTATATAATATAAATAAGTCTGCAGAATGTTCCGCTCATGATCGAAGAACAGATCATGTAGATTGTCAAATGTTCACCTTTGGTTTTTCATGAGAAGAGGAGATGCGCGTTTGTCAGCAAGAGACACATATAAAGCAATGTACAAAATGTCATGCCTGTAGCTCATGGCAGGAAATATGCTTGGATAACTCCCCCCTCCCCCCCCAAACCAAATAGCCAATACATGTAATTTCCAAAATGTCAGATCTCCACAGATAGGGGCATCATTCACCCAAGTTGAGTCAAATCCTTGCCCGTGGTGTCTGAGACGTGGCTTGTGACTAACCTACAAACTGACAAACGGAAGCAGACATCTTCATAGTCCCTCTCACACACGTGCACACACACACGCGCGCACACGCACACACACACATACACCGTGAGGGGTAAAAATGCTATTAGCAAACCGTAGTTGGATGTGAATTTACAGCTAGGTACAGTTCAATGTGACTAATTAATGTACTTAAATGGGTAATTGGGTTGTTGGGAGAAGTCCCACGACAGTTACAATGAGAAACAAGAAAAGGCTTCCCACAATGCAACGGCCCCGTGGGTTTTACACAATAATCACGGTGGGAAGGCAACACAGGAACTAAATGAAAGTGTGAAGACACACACACTGCCTGTGCTGGGCTTGACTATTAATTACTGTGTGGTTGACACGTCTGTATGGGTGACAGGAACAGTGCACGTGAACAGTGCATGTGAACAGGTTGGGCTCAACCTGAGAGAGTGCACGTGAAAGTTATATTGACCCAAAGGTTCTGTGCCCGGCCCTGAGAAGGAGGATGGCCCTTTTGAAATTCAACTGTCTGGTATATTGACATGCTGCTGTGGTTTCGTGAGATCAACGGGACATATCTGAGTTGTGAGTTGGTGACAGTCAGCTAGGGTTTTATGGAATTTATTTTGTCTAAGGTTAAAAGAAACACTACACGACACGATTTGTTGCAAAAAAACTTTTGTTGAATAGTGAATTGATATTTAACGGGAGCTCTCATAGGCTGACATGATAGCAACGAAAAAAATGCATTTGTGTGTCCTTCTGAATAATTGCGACCTTTATCCCCCCTGTATATGGAATGCTTTCCAACTGACTCAAAAAATAAATACAAAATATCAATAGAGTCATTTCTCCGGAACGTTATTGAAGGCAGCCCTCCATGCTAGTCATGTAGAATGCTAACAGGGATAAGGCTATTGCGTTTAAGAGCCAAGGGCCCGACCTCAGGGCCGCTCTCCAAACATCCTCCGACTCTTATGTTATTTACATTCCAAGGAAAAGTATGTGCGCGAGTCGTGCGGATGTGTGTCTGAGAAAGCGAATCTCGGTGCATTTCGCCACGGTGCGGAGAGAGAGGGGGGAATATTTTTTGAAGCCATAGCCAAAGCTGCTTTGAATTTTAATTTAATAATCTTCTCGTCGGCGCGTCAATCAAACCGGTGGGCGAGGTGTTGGTATAACGGAGAGAGGAAGCGAGTGGTTTTCGGAGTTTGTAGACTGGTATTTTGGCGACAGCAGAGTGATTTCCTGGAGGAGACGCTATACCTCAACGAATTGCAGGTAATGAGCTTCTAGTTGGTGATATCGTGGTTATTATATGAAACAGAGACATGTGGCTAGTGGTTAGCTCTGTTGTTAGCTCGGAACACAGTCTACTGGGTAACATTGACGGGCCGCTGGCTAGCTAACTGACTACATAACTTCACGTCGGACAACACCTTCAGTCAGCAAGCACATTTAAAAGCTACATTGAAACAATTAGCTAGATAAATACCTCCCGTGGCCATTTTCAGGACACATACTGTGCTGCTAGCAAGCTATGCCTATTGCCAATGTCATTCTACAGTACTGTATATAAGAGACACTGTTGACCTGGGCCATTCTACAGTACTGTATATAAGAGACACTGTTGAACTGGGTCATTCTACAGTACTGTATATAAGAGACACTGTTGAACTGGGTCATTCTACAGTACTGTATATAAGAGACACTGTTGACCTGGGCCATTCTACAGTACTGTATATAAGAGACACTGTTGAACTGGGTCATTCTACAGTACTGTATATAAGAGACACTGTTGAACTGGGTCATTCTACAGTACTGTATATAAGAGACACTGTTGAACTGGGCCATTCTACAGTACTGTATATAAGAGACACTGTTGAACTGGGCCATTCTACAGTACTGTATATAAGAGACACTGTTGAACTGGGTCATTCTACAGTACTGTATATAAGAGACACTGTTGAACTGGGTCATTCTACAGTACTGTATATAAGAGACACTGTTGAACTGGGTCATTCTACAGTACTGTATATAAGAGACACTGTTGAACTGGGTCATTCTACAGTACTGTATATAAGAGACACTGTTGAACTGGGTCATTCTACAGTACTGTATATAAGAGACACTGTTGACCTGGGCCATTCTACAGTACTGTATATAAGAGATACTGTTGAACTGGGCCATTCTACAGTACTGTATATAAGAGACACTGTTGAACTGGGTCATTCTACAGTACTGTATATAAGAGATACTGTTGAACTGGGCCATTCTACAGTACTGTATATAAGAGACACTGTTGACCTGGGCCATTCTACAGTACTGTATATAAGAGACACTGTTGAACTGGGTCATTCTACAGTATACTGTATATAAGAGACACTGTTGAACTGGGTCATTCTACAGTACTGTATATAAGAGACACTGTTGACCTGGGCCATTCTACAGTACTGTATATAAGAGACACTGTTGACCTGGGCCATTCTACAGTACTGTATATAAGAGACACTGTTGACCTGGGCCATTCTACAGTATACTGTATATAAGAGACACTGTTGAACTGGGTCATTCTACAGTACTGTATATAAGAGACACTGTTGAACTGGGTCATTCTACAGTACTGTATATAAGAGACACTGTTGAACTGGGTCATTCTACAGTACTGTATATAAGAGACACTGTTGAACTGGGTCATTCTACAGTACTGTATATAAGAGACACTGTTGAACTGGGTCATTCTACAGTATACTGTATATAAGAGACACTGTTGAACTGGGTCATTCTACAGTACTGTATATAAGAGACACTGTTGAACTGGGCCATTCTACAGTACTGTATATAAGAGACACTGTTGAACTGGGTCATTCTACAGTACTGTATATAAGAGACACTGTTGAACTGGGTCATTCTACAGTACTGTATATAAGAGACACTGTTGAACTGGGTCATTCTACAGTACTGTATATAAGAGATACTGTTGAACTGGGCCATTCTACAGTACTGTATATAAGAGATACTGTTGAACTGGGTCATTCTACAGTACTGTATATAAGAGACACTGTTGACCTGGGCCATTCTACAGTACTGTATATAAGAGACACTGTTGAACTGGGTCATTCTACAGTATACTGTATATAAGAGACACTGTTGACCTGGGCCATTCTACAGTACTGTATATAAGAGACACTGTTGAACTGGGTCATTCTACAGTACTGTATATAAGAGACACTGTTGACCTGGGTCATTCTACAGTACTGTATATAAGAGATACTGTTGACCTGGGCCATTCTACAGTACTGTATATAAGAGATACTGTTGACCTGGGTCATTCTACAGTACTGTATATAAGAGATACTGTTGACCTGGGCCATTCTACAGTACTGTATATAAGAGATACTGTTGAACTGGGTCATTCTACAGTACTGTATGAGGGATATTGATGAGCAGGTCCATCTCCACAATAGAGTAAACTCCCCTGTTAATATTGCAGTACCAAGCTCCTCCCCCACTGAGTGTGACATTTGGATCTTTGCACGTTTTTCAATTGAGTTGTTCACATTATAGGTCACATTAAAGGTGGGAAAAGTTCTGACACGATTTATCTTTTTTCCCCTTAACAAAAACGTGGCATTTCTAAGGGGTGTGTAGACTTTTCACATCCACTTTACCAGAAAACATTGTTTTGTCACGGTATTCTGTCGGAGACAGAATGACAGACGTGGCTCCAAAATGGCCGACTAAACAGGCTCCCGGGCAGAGGCAACGTGGGGCAGCTGCCTCAAACTGGGTACAACAGAACACGAACACTGTTCTGTCCTGACATGTTTACAGGCCTCTGTTATGTCAGGTGACGACAGGGCACATGAATAATGATCAGAACTGGAGTCCAACTGATTCTGACAGGTTTCTGTCTTCTGATATTACTGTTTCTTTGAATATGAGAACATGATTGTGACAGTTGCATGTGTCAGCCATTGCTTCTATCAGATAGAGCAATGCATAAATGTTATTCCTATCCAACAAATCTCATATTGGAAACTTTTATTTTGAATATAATAACCTGTTTAGTTCACACCGGAGATTTATAACCAATTATGACTGTTGAACAATATCTCAATTAAAAGCGCAGGTTAAGTGAGCCTCTAATTGTTTTAGTCCACATAGGAAAATGACAGAGTAAAAATAGTTATATCTATGGCTTTCAATTGTGGTTCTTGTAAAATTATCGCGGCATTTAAAAAATAAAAATATAATATTTAACCAGCTTCCTTACCAGGCGGTGTAGTCGTTTTTTGCAAATTAGCTCGATAAGATTCTGGGGTATAGGAAAGCTTCAACTTTTTAATTTGGGTCATTGTGGTAGAGAAGTCACCTACTGCTCCCTTATTTTGGCTCGGGGAACTTCTTCCATTTTGCCCAAACCACGCCCACCATATTTGATTGACGCGTAGGACAATCGACAAAAATGCAAAGCAGCAATTGCGCCTGGTTTAACGGGAAGTGCAGGTGCTAGAAACGAGGAATGAAGCTTTGCGATTGTCAATTGAGATTCCATTTCTGTTTTGACACATGACAACACAGGTAAATGCAATGACAACACCGTGAATTATTTTCCATGTAAGCATTTACATTAGCTATATCAATGTGTCAGCTGTACTGGATAGGCTACGGAAATAAAATCTTAAACCCATTTTGTAATTTGTATTTTACATTTTTCCACACTGCTAAACACAAAAACAGTTAAAGCAATGTGTTACTTGAATTGGACATTTTCTCACGTGGAAAAAGGAAAAAGTGGAGGCAAAGTCAATTTCCATTTGAGTTGTGTCGGCCATAGGTTTCCGTGGTTACTCCCATGTGATAGAAAAACACGTATGTTTGATGGTACACGCCAACCCCCCAGGGTCACATGTCCTGCGTGGGTCTCGCCACTACGGCGGTCTAAAGACTGATACGGACAGGAAGAGGAAACGGCGAGGGGAACAAAACCCAGAGAGCGAGACCGCATTGTGTGGACGTAACGGATCAACCCGGGTCGCTGGTCTCGTTTCCCTCTGGCTCGCCTGTCACGTTGAATATGCATAAACCGGCCATGCCCCGGGCACCCATTAAAAGATATCCGTCTCTGGACGTGGGGGGGTTGGGGGATTTCAGGCACAACATCCCAATGAATTGAGCACCCCCCCTTCAGAGTCCTGTTGACTCACAGACCTTTTCCGGCTGCCTATTCTTAGACCGGCGTGGCGGGACACGATGCCTGAGTGAGTCACTCTGAACCCGGCCACAGTCGGCTCGTTCACCCTAATCCACCGCATCGGATTCTAGTTTGACCGATTAGCAGAAACACGATGATGGTACCTAGAGTAGCGGAGCCGTGTGTCATGAGGATGAAGACGTCTGTCCGCGGAGCGCGACCTCTGAGGTGAACCTGCGGTCTCGGTTCTCCGGACGTCGAGTCGGAGTTGTGCGTCGTCGTGTGACACGAAGACAGAACATGCGGTAGTGCTTTCTAATTTCGTACTTTGAAACAGTCGGACACTTTGCGAGTTTGTGTTGTTACTTCGCGTGGATTGAGTGGTCATTGTGTGGCGTGTGCGGAATAAAATACATTTGTTTTGTCAACACCGGCGCTGTGCTGCAACTGACAGTTGAAGTGCATTTTCACATGCAAACGGTAATGTATTACGACCGAACCTCTACAGGCTGTGATTACTAGTAATGGCGCTCCCAGAGCAGGAAAGTCAACAACGCAGTAAACTCCCACGATAATTGCACTGTATGTGGTTTAACCTTTGACCCCCGGGAGCTTGAGTGTTGCTCTCTTTCTAATTACAGCTGCATGTCATTCCTGACAAGAGTCCTGTCAGAGGACTGTCTTCAATACGCCACTTACTGTTTTCTCACCTTGATATTGTGAGAGGTGTGAAAACTGAAGAGGTGGCATTCTAGCACTGTGGCTCATTCACTTATTTTCCCTGCTTTTGTCTCACCTTTTGTTTTTGTGTGAAGAGAGACAGGCGTTATATTGCACTTATATATGTACTTGAATATGTTTCTGTTTAGAACTGCTGCTAAAAATCAAAAATTATGTTTGTGTTAGTAAGTTTTTTTAAATATCCGACATACCCTGGTTAAAATTGTTACTAGAACTTATTTTGGCTTCAAATTTCCTTAATGAAACAATTTTCCAATTTTCAATGTTTTATTATGACAATTGTAACTGTAAATGGCAGGCTTTTTATATCTACATAGGTGTATGAAAGCCCATAATCAGCAAGGATCACTCCTGTGTTCCAATAGCGCGTTGTGTATCTTTCCCTGTGAAATGAAGGGTATTCTATGCCAGAATTTGCAAATAAACTAAATATCTCGTACATAAATGTGTACTACTCCCTTCACAGAACAGGGCAAACTTGCTCTAACCGGAATAGAAAGTGGAGTGGGAGGCCTCAGTGCGAAACTGAACAAGAGGACAAAACCATTAGTGTCTAGTTTGAGAAACAGTCACCTCACAGGTCCTCAACTGGCAGCTTCATTAAAAAGTAAAGAAAAAAGCCCTATTTCAGACTGGCCAATTAAAAGGAACGACGGGCAAGAGAACAGAGACACTGGACATAGGAAGATTGGAAAAAAGTGTTATGAGCAGACACGACTATGTTCGAGGTGTTCGGATCACAAAGAGGAACATTCATGCTGGAGGAGAGCTTGACACCAACTGTCAAGCATGGTGGAGGCAGTGTGATGGTCTGGGGGTGCTTTGTGGGTGGTAAAGTCAAAGACATGTGTGCAAAGTGAAATTAATCTTGAACAAGGAAAGCTACCACTTCGTTTTGCAACACAATGCCATTCCCTTGATTTGATCCAATTTCTGCCTGACACAGACAATGACCCAAAGCTCAGCTCCAAACTATTTGACAAACAATTTAGGAAAAATGCAGCCCACAGGTATTCCGTCTATAATGAATTGGCCAGCACAGTCACTGGATCTCAATCCTATTGAGCTGTTGTGAGAGCAGCTTGATTGTGTGTTATGTAGGAAGTGCCCATCAAGGTAGAGGATAAACTCAAGAAATTGACAATTGGAATCCCAATTGTCACCAAGGCTGTATTTGCTGCAAACTGAGGTTTTTTAGACTAAATTAAATTTTAATTAAAACGAGAAATTCTAACCTTGTCAGGGACTATATTCACTTTTTATTTTGCTTTCATTTCTATGTAATTCTAAGTAATTACGTGGATGTTTTCTTGGAAAACAAGGACATTTGTGTGTGACCCCAGACTTTCGAATGGTGTACACACATTAATGGAAAAGCAATTGACCACAAAATAAAAAGCGTCTCAAGCGTGCATCTCAAACAGCCTTGGAAGGAATGACGTTGGTCTATGATTTTATACTGCTGAGAAGGATGACACGGGTCTATAGAAGGATGAGCAGACCAATCAGCTGTCTACGGTCATTAATATTAATAATAGATGCGTGTAGCCACACCTTTCTGTTGTCGCGGTTCGCTCACACCATTCCAGCGCAGGGGAAGTGCATGTTAACGTACTGAATGAATACAGGTTGGAAGCTAACCTCTATTGGTCATTCAGGTCCGAGCTGACCTTTCACTTTCACCAAAGGAAAGGAAGGTGAAACAGAGAAAAGAATGAGAAATCAACAGGACTTCTGACACACGTCGATCCTAACATGACGCCAACAGCGTTCCGGATGCACCGTCTCCCGGTCATGCTGTAATGGGGACCGCGAGCTCTCCGGGAGAGAGGAACAGAGACATCAGGTAGATCGATATGGTCACACCACCACATGCACATCTGTATCTCAGGAATGACCACTTTAAATCCACTTGTTATCGAGGTGGGAGATTGTAAAAACACACACATACGCACATCGTCTTTCTGATCCGTGTCCGTATGGAGGCTCGCTCATCTCCACGCTCGCCCGGACTAAATCCAGAAGCGGATCTTTTGTGAGATGTTCAGAACAATAGCCAATAGAGTGCACGGAAATGAACCTGCTTTTTTTATAATACGTCATCCCAGTTCCAGGCGATCATTCCGGCGATGCAGGCGTTTATCTGTCCCTTGAAACTAATCCTTTTTGTAAAAACCAAGACACAGACTCTGTCAAACATCATGTGATCACACACGCGGCGAGGCGTGCAACACAGCGGCGTAGACGTGGGGGAACACGGAACACGGGAGGGGGGGCTGTCCTCACAAGGAGCGCTCTAACTTTCTACCGTGGAAGGTTTGGCGTCTTACGAAAGCCACGCCGGGTATTGTAGCATCCGGTTACTCTTCAGAGTTGTTTGTTCGGAATAAGGTCAGGCGAGGGTCACGGTCGATATGATTATGGATGAAATCTCAACTCAATTTTTTGTAGGTAGGAGGTTAAAAAGCCAATCATACAAAAATAATTCGAGAGGTACGGACCTATTCAAATGCAGCCAAAGTGCACTTTTCGCCAAGCTCCTCACTACCTACTCTTTGTTCCACAGTAGATGTATACCGGCGATGTTTGTCTGAAGCCAGATGGCCTTTGCTCTCCTCTTTCAAAGAGAAGCAAGCAATTTGCTTCCACGGGGGCCTGTGGAAAGACACAATGGGCGTCTTATACTTCTTTTGTAGGGATGGTCTTATTTTGCCAGGGGAATAGAGCATCCTGGGATGTTGAAGCTTGAAAAAGCACCTCAGCAACTCTCTTCGCTGTGCAGTCTGAACGTGATCCAGAAGGCTTTCTTTTCCTTGGGCTCTCTGCCAATGCTTCTTTGGCTTTGGCCATTACGCCCCTGGACCACTTTGAACAAAAGTAGCCGTGGAGGAAACACAGATGCCCTACTGTTCGAGAGATCCTTTGCTCTCTCGGTAAAACATTGTTTTTGTATTATTGTGTCTACTTTCTTCGAGAATGCAGTTGATCAGAAACTCTGACAAGCCATTTAGTATAATGACGAATTTAAGGGTTGCTGTCCTTACACACAGTGTGGTAAAAAACCTTTTGATTACTCCCAGCTCGCTAACGGTCACAAACGTGCTTCTGTAGAACGTTTGTTTCTTACTGTGAGCTGACATGCTGCGCTAACCAAACCCGGGAGTTAAAACATTCACTGTGTAATTCTCTAAATGATCAGTCTTTTGAATCCACGGTTTAATCCTCAAACACCTCCCCCGTGTGTTTTATTTTACGGACGAAGAAGTGAAAACCTTTGTTCGTGGGCCGGGCAAGGGCTGTCTCATGGAGAAAACATGTATTTCCTTACTGGCTTTTAAATAAGGGTACAAGTTTTCTGTTTTCTTACTTGGCCAGTATGGCATTAGATGTGCAGTATGCCTGCATTCCTCTGTGGTGATACACAACAGGGTCTACTCAGGGCCGGAGCTAACACAGGGTTAGGGTTAGGGTATGATTCACGGGGCCTGTGGCTTGGCATGGCCCACTGACTGTAAAAATCCCAATGTGAGGGGGCCCAGGCATATCTCTTTTCCGGGGGCCCTGAATTCCTGGCGACGGCCCAGGGTCTGCTCCCTGGCTGCCCACCGTCAGATTCCCTCAGCCACGTTCTGAGGCCTTGAGGATCTCCACATTGGCACCGACTTCAAGGCACCAGGCTCACCTCATTTCAAGGCCCCTGATGGGTGCGAATCGGAAAAGCCGCTTTTCATCAAAGCAGAGTTCCGGTAGCCACGGAAACGCCGCGGAGAAACGTCGGCCAAATCCACATTTTAAATGTCAGCTGAAACCCGAGGATAGTGCGAACATGACCTGTGACCGATAAACCGTGGATCCACTCATCCAGCAGGCCTCCTCAGAACCTGAGGCAACAATTGTATTCCTTTCCCCAGGCAACAATGATACGGGGATAGAGGCTGGTGTTTGCTTTTCTCGATAGGGCTTCTGTTGAGTAAACCTTATTGGGGATAAAGGCTGGTGTTTGCTTTTCTCTATATGCTTCTGTCGAGTTAACCTGCCTGTGGGACACCTCCTGTTCTGTTTATTTTTGTAGACGAGGTTAAGGTTTTCTACTGATCAGTCTCCAACTATAAACCAGTATGTAGCCTGTTGGAACTAAAACGGAAAAAAATAAATATTATTTTGTCTCCAAATCCATGACTTAGAAAAACGTCTGAATAATTTCCTGATTGCATAGATGTTAGGCAATTATCACAGGTTTGAGGCAGTCCTGAGGTCAGCAACCAGAGATAACTACTTGATGCTTCAGATCAAACAGTTAGATCAAGAGAACAAGATGCTGTTATCCATCAACCAGAATCTTTATTTTAGCAAATCTCCGGCCTTGAGGATGAAAGGGAATTTCTTTTGCACCCAGCAATGCCCTCTGGAGACTGTCAACATGTCTCTGGGCTCAAGTAAAGCCAGTGTCTCTGCCAAAGAGTTGGGCTGAAGAATAACTGATATCTCCACATACAAGTGCCCATTTTTGTGTTTTAGCTGAAATCGGAACACGTTGGTTTGGTCTTCGTTTGGTTTAGAATTATTTCGAAACTTCTGCTCCGAGTGTCACATTGGCGTTGTGTGACAACCTCGCATCATATGCCAATGGGCTGAGAGGAGCTAAAATCATTCGCAGTTCAAATCCTTTTTATATAAACCTATTTCTTCAGCGAAGTCGAAACCGAGAGGAAGGATTAGGCATGCTTCTCCATTTCTATTTTAACGAGGTGGCCGAGGTCTTTAACTGGGGTCACATGTAATTAGGAAAATGCAGCACTACGCTATATACGCCGGAAATCAGTCCGCTCGTTCAGCCCACCACCAGTCAGCGTTATTGGGCTGAAAAAATGAACTAATTGGACACTTCCTGCAAAGATGAGTAGCTCTACAGCCACACTCCCACGGTTCACCTTTCTCGAGGTAACCAGAAGGTCTCGGCCGTTAGCACCTACGGAGGAACGTAACCACCGAGCATATCCAAATATCACTTGGCTCGCAAAAGAAGGCGGAAAAAAATGAGGAGAGAACATCATGTTATTGATGAGAGGCGATTCGCGAGACAATTTGTTTTCTGTCCGGGGTTCCCGGGAGTGACCTCGGCAAAATCAGATTATTACATGATATGGATTCCGAGGCACGAACATTCCGCCTCGTCATTAAAGCGTCCGAGCAAAGAAGGTAATTTAGTCGGGAGATTGGTCTTTCTGTGATTGGCATTCTTAAATGGTTCTGCGTTTTTCGACGTCCAGGGATGTTGTCATTATAAACTCATGACCGCGTAAATACAGACATGTGACACATTAACTTTATGAAATATACTTAAAGCGTCATCGTTTCCACGGCAGACACTTTCAACTGTGTTCATTTCTCTCGCTTTTCTCCTCTAAAATTATAAACGAGATATTACTGTTTGTACAAGATATCCAGGTATGTGCGGATTTATTCAATCTCATATTATTAAAACGCTAGGTGGCCCCAACATCTTCTGAATTTCAGTTTTTCATCCCATAGGATTAGTTCATCTGTTGAACAGTATGTAACATCTGTCACAACACGCCTCGACTGGGAAACGCTGTCTGACAAGACATGACCTTGTACGGCGTGTTGCCGCTAATAAAACATCCTTGCAGCCTATTTAGATTTTTTGCCGCCTCTCCTAACATCTGTCATGAGTTTTCTACTAAGAGCCTATTTAGACTGAATCAATTGTTGTGAACTCAATTGAATTTGAACAACATTAACTCAATATGTGAATACGGCTGTTGCTTCAGTAAGAAGAAACACACCCGTTTGCTTGTGCTTCGGCCAAACCGCTGACTTAAAAGGCGGACGATGTTTCTGTGACTATCGGATAAATAACATGGTGCTCTCGGTCAAACAAATGCTATCACTGGCGATGGTAGAATTGTTTTGGCATGTTTTTAGTTGCTTCCCAACAATAATCTACACCGTTTTTCTGATTCCGTTCATGAAGCAGGAAGGACTTACCGAACCGGACTTTCTTCGTTGCCGGTCATTCCACTCCAACACACATTGAGACAGATGTTGTCTTCACACCTCTGTAGCAGCCGGGAGTATAAATCAGAAAAGTTATTCTAACCCGTTTACATTATATGAGAAAAATGTATCACTCATGCAAATCTGGCATGAAATCTAAATCTATATAAAACGACCGGAGTGTAAAAATTACATGAGAGTTGCGAAAGTAGCATCACATTATGATGACAGGGACTATGTTCGTCTGATACAAAGAGGGTGCCAAACGCTGAAAATGATCCCCGGCAAATGGAGTCAACGTATTGCCAAGGAAGATGTTAGATATAATTCAAACAATCGTTCAAAACGCGGGGATAGTCCTAATTTGAATAGACGGTCCGGGTAATTTGTGTGGGAAATTTCAAACGAGATTGGCCCCGAGGTTTATGGCGGCAAAGGCCACTTCATTATTTCTGTCTTGTTTGACAAGTGTTTATTGTTGCCTGTAGTCTACTGAAGGTTACCAGGTATATTGTGTGAAATTCCTGTAGCATAATGACTGAGAAAATTTAGAGGCAATCAATCAACCTTTGTGTCTCCGAACAAAGCCTGTCTTGAGGTTTATTGAAATCTAGCGTGGATGCTGCCCTTGTGTTGAGGTCCTGGGCGATAGATAAATAAACACCTTCTCCATGGATCGAAAACGACTGCATCCTATCTAAATATTACCGTCGGACGTGGGCCGTTTACGTTATTGACCGGATCTTCAAGAATTGGTCCCAGATCAAAGAAGCAAGCCTTTTCTTGACCTTCCTTCTCACATGCACCTAAGACTTTCACATCTTTCCTCGAGTCGCCAACTCCTTCACACTTCAAGGGAACCATTTATTTCCGCTTGCTTTGGCCTTACATAAATTCCACATTATTCCCTTTCTCATGCTTCCCCTCTTGTGGACCCCATCTCAGCGCAGGCAGGTAATATTGCATCGCAGTGTGAAAAGTTTGCCAGATCCATTTACCGTACATTTCATGTGCTTAAAGTTTTCCTCAAATAGGCATTTACAGAGAGTATATGGCTAACAGCTAAGCATTTTTCAGGAAATGTATGAAAATCTATATTTGATTGAATAAATTAAATTGCTGCCGACACCTGCTGTATCTGAATGCGCAGGTCCTTTATATAGATCATCTACTAACAAGGGCCCACATGAATGACATTGAATGAGGGCGTGAGTCAATTCAGTTCTTAGTTTATTTCTAATGTGGTTGGCTGGCAATTCAATTGAATTCAATATCTCTATTAGACAATCAATGTATGTTCGTGCACTAGTGATTTGATTTTAATGAAATTACTGCTGTCTCTCGAGACATAACGATACATTACACGGCCCAGTGGTATTCGATAAGCCCGGATCTCGGACGACATTGATTTTTAAGAAATATGGAACAGGTTCCTTATTAGAACCGGGTATGGATCTCCGTCTCTACACGTTTGCTAACCTGGTTGAGTTTACAACCAAGCTATATGTCGACGAGCTATTACGTTATTACATCCATGCAGCTATGATGATTCAGGGTAAACCGATTAAACTTGTCTACATGGTTTGACGTAACCCTACATATTTCTTGCCACAAGTCTGCCTGCATCTTCAGATCGTCAAATTAACCGCCTCACTGGAAGAAAGTAAAAAATTACTTCACAGTATGAAACACCTGGTACTTGAAATGTATACAACACTTGAGTTTAAAGTCCCTATGATTTCACAATATTTCCTTCGGCACGTGGACTTTACGTTTACGTTAATTTAGCTAGTGTGTGAAGCAGGCAAATGCAGCAATCATCTGGAAAATTAAGATTAAGAAGAAATGGTATAAGTAGCTTGGCCTACTTGTCTCGTTAGCCGTGTTCATAAACACACTGATATAGCCACCAAAAAAATCTTAGGATATTGTAAAAAAAAAAATGTCCAACTGTTTTCATGTGCTAATCTGTCTTGGTAAAGTAGGCCATGTTCCATTTCAAAGGTACATGCAATAGTGTGTGCAGTGTAAACCCAAGCAGACATTGTGAAGACTGGTCGTCTCCAACTCGTCAAACCAAACGTTAAATAGCAAAACGTCATTATCGTTATTAGTTGTTAATTATTGTATTCATTATAATAACATAATGTGTTATTTCAACTCTTCAGACTTTATTAAAAAAAAGAAAAATATTTCGAGCAATTACAATTTTATTTTAGCGAATCAAATGCGGTACGTGACGTTCGAGAATATTTCCTTTTTCTTCCTTGATAACCAACACACATATTTGATACGGGCGAGTACAATCTGTAATGGATTACATTATTATTATTACTACATGTCCAAAGACGGCTTAATTGAAATCAGTTGAATTGAATTGAAAAAAATTAAGGGTTAATGACAGAGAGACAAGCCCATTTAAGCAGACATGACATATGTCTGACATAAGCAGCCAAGAAATATGTTATCTTTTAAATAACTTAAATTACTGAAAATATATGTCTTTGAATAAGATGTCGAACTTCTCTGATTTTATAATACTTGCCCCACAGCTGAGTACACAAAATCATAACGAATACCACACCAAATAAACTCCTGTTAGCTCCTGCTAAATATGATATTCCATCAATTGAAGGCTAAGTGTTTCCCCTCCCCGTTTCACCTAAAAACATTGATTTAAGCATTGACCCCTTTTGTCAACACTTCGCATTGCTCGAATAAACACCTCACATTTCTAGCGCTTTGAACATGACGAATGGCAGAATCCTTCCAGAATAACACTCTCTCATTTCAGCCATTTAAACTAAAGTGCTAAATCTTTTCATAATTAATTAGCGAGTATATATTATGAACCATATAAACTTGGCTCCAGCTGCTTGGATTCAAAATGCTTGGTAGTATTTGCCGCCTAACTCTAAACGTTTTGTGTCACTCTTCTCCTAAAAATTATCCCAGTCTCTGCATATTCTGGGATTATCAATCCCCCATAATAAGAGAGGGGGGTGAATATCTGTGTTGCTTGTCTTTTATGCATTCAGCCCAGCTCCGTGCACCACATTTGACGCCCTCCTCCAGTTAGCGAATCCGGTTAATTGTGAGGCAAAGATAGCAGACTGGCATTTGTCTGGTGCGGAGGAGGACATAATCGGCTGAATCGAAGGCTGAGGAGCGGAGACAAGAGCCATTATGGGAGGAAGGTGTGGACCCTACGGGAGGAAATGAAAAACACGGTGGGCTCCGAGCGAACGAGCGGCTGATGAGACCGTCCCCCGCGACATCATAAAATAAAGAGACTCCAAATTAAAATGTACATCAAACAAGGGGAAATTGATAATCTGCCGCTGCTCTCTTCAGGCCGGTCCACGTCAGGTTCCTATTAACGAACGGTAATTCAGCAAAAGTTTTCCACTTTTAATTGAACTTTGCATTTGTTGAGGAATGATAGTCCATGTTTGCGCTGATCTCCACACTGCTAGAGACAATTAGCAGAGTGTCAACTGGATTACAACGGCACATGAAACCCCTCGTTCGTCAGAGCGGGTCGGGTAAAGTTTTGCTTTGAAATTCCTCGGACGTGAGCAGAAGTGTCTGACACCTGGGACACGTTGGAGGTTATAGTGATTGGTTTGACCTGTCTGGTGCAAACGGTGTCTGGGGTATTTGTGAGAGTGACATTAAGGAGTAATAGTGTTATCTCAGATATTTTGGCCTGTCTGTAGAATGTCAAATTAAGGTCATCGCAACTAAAAACTCTCACTGACCGTTTTATGATTTTAACTATTACATTGGCTTAATACCATTTTAACAGTTTTTGTTAGGGGTCATTGTCACTTAGTATCACTTATTATGCAAAAGCAACAATACGCATCATTTTGTTTATTAAGTTATTTAGCACAATATATAGCCCAATTCTATAGCGCAATTCATACATAGAAGCAATTCAATGGGCTTTACAAAGGAAAATAATAATAAAATAATCAAATACATTATATATTCATAGCAAACTGTTTACTGGCATCAAGTACATTTAAAACATTACATCTCAGTAGTAAATGTGGACATTTTATTCAACAGGTCTTCAGACTTAAAACTAGCAAATCCAGGATTGTCTGTTTTGTGTGTGTGTGAATTACGCAGTTATTTTGAATAATCTGCTTCTACACAGCGTATACTGCAATGTCTTTATTCATCCAGTACATCGTCATTTGCATTTGGAACATTCCAGGTAATTCCAGGTAATTCTCCTATGTTTCAGCCTTTGATAGCAACCTACACAGCACGTTTCCCAAACACATTTTAAACGCCCACATTGTTCACATGGTGTTGACATACGCTGATAGTTACTTCACTGGGGGGGAACAGAACAGTGTTATTGTTTCACCTAGTTATCTTAACATTTGTGAGCGTACCGTAGGATGGAACATAAATGACTCGAATGTTAACGTAAGTTGTGCAAATAAGTGCCAGTCACTCTGTCACTTGACCGTGTACGTTCCCCAACTGTATGTGTTGTGAATGTTAAGTTCCCAACATATGTGTTTAACTTAATTAACGGCATATAGAACAATGCAAGATGTTTTCATAGACCTATTTCTTGTAATCTACTCCAACTATTGAAAAGGAGTGTAGCAAGAAACCAACCGACTTAAGTTGTGTCAAGGATGCCTGTGAGAATCTTTTTTTATAATTAAAATCACTTAAGCCTTCAGATGAAAACGTTAAACGGAGCAACCTTGTTTATGGGAAAAAAACACATTCTTATCGAAGCATGTATCTAAACCTGAATCCGATAGGCAGAGAACATATGCATAGATCTTCTAAAAGCGTTAGTCAATTATTCAGGGACACACTTAAATGAATGCAGATTTTCAACTTGAGCGACTTTTCCATTTGTTCCGTTCACCCTTGGATAGAATGGCCAGACCACAGCGTTTTCCCTAGCACACCAAAATAAAATGAACAGTTTGTGTTAAAGCAGTTAGCCAGGTAAAATGTGATCTAATTTGACAGTTTGAACTTTCCCAACGTCTTTGTCAGAGTTCCCCGCTCTGGACCCGGGTAAGGTCTCCCTCTGGTGGATCTGGAGAGGTTGGCATCTGCACGCACCTGTCACCATTCCCGTAATCACACACCTGCACCAAGTCTTCAATCACCAGGGTATAAGAGGGAGAGCCTGACAACCAGCCGACGTCGGATTGTTACCTAGAGTCACGTATGTCGACCTCGGTCATATAAAGTCTCAGTCAGAAGAAATCTAGTCTTATCGAGAGCTGTTTGTTTTTTTGTGTCGTGTTAGTCCGTGTCCCGTTCTTACCTCTTGTCTCGCCTCCTCCGTTACAGTTTGTTCCTGTTCTGTTCCTGCACTCGGAGAATCACTGGACACCCTGCACGTTCTGGGATATCGTCACCTGGGGTTCACCTTCATCACCGGCACTCCTCACCCCCGCTCCTGTCTGCTCATCACCATCAGTTGTTTTCCAAATAAACCATCCATTTGTTCACTTGCCATCTGACTGCCGTGTCATCGTTCTGCATTTGGGTTCTTCCTCATCACAACCCTGACAGAACAATCCGACCATACCATGGACCCAGTGAACTTGGACGCGGTACGCCAGGCGATATCAGCCCAAGGAGCCATGTTAGGACAGCACCAGTCCTCGCTTCAAGGAATAGTGGACAACCTGAGATCACTGTCGGACAGCGTTGCCGCTATTCAGGCGCATCTCAACACACCACCCCAGCCTCTGGCACCCAGCCCGGCTGAACCAGTTTCGGTGGTCATGACGATTCCCGACCGCGAGCCCCAGGTCCCCATGCCAGACAGATACGACGGACACAGTGGCAGGTGCCGTTCGTTTCTGATGCAGGTGGGACTGGTGTTTGAACAACAGCCCCGTTCTTACCCGAGCGAGAGAGCCAGGATTTCTTTTATACTCGGGCTACTACGCGGTGAGGCGTTGGAGTGGGCGTCGGCCGTATGGGAGAAGCAGGGCGCAATCACCCAGTCATGTGAGTTGTTCACCGCAGAGATGCGGAAGATTTTCGATCACCCCGTTCGGGGTAAGGACGCTTCGAAGCGACTATTGTCAATACGCCAAGGTTCACGTAGTGTAGCAGAGTATGGCATCGAGTTCCGTGTTCTGGCTGCGGAGAGTGGCTGGGACGAGGAGGCGCTACAGGGCGTCTTTTACAATGGATTAAATGAGGACATTAAGGACACGCTACTCTCCTATCCGGAGGCACAGGGCTTGGAGGAGTTGATCCGGCTAACCACACGGATTAATAACCGTAGTAGAGAGCGGAGACGTGAACAGGCTTCAGCACCAGGGAGAGCCCCGTGTCCCAGAGTCAACAACCCAGAGGGAATTACTGACCCGAACCCATGCAATTGGGCTGTTACCAGATCTCGGAGGCGGAGCTTCGGCGCAGACGCACGTCCAACAGCTGTCTGTACTGTGGGAAATCGGGCCATTTTCTATCGTCTTGCCCATGGAAGGGGGGAAACGGTTCCGCTCACTAGAAGTAAGGAGGATTCTAGCGAGCGAGTGTCTAGGTCCCTCCTCCCACATATCTCGGACGCCGCTTAGGATTTCTGTTAGAAGGGGCACTACAGTGATGGAGGTGGAGGCACTCATTGACTCGGGGGCTGATGACAATTTTATGGACCACAAGCTGGTAAACCTTTTAGGACTCAGTAGAGTTCCTCTTCAGGAGGTTATTGAAGCTAACTCCCTAGATGGCCGATTATTGGCCAGAATCTCGGACAAGACGGAGCCGGTCCAGCTCCAAATTTCGGGTAACCACTTAGAGCAGATCAGTTTCCTTGTTTTTAAGTCTCCTAGAGTACCCGTGGTTCTGGGTTACCCCTGGTTAGCAAAGCACAATCCGACGGTCGACTGGTCCACTAGCCGTGTTTTAAGTTGGAGTGATTTCTGTCTGGCTAATTGTCTTCAGTCTGCTCGTCCCCAGGGTGTTCAGCAGGAGAGTTCGGTGCCTGTTCCTGACCTCACTCTTGTACCTCCCGCCTATCACGACCTGGGTGAGGTGTTCAGTAAACAGCGGGCGTTATCTCTACCTCCTCATCGACCATATGACTGTCCCATAGAACTGCTGCCTGGGGTCGCCCTACCCAAGGGCAGACTCTACAACATCTCCAGGCCAGAGCGGGAGGCCATGGAGAACTACATCAAGGATTCATTGGCTGCTGGAATCATCCGTCCCTCGTCTTCTCCGCTGGGCGCAGGGTTCTTTTTTGTAAAGAAGAAGGATGGCACACTCAGGCCGTGCATAGACTATCGGGGGTTGAACAACATCTCGGTCAAGAACAAATACCCTTTACCTCTGATGAACACTGCTTTTGATTCCTTACAGGGCGCTACGGTGTTTACCAAGCTCGATCTACGCAACGCCTACCACCTGGTCCGCATCCGTGAGGGGGATGAATGGCTCACTGGATTCAACACTCCACTGGGTCACTTCGAGTACATGGTAATGCCATTCGGGTTAACAAATGCTCCGGCTGTCTTCCAGTGCCTGGTGAATGACGTGTTACGTGACATGCTGGGTCGCTTTGTTTTTGTCTACCTGGATGACATCCTAGTGTTTTCACAGAATCAGGAGGAACATCAGAGGCACGTCCGCCAGGTTCTACAGCGGCTGCTGGAGAACCGGCTCTTTGTGAAAGCAGAGAAGTGTGAATTTAACACCAGGTGCACAAGCTTTCTAGGCTATATCATCGCCCAGGGAGAGGTGAAGATGGATCCCAAGAAGGTGCAGGCCGTCCAGGAGTGGCCCAGACCCAACTCCCGCAAGGAGCTGCAAAGGTTTCTGGGGTTTGCGAACTTCTATAGACGGTTCATCCGTAATTACAGCCGGATTGCAGCCCCTCTAACAGACCTGACTTCCAGTCTCAGAGCGTTCCGGTGGTCTCCTGGGGCTGAGTCGGCCTTCCAGGAGCTCAGGGAGCGTTTTACATCGGCACCCGTCCTCTCCCAACCAGACCCGTCTCTACAGTTCGTGGTAGAAGTTGACGCGTCGGAGGTCGGAGCCGGGCGGTGCTCTCCCAGAGAACCAAGGAGGACAACAAGCTTCATCCCTGTGCGTTCCTGTCTCACCGACTCTCCCGGCGGAGAGTAACTATGACATTGGCAATAGGGAGTTGCTTGCGGTGAAGCTGGCCCTGGAGGAGTGGAGGCACTGGTTGGAGGGGGCGGAACAACCGTTTGTGGTGTGGACAGACCATAAGAACCTCGAATACATCCGGACAGCCAAACGGTTAAATTCCCGACAGGCCAGGTGGGCTCTGTTTTTGGACGCTTTGATTTTGTCCTGTCTTACAGACCCGGATCCCAGAATGGGAAGCCTGATGCCTTGTCCAGGGTCTTCTCGAAGGAGGAGACGAGGAAGACGCCAGAGACCATCCTGCCACTGAGACGGGTTGTGGGAGCCCTCCAGTGGGGGATCGAAGGGAAGGTTCGGGCAGCCCTTAGGGGGGACCCGGGCCCAGGTAATGGCCCTCCGGGTAGGCTGTTTGTTCCCGAGGGGACGCGACCGGCAGTGCTGGAGTGGGGCCACTCGTCTAAACTGACCTGTCATCCAGGAGTGGCACGTACCATGTCCTTTCTGCGCCGTCGATTCTGGTGGCCGGCCATGGGTGAGGACACCCGGGCATACGTGGCGGCCTGTCCAGTGTGTGCGCAAAACAAGGGCTCAAACCGGCCCAGCGTGGGACTATTGAGGCCATTGCCGATCCCTCATCGTCCCTGGTCCCATCTGGCCATGGATTTCGTCACCGGACTTCCCATGTCTGGGGGTAACACGGTGGTACTAACGGTAGTGGACCGGTTCAGCAAGTTTGCTCATTTCCTGCCGTTGCCCAAGCTCCCGTCGGCCAAGGAGACAGCGGAAATTATGGTAAGGGAGATATTCCGCATTCATGGTCTTCCTGTTGACATTGTCTCTGACCGTGGTCCTCAGTTTGCCTCAGCCTTGTGGAGGGCTTTCTGCACCGCCGTTGGAGCTACGGCCAGCCTCTCTTCCGGGTTCCATCCTCAGACTAACGGTCAGGCTGAGAGGGCCAACCAAAAGATGGAGTCGACCCTACGATGCCTGGCTTCCTCTAACCCCACGACCTGGTCTGAGCAGATCCCATGGGTGGAGTACGCGCACAATACGCTCCCCACTACAGCGACCGGTATGTCCCCCTTCCAGTGTGTTTACGGCTATCAGCCTCCACTATTCCCATCACAGGAGAAGGACCTGGCCGTACCATCGATACAGCAGCAGTTTCGCCGATGCCACCGGACATGGCATCGCGCCCGGATATCTCTGCTGAGAGCCTCAAATCAGTACCAGCAACAGGCTAACCGCCGACGCACTCCAGCACCATCCTACTCAGTGGGAGACAAGGTATGGCTGTCAACCAGGGACCTCCCCCTCCGCACCGAGTCCAGGAAACTGTCACCCAAGTTCATCGGTCCCTTCCCAATCCAACGTGTCATCAACCCCACTGTGGTCCGCCTCAAGCTCCCTCGGTCCCTTCGTGTACACCCATCATTCCATGTGTCCTGCATTAAACCTGTGTCCTTTTGTCGCCTCCTTCCCCCCCCCACCTCCTCGGCCGCCTCCCCGTATGATTGATGGGGCCCCGGCCTTCACGGTAAAGAAGATTATGGACTCTCGGAGCAGAGGGCGGGGTTACCAGTTTTTGGTAGACTGGGAGGGTTACGGTCCGGAGGAGAGGTGTTGGGTTTCCCGGCGTAATATAATAATATAATATATTCGAACTAAAAGGCAACAGGGGTTGTGGTATGTGGCCGTTAAATCGTCACTAAAAGCTGTTCGTCAGTACTATGCAATTACAATCACACTGGTAAGTAGTTTATAATAACAGTAAGGCCCCCATTAGCCATCGTATATTGATCGTATTACACAGTTTCTTGATGTAGCTTGTGGCTAAAAATACAGTATTATTTCCAGAGCTACTTTGAACATTTAAAAAAAGTTATTAATTCATTACAATTGGTGGTTCTGAAAGTGAAACACACTGTCTCAATTAAATATGATTCCTTTGATTAGCGGTTCATATTCAACACGTTATAAAAGGTTTTACATTATATTCGACACAACAGATTGTAACAGTATTCGTGCACACAAGCACGACATACAGTTACAAATGCTTTGTAACACACTCAAGTACTGCTTCACGAGGCATGACGAGGGCTCACATTCGGAGGACCAATTTGGTCAAATAGCAGAGCGCTATATTCAAAACACACCTAACTTCAATAGAAAACGACCGGCGTGTCAAACTTTTGCCAAATTGCCTCAGAAGCCGTGTTTGTAAATGCCCACGCCACTGAACTCCGACCTCCCACATGGGAACTCAATGTCGTGGCTATTACCAAAAACGATATTCCATCCTGAGGAGACGGCCGCCGGCAGCCCAAACTCGTCATTATGGCAATCCACCACAATCGAACGCGCAAATGTCCTTTGTCGCCCGGGCTTTGTGCCGTCGTCCAAGTGCCCCGACCTCCCAGGCGGCTGGCAGTGATGTGATTGTGATTTTAAGTGCCGTTTGCAGATTTACAGGTGATGGCATCGCGGTGGAACGTAGCTCTCGCTACGCCCGGGCTGCAGAAGCGGGCAGAGCTCCCGCCGTTCGGCCCCCTGCTGTCTTCTGATTTGATCATTGCAATCGGTATTACTGACTTCAACCTCCTGGGGCCCTAATGGCTTCTCAAGACAGTTGGACACTATTGGGAACGGCTGGCCTGCTGACCCAGTCAGATCATACTGTTTTTCCGCAGTGGTGGTTCAGTGCTACAAAATAATGTTCCCGAGCTGCAAGCAGACGTGCCTTGAGTCAGATTGGCCATCTGCCACGTTGCTTGAATCTCTTGTTGTCTTGCTTTTCAGGGGTTTTTGGCTGGTTTGTATAAGCATTTTGCTGTTAAATAGGCCTAATACAAAATTGGAATTGATTGGAGGACAGCTCTCTGCAACTAAACGTTAGGCTTGCCTCTGTGATTTGTATTGTCTATATCTGTTCATGGTTATATTGATTGGTAACTTCGAAGTCTATACCAGGACCACAATTCTGAGGCCAAGACTAATTTGGAATTGCTCCAAAGCCTAGAAATCATTGGGTACATAAATCTCTGTGCCAAATTTGTCATTCACTATTGTTCTTTACGTGGCCATTTAAAGAAAATGTCTGCCAAGCCTTTGACGGGCAAATCAGTTTTGGCTCCACATCTAAATCCAGTAATGATACTTACATCTATCTGTGCCAGATATGATGCTTTAGGCAAAAAAGGCATGATTATTTCGCTTTGCTACTTAGCCATAATAAATAACTCCACATTTTGTCCATGAGAACATCAGCCATACAATAACCAATAGAATATCAGTGATATGATAACGATATGTTATTACAGTCATAAGATCAATATTTCAGACCAATTTGAAGTTAACATTTCATTAAAGTTAGATAAGAGACTGGAGGGAGCAAAAAAATGTAATATTTTCAGACTTATTTTTTTTCTTGTTTTCATCAATTCATTCTTCGTCATTTCCAGTGGATCAGTAATTTACATACATTCAATTTGTACTTGCTTGCATAGCGTTTAACAGTCGTTAACAAAGTAAGGGTTATCGTTATTGATGTTTTATCCAAGTCTGTCTTCATTTGTCCTTGTTAACTACGGGGTTTATGAACGCTAGTTCGCATACCCTTATCGGAAAGTGTTAAATCCCGGTGAGGCTCGGGCATATTTAGTATTATTGTTTGCCTATAAAGCAATACATGGACTTGTTCCTACTTAGGTCGCTGAATTGGTCCATCCATATACGCCTACACGTGACCTAACATTACAGGAAGCAGGCCTCGTTATTTGTAAACAAACAAGTGGAGGCGGAGCTTTCTCTCATGGAACTCCAATACTAGGGAATAATCTGGCTGTTAGAGAAATAGACGCAGACTCGGTGCAGCTTAAAGGTTTAGCTGACGACTCGTCTCTTCAGCGAGGCCTATTATCACGTGTAGTCTGGCCCAGGGATATGAAGGTGAACGGAGAGCTTGGATTTCACGTTCTGCCCAGTCGTCTTTTCCCGGGGCGCGTACTCATCTTCCACGGGATGTCTCCTCTTTCCCATGCCATTCATGTGTTGTTTTCCATTGCCGTCCGTAATACTCGATACTCTTCCCTGGGTGGTTGTGGTTTATTGGTGTACTTTGGTTGATGCTTCGTAAAGTGCGTGGGGTGATTTTCAGCCTGTTGGGCCTTTCTAGGGTTGAGACCAGTTAGGGCCACTCTGTCACTGGACTCCCCGTCTTAGCCCTGAGATTTTGTGACAACTGCAGATGTAGAAAGGTCTTTCTAAAATAAATGTCATTGCTTGATTGAAAAAGTTTTGGACTTACTATTTCATTTATTTAACTAAATCAATAAGAAAGTAGGGAACTTACAAGCCAGACACCAGCACTTAGTTGCACTGCCTGGAGAACGGCTCGTAACCGGCACAAAACTGCATCTGCCTTGGAGAATAAATAAAAGGATTAAAGCATGTATAATCTGATTAAGGGAAGAAACTGTGCCTCTACAGTAGCTTAGATTTTACTTACTGAAGTGCCGTATAGACTGCTCGGGAAGACTTTTAGTTCCGCCACCCCCTACGCCAGAGGCTTTCCACGCGGAGCGATATAAACCATGAAAAACGTCACTCAGGTCGAGCGACACAAGGTGACGGCATGTTGGAAGTCCGCCGTGAAAAGCAGATCCCTGGAAACGTTGGATTTGAGTCATTTAGCAGACAGTCTTGGAGTGAGACAAAGCAATAGGTTTTTCATAACGGCCCTCTGGTTAAATTACACCCACTGTGTTTTTTCAGCATCACACAGAGAATTAAATGATATTATTTTAATATTTTCTGGTTTCTGCATACAGTTTCCCCTAAAATTGTGCATATCTTTATCTACCTCATAACAGAACTACAAATAAAGCGCTCCTGGTGTACCGTGTTTTATCGCTCTGGTTCTGTTTCCACAAGTACTGGGTATGTATATATTAAAAATAAAATTACATCAAATATTACACAAGATCAAATAATCAGTTTCACATGTTTATGTGTATTTAAGGTACAGGTTGCCTTACTTTTAATGTGGTTTTCTTCTCTCTTGTTAAAATGTCTTTTGCCATTAACAATCATATTGTTCTAAGTTGATCAGCACTTAACCAATTGGCTAGTTTGATCAAGGGGACGCAGATACTGGCCCAATCAAATCAATCAAAGACCTTTTGGTCAAAGCCCATTTTGCATCAGCAGTTGTCCAACAGCCCTTTATAGACACCAACCCTACAACCCTTGTCAAAAAGAACATCAGTGTTAACGTGTAGTGGCTGAGAAAACCCCTCTAGTAGGGTCAAATATTTAGGAAGAAACCTAGAGAGGAAACAGACTTCAAGGGGTGTCCACTGTCCAGTCCTCTTCTGGTTGTGCCGGGTGAAGATAATAGGAGTACATCATCTTTTGGGACACAGCATTATTCATGTGGCGGCATCACGGGGACATCAGACAGAGACGGCCAGGGGCCATTAGGGCCAGGTAGTCCTGAGGGCTGTTCTAAGGGCCGACGTTCTCTTAAGGTTAAACAGAGAGCGCATGCCTCGGATTCAAAAGGACACCTGAGCCATTTCAGACTGGCCCTCGTCCCCAGTTATATAAACTAATGCAATGTGAACACTAGGGCCTAAAGGCAAGAACGACTTATTCAAGCAGCCCGGCACAGTAATATAATATAACATTATATAATACAACAGTAATATAGCAGCTTAAAACGAGGGGTTGAGACAGGGGTCCAGAGACACTGGTCTCCAATGGCAACAAGGCGTCCTGCCAACCAGGCAGGAAATAACTCCAGCCACTTTACCAGGCATCAGATGGTTGAGTGTGGATGATACATGCCCATCCACCTTCACAGTCACGAACCGACAGCCAGCATTTGCCGCCGGCAGAAGTTGGGCGTCACACTGAAAAAAACGACAGTACAGAATGTGTCCGGTGTGTGTGTGTGTGTGTGTGTGTGTGTGTGTGTGTGTGTGTGTGTGTGTGTGTGTGTGTGTGTGTGTGTGTGTGTGTGTGTGTGTGTGTGTGTGTGTGTGTGTGTGTGCGTGCGTGCGTGCGTGCGTGCGTGCGTGCGTGCGTGCGTGCGTGCGTGTGTGCGTCAGTCGCAGTAAAATGAAAAACGACATTTCTTAATCGCGCCACGTTGTACACTGACGAGCCAAAACATTATGACCACTGAAATAGACTGAAGCAAAGACCTGAGTGACTTTGACAAGGGACAAATTGTTTTGGCCAAATGATTGAGTCAAAGCATTTCTGAAACGACAAGGCTCACGGGGTGCTCCTGGTCAGCAGTGGTGAGTTCCTGTGTCCGAGGCTCATCGATGTGGAAGGCTATCCTGTTTTGTGTGAACCAGCGGAAGGTCTACTCTGGCACAAGTCACAGAAAATGGTAATGGTGTTCTGGAAGGAATGTCACAACACGCCGTATATTGCACCATGCCGAGTACGGGGACGCGTAGCAGCAATTATAGCAATTATGGAAATGTTCTGTCATTTGTGATGGCTAGTGTACAGTAAGAGTTTTGGATGATTTAATAACATATGTCGCAAACCGTACCAGATTAGCTTCATCGCTTCACTGAGTATTTTTTAAGTATGTTTCAAACATGCCTTGTCTGTTCTTAGATTAAAGGTTTTTCTGACGCTTTTGTACGTGCGCAGGAGTATGTGGTAAGATTTCTCCGCTCTTAAAAACACAACAGATCATCGGGAAAATCCTGACATTGACTGAATACGACAGACATTCAAAATTATGGATTTTAGTGTGAAAACTATTTTCATTATGTTTTCTTTTTGTTACTTAATCAACGTACGTATCGATTTCACAAAAAACGTAGTGGTTAAACCATCAAAGTTGTGGTGACAGATGTTTGTTTAGAAGAACATCACAACTGGTTTTAAAGGTCCAGCTGTGTAACACACGTGATCAATAGGAGATTCTGTACTAAGAAAAATCAGCACGTACAAAACACGAAATAGTACCAAAGAAATACATTATTTATTAGCACGAAAACAACAGACCTTTTTTAGGGTGACGCTGTTCTCTTTGACAATATGGTGTGCTTCAGTAGCTTCTGAAACAATTTAATTAAGCTGTTACTGCAGATATCGTAGTTCTGTGATATGGTCCTCTTAAAATTCAATGCAGAAAAGTATAAATCATATCCCTTTGATATTTGATTGATTTCCAAGACATATTTATGTTGAAATACCCCAATTCAGGACCGGTACTGTACGTGTTCAAAAGCAAAAATGAAAAATAAGAAAGACTTTAATACTGGGAGAAATATTGTGCACATCTGAAGAACTGTCTCTGCTCCACTCTGCTGATAAGAATTGAATTAAGGTTTAGACAGTCTCAAGACCATTCGGTTCAAAGCATCAGACTCAGGCAATTAAACAATGTATTAGTTACAGTTCACACGGTCTAAACCCCTTTCTAGACTGTATCCTAGCAGAAATGCTAGGGAAACTTGTGAAAGCTGAGGCAAAATGTGCATTTACTTGTCTCCGGTAAGAATCTACGAAGTAATCACAGCATAATACCAATCGCTGGTTATCTGTCCGTGAATGTAGAAAGAAAACAGATGTGTTGTTGGGCTTTCTTCTCAACATGTTGAATAATTCCCGTTCCGGGCGTCATTGTGTAATATTTCAATAGGTTGGTCATGCCCTTGGTCCTTCCTGACGCTCTGACACAGTCTGCTGTTCAGATATGGCTGCTATGTTGTCAGAGACTGGGTCTGGATGGTATTTTCGGGAGTATTGCGAACATTGGACTTGACCTTGTCAGACACGGAGTAAGAGATTTGTGTGTGCTCTCCCTGTAGTGACTAGTTACACATCGATACACAGTGTAATGGCTTGACAACACAAACGCACTGCCAATCACTACGGCGGGAATCAGTCAGGATATCAGACGATCTGTTATCGTCAGCTGTCAAAAAGCACTTGGCAGTGGTGCGGTGAATCTGCAATTTAGAGACACTTCACAGCACGGGCGAGGATTCGATTTAAAGCGGAGAACTTTCGGGGGAGCCTTTAAAACATCGGCGTATATATAACCGACTAATGCAACGTAATACGTTAACTAAAGTACCGTTGAACAGTATCAAGATTTGAAGAAATCATAATAATTTGGTGTTTTTATAGGAGAGGCTGTGAAACATTGGTTGTTCGTGTAGAAGAGACGTCAGGAGTGTTCAGAGACGGGCTTTCTTTCAAAACAACCAAATCAGTAGTCCCTGTTTCCGGCCTCGCCCTGGACACTGAGTTGTTTCATTTCCTGTCGGATATCATTAGGCCATGGATGAGATGAGATGTCATCAATTCAGCTCCTTGGAGATCTTAAAATTCCACTTGGAATTAGAAACTTGTAATACACTCTTAACAAATATAAAAGCTACGACAGGCCCGGAGTCCGTTTAACTGTGACAGTTGTTCAGGCTTTATGTCAGTCAGATGAACTGATCTCAGACCAGTACACAGACGGGGAAAAAAGGAAACAGAAAGCTAAAGGCACCTATGGTATCTGGCATTTGGAATTGGACAGCCATTGCCTCGTGACCTGTGCTGTTCAGTCAGAAGGCACTCATCCACCACTCATTGGATGTTTACAGCTCACTAGACCTCGACCATGGGAAGAGATGATCGATTTGGCCCTTTTTAACTGCTTCACCTCACAACTGTCTCTTCCCACAGCCCAGTAGTCACGACGACAAGCACCGGGGGAGTGGTAAACAAAGTTGAAAGGCCAAATGTGTTTGGTTCGGGCAGAAGTACAATTCCTTAATATATGTACGTGTTTCTCTTCAGCTCTTAATATTTCTCACTTTGTATCGCCTGTTTGGAGTTCAGTCATGTCTCCCTTCTATTTCTTCCCACATTTCAAGAATAGTTGTCTGTTTTTCATCAAACGAAAGGCAACAATTCGCCCTCTTTTTAATAAACCAGTGCTCCACAGCTAATATCCTCGCATCACCTCTTTCTTTTGGCGAATTTCTCTTTGAGCGAATGTCATTTTTGATTTGTGGCACTTATTAAGCGTCACATAGAGGACTGTGTCGGGCTGTAATATATGTAACTTTACGACTTCTGGGTAACACTTCATCATGCAGTCTTACTTCCTGTAGTATTTACCTGATATATAATGGGAATTAACGAGAAATAAAGTGCTATTCCTTAATTGTATTCTTCCCTGTAACCTTCAGTTCGGTTCTACAAATCAATCAATAGATGCATTTTCTATTTCCACCTCTGTTTACGATATGTACAGTAATTGGAATTTAGCACATTATAACGTACAACTGACTTCAGTGCTCCCTGAAAAAAAAACGATGAATAAAATGTAATTAAATTGACGAGAGAAGTCAATGTGCATGAAATAAATTGTGCGCCTGTACATTTGTCAAAGCTGAGCTGTCGTTACATGTACTTTTTTCCGTACACACGGCTAGTTTTTTTGTAGACATTGCCGGTTTCTCGCCTTCTGGGCAAACCAAGCAGTGCAGACTGGGAAGGAAGATGAGCCTTTAGGCGTTGAGCGTGTAGAAGATTGAATATGTCCAACGGCTCGCGTTCCGATGAGTGTTCGAGGACTTCATTTCACGCCCTTATCTTTTGTGTCTGATTCGAGTGAATTTAACACGCGCATTTGCTGTTGTCAGATCTTTATCGTAACAATCGAAGAATGAAATCATGTTGACACTCTGTCTACACTCGCCCCTTCAACTCGTATTTGGAAACTGGTTTGTATGTGAATTACACTTAGTAGGACACAGCAGTACACGGGCTTACCCAGCTGTTACCTTGATCAAAATATAAATTAGATATTTGGTATACACAGCCGCTCTGAAAGTGGTCTGTGGGGACACAGGGCCGTGGTTCGGGAACGAAGTCCTCAGGCAAGAAGACAAATGGCGGTTTGAAATCGTTTTTTTGTTTATCTTTCTCTCCGGATTGAGACAAGACACGTGACCGTGAAGATGATGCACGGGTGGTGACTGGAAGTCACTTCTGAAGGAACGTTTGAGAATTATATTTCACACCAATACATCTGCCTTCTTGCATCGAAGGAAAAAAGCATTACAAAGTTTACAAAAAAGTACTCTTAATACGTAATTTTTGGCTTCAGACTGCTCTGAAGAAAACGATAACGAAACAAGACCCCTTTAAGGCGCCTTAATTGAACCTCTTGGTTTTTTTTTTATCAACCAGCAGACGACCGGGTAACGCAAAGCGTCGTCTCTGTTGCAAGAATACAGGTTTATTGATTGCAGATGTCGCGTGTAGCAGCGTAAATAAGCAAGTGCGGCGTCCGTCTTCAGAGGGTATGGCTGAGCGTGCAGATTTGTATATGCTGGAAATTAAAGGCTAGCGGCACGTTAGCCTAGCGCTGCATTACTTCCATACAGTACTTGATCATGTATTTCATAATCATTAGGACAAGGCCCGGCCGGGGCGTCGACCGCTCACGGGAGAGCAGCGCTGTTTTATGTTCTCCTGCTCCCCGTGACAGCTGTAAATAAATGAGGAAAAACTAACTCCCAAGGGAGGCAGGGGACACTCGTTGGAATTTGCTGACTTGTTTTGTCCCGGTAGAATTGTTCCGTTGTTTTTTTAACCTTTTTTTCAGTTGTTTATGTTTCATTTCACCATTCATCATGTCTGGCTTTTCCTGTTACATTAATTCCCATCACAGTAATAGAGTTTTCCATGATTAATCTTTTCCCCATTTCACTATTGCGTCCAGCGTCGCGGCATCCACTTATTATAATTTGAGGAACAATCTGAAAGAAAAACTTGTGATAATGAATGGGTTTCCCTGTGGGTCGTGTTGGGTACAGACGACATTAGCCTTTTGCACAACCTGCTGTGCCAAATAAATCTGGTTACAGATCTAGGTGTGTGTGTGTGTGTGTGTGTGTGTGTGTGTGTGTGTGTGTGTGTGTGTGTGTGTGTGTGTGTGTGTGTGTGTGTGTGTGTGTGTGTGTGTGTGCGTGCGTGCGTGCGTGCGTGCGTGCGTGCGTGCGTGCGTGCGTGCGTGCGTGCGTGTGCTCGTGGCCTTCTGAATGCAGATTGTCGCTTTTATAAAGTTTCCATGAAATATGTCATCTTTATATTTCTTTTTTTTTTAATCTTTTGCACTGGGAGTGTTATTAAAAAATGTAAAGTGATGTCATTTTTTAATAATATTTTTTTTAATTATTATTTATTTTTACTAATATGTTTGTGTGATTCTTTAATAGAGTGCAGTATTCTGTACGTCGTCTTTGTCTCTTAGGTACATACCTCAAACTTTTGATGTTTGTGTAAACTACGTAAATGTAAAATGTATGTTTGCTTTTTAAGCCCCAGGCAAATTTGAGAATCATTCATGTTTACAACAATAACCAAATTTCAGGACTGCGGTTTATGGCCATATCATCTAACAGCAATGCAACCTGGCGCCCCAATACTTTGTCAGGTCTGTGAAAATAAAGAGATCCGATCACAGACATTGGAGGGAATACTTTTAGCAGTTCACTTAAAGCCACGGCTTTAATCAGGCCCTATTGTGGCTCCTCAATAACAGAGAATGCCAGTTAATGTAATATGTCGTAATATTGTCGACATGTCCAATCCATCTCTGAAGGCCAACCATATACAATACAATATGTTGTTAATCGCAATTGACAGGCTGTTGATGGTGTTTAATTTCCTGCCAGAACTTTAGGCCAGTGAATGTGACATATTAGCTAAATGAATTTAACCGCGCATTTGACAATAACCTCGTTGCTGCCGTTTGACAGTAATTTTAGAAATATTAAACTTTATGTAAACCAGCTGCCACTGAGCTACTGGAAATTGCAGTGACTTTTTAACAGTAAGGCTCATCTGTCAAAAGCTCTTACAGAAACTCTACATTTTATGTAATTTAGCAGACACCCCAACCAAGGGCGTATTCAATGTCGTTCTCCCATAAATCCAACCGCTCAGTGTTTAGCAAAAATATATGTCATTAAAAAAAACGTATCACATGAAGCAAATTGATAAACGGTAATGTAGTAACTTCTCCCGAAGACGTTAGAGAACTATTCCAAAACCTATTCCAAATATCTTCAATTCGAATTAAGTGCAATTAGTGATGTGACAGCGGCCGGCGAAATGTTAATCTAAAATAAACGTGCACCTGACCCTTTGAGTTTTTTACTACATTGCTGTTTCATTGGTAATTAAAGTACAGGCTGAAACTACAGACCGGTCGGCACAGCATAAACGGCAGTCCATCTCCCATCCAGATGTTGTGCGGGGAAATTCACAGCTGGGCTTTTTGCTGAACAGCAAACCACCGTCGAACCTCCACACTATTTTATTAACTTAATTATAATGGTCTGGAAGCCATCTGGGATTTCCTGACAACTCATGAAACGGTGGTATTTTAGAAGTTAACAACACACATCGTGGGGTCCTTGACAAAAGGCCACGTTCGAGGCGCTTTCATTGGACCACGTTTTCGCGGGGTCTTTTGGTGGGAGGGTGTTTATGAGACGCGGATGGTCCCATCCCGTTATCAGTAAGGAGATAAACTGCTATGGTGGTTACAAATGAAACTGAACATTGTTCACAGTAAGAAAGGCTATGTGGGATATGACCTAAGGCCAATCTGCTGTGCCGTATATGTATTCATAAACTGATGAGCCAAAAGATCAGAACACAGGCGAAGCAAATAACGTTGATCATCTCCTAACAAGGGCACATGTCAAAATATGGGTGGATTAGATGGAAAGCGATAAATCAGTTATCATAGTCGACGTGTTGGATGCAGGAGAAATGTGCAGGAGAGAAGACCTTAGCGAAGACCTGAGCGACCTCGACATGGACCACATCATTATGGCCAGACGACTGGATGGGAGCATCTTTGAAGCGGCCAGGTTCGCTGGCTTCTCCCGGTCAGCAGTGGTGAGTACCTACCGAAGGAAGTCCACGAGGAGACAAACCACAAACCGGTAACAGGGAGATGGGCTCCCAGGGCTCATCGTAGCACAAGAGGAGCAAAGGCTATCTCGCCTGGTGCAAACAGATAAAGGGTAACATGACACAAGTCACCGAAACTTTTAATGATGGTTCCGGGAAGAATGTACCCAACACACAGTGCATCGCACCCTGCTGGGTATGGGGTGGCGTAGTCTCGGACTGGTCACAGTGTCCGTGATGACTGACCCCTGTCCACAGTCAAAACCACCTGTAATGGGTACCAGAGTGTCTGAACTGGACCTTGGAACAGAGGAAGTGAGAGAATGTGTCTACGTAGCTTTGAAATGTCACTGTTTTATTGTCACTGTCTCAGGTGTACTTTTAACTAAGTTGAGATTTGCTTCAACGTCACAACTGTTAGAGTGCATGTGAAATCTGTTACGTACACAGATGGTGGAGTGATAGCCTGGAAGATTAAAATACTGTGAACCAAGAGGCTTGGAGTTCAAGTCCCTGCTGAGGAGATGTAGAGAATCTCGGATAAAACCACTTGATGCTTAAACTTCTTGTCAGATCTGAAGTGTTCCAAAACCCATTCATTGTTTAAATGTTCTGACATTGGGATTTTAAATATGACACATGCCAATTTTAGTGAAAAGGAAGGACAGAAAAATAACAGCTCTCTTTATTCTACACATACTGTTGTTTGCAATTAATGAGTTTTTGTTCAATTGAGATAAAAATATATAATTAAACTGTGTGATGTAAAAAGCAGAAAAATAAATAGAGCTTTTCTGATAGATTATTGTTGTGACATTTGCTAACATATATTAGTTAATCATTCTAGCCTGCCTCCTGTGGGAATGTAAACCGTGGCTACTGTTTCACTACAAAAGGTTGAGCTTCTGCAAAAGCAATTGTCTTTCTTGTCAGATAAATTGTCTGACCCCCAGCATCTTTCGTGACAGCGCAGCGTAAACATTATAACCACGGAACCACAGTGGTGGGTTCTCTACAGGAATGGTTTGTAATGAAGTCCTTACCACACACGGAGATACATGTAGCTGGACGCTAAGACCCAATGACTCCACTGATCAGAGGTCAGTTTAAAACCACTGGTACTCTGTTTCCAACACATTTCTGTACACACTTCGGTACACACATCCAATCTGTCCCTGCCCTCTATTGGCCAACGGCAGCATGTAAATAATACTCTATTGGATATGTCAAATACAAGAAAAGCCCTCAAACCTCGCACTTCAAATAATACGTTACAATAACTTCACGGTTGCTGTCAAAATGGCGGTGGAGGCTGGGAGGAGGATGAGCGTACACCCAAGAAAGGGATGAATCAACCAAAACGAGTGATTGTCATCCGTTCGACCTGAACAACACAAGGACAATGCATGATTTCAGGAAACCCAGAGCACTCCTGTCATGAACGTTTGAGCCGTAAACACACACACACACATTCTCAGTTTCGTCGGCGTTGACACTGAGCTTAATCTTCTATGATTTTACAGCTGAGAGAACAGACAGAAAGGCCCTATTGTGCATGCCATCATCTCAGAAGAGCTTACCAGGCAGAATTACCATTCGAGTGAGAGGGAAAACAGCTTTTGAGACAATTGATTCACCGTCACCATCACCAATTCGATTGGGAGCGGACTTTGTTTACCCGTTTCCACGTTTGCCCGTGCCTGGCTGCCATATCAAAATGAAGTGACGGGGCGCTCAGACGAAAGCCTCTTTTTACTCAGTCAAAGGTACACGACGCTCGGAGTGGGACTTGGGTTCACATGTTTGATTCATGGGCAAATGGGCCAGCCCACCGTACACTTTTAAGCTCAATGTCACCCTACAGTAAATTCCCCTCAGGCCAGACTGAGACTGCACACTGTATGTCTTTACCCGGGTTTAGACTCAGGTGAGCTGGGGTGACGAGAGAATTCATGAAAGAAAACTTCAGCATTATTCTATATTTTCCCAGGGTTCAGAAAGTTGATTATGTCTCCAAGATATTCGATGACGTGTTTTGTTCTAAACTGCGTGAATCTCATTCACTCTCGCTTGACGTGTATATTCACTGTATTAGGCAAAAAGAAAAGAGAGAAAATATTCAACACCCGTCTAACTGTCACTGGTGGAACTTGATATTTGTGGACTTGTGAGATCATTCTTCATACCTTATTCATGAAGTCATGAATGGATTTTAAGTTATCAGAACAACGGACCGGACCACGGCCTATACAATATTAATCATAGGTACGAGATGACTCTTCTGACTGCGGCCATGATGACAGGGGCCAAATGGGGGGTAAAGTAGAACACCATGATGACAGGGGCCAAATGGGGGGTAAAGTAGAACACCATGATGACAGGGGCCAAATGGGGGGTAAAGTAGAAAACCATGATGACAGGGGCCAAATGGGGGGTAAAGTAGAACACCATGATGACATAGGAGGAAGTGTCATCCAACAGTGTCTCAGATAGAATAGTGTCTCATCACATCCCAACGTCACAAACGGACCAGGTTCTGACACCAATCAACGCACCTTCTAACACCAACCCAAGGTGACACACTTATTCCCCTTGTGCGCAACAGCAGGTGCAGCACTTTCCAGGATATATATAAACTATATATATATATATATATGTTTCTTTCTACCTACAATCTTAACAAATTTGTCCCACATTTTTGCTGTGTCTGATAGATAACACTGATAACATTGATAGAGTTTTACCTCTGTTCTTTACTCAGGGAATAACTGTTTTATATGGATACATATTCAGAGCTTATCTACATACATATCCATAACCACGTATCACCACGGTAACTCACAACCTCCTCGGCAGAGCCGAAGATTCTTCCTCCGAGACGTGTTGCACCTGAGCATTCGGCTGCTTTTCACATTGCTCAGCCAACCAGCAAGACAGTAGAATTAGTGTGAGCGAGACCGGGCTCCCTCGTCTTCGGTTAGCGTGCGGACGACGCCCGATGCGCCCGACGCAGTCGCCGGAGTTTGATGTGTCATGGAAAATTCATGCGGACAATGCTCAGCCAATGTGCAACGGCCCATGGGACGCCACTCACCGGCAAGTGGTACAGTCGGGACGGGAACCCAGGCTGTGATCGGGGCAGGAACCCAGGCTGTGATCGGCACGTCTGCACTGCGATTTAGTGCCTTGGACCTCTGCATCACCCAGGAGCCCCGCCGTTCTCTTAAAATCACAATGTGACACCGAGTCAAGACGTGTGGCTCCTGGGTGGATGAAGGGAGCTTTGTAATCACAACTCCAGAGATGGTGGATCAAAGGCCCAGGCGACCTGCTCTTTAATAAGGGAGTGAAACTCTGTTAATGTTCACAAACCGTATTGTCTGCCAGAGTCAAATTAGATTTGCTAAAGAAGCGGGAGAGACGGGTAGAGAGAACGCTGCCTCGGGAAAGACGGTCGGATAAGCCATTCTCCTCACGCGCTCCAGACGATCCGAGGCAAAGACAAGCAAATGAGATGAACGCACGAGACGCTGCACTGAATTCAGAACTGCTAGGAGAGCACATTTGGCCTTCGAACAAAGTAGAATTTTAACAAGGAATTATCGACAAAGACCAGTAGATTATCGAAAGTGTCCAAATGAAATCTCCGCGGGTACGCTTTGGCATGACGTGTCCATAACCAGAGTTCGTTGCATCGTTTCTACGGACTCGGCGATCAACCGTCTTCCCGATTTGCCCGAAATGAACAGAAATGCTCACCGCCGCACTTGACGTTCTAACCCTCGTTCAAGTGAAACATATGACATAAGCGGTCCCTAGCGTTGGCGTATCCCCGCCCGAGGGACTCGGAACTGTCGGAGCTCAAGTAGACTTGTCGCTTTGTCCCCTTCGTCAAATGTGACCGTCGGAGCCGTTGTCACGCGGAGCGAGACCCTTGTCAGCGCTGTGGCACGGGTTTGTCACCTCAGATTGGCTTTTTGCCGCATGAGGTGTCAATATAGGCCGAGGCACCTGACAGACCCGGAGCTTCCCGCGGTTTCACCGGGGCTCTTAACAGTAACAGTGACTGGAAGTGACTGGCTAGAACTGACAACTTGGGATAAAAGCCGCCGCCACAGCACATAGATGATTACGTGATTTTCAGCGGATTGTAGATGGCACCCGCTGTTGACATTTGTACAGCGTCCACAGTCTCTCGCCCCGAATTAACGACCCCACTAACCCTTTAATTATACTCAAATATTCCAGCCAGGGAACAGGACGGACAGGCTGGGAAACTAGCGGAATCGGCGAGTTGGCATTTCCACCCCTGCTCTGAGTCGGCAAAAACGGAGGGCATTGAGGAGCCGCGTTTTTCACAAGAACCCTTCATAAGCGTGACACCGCTGCCTTATAAGGCCCTTGTGTAGCCAATGAGAGCAAGCACGCATGATGTCATAAAACTAGAAAAAATGCCCCGTGATAAGCCGGTGCAAATTAGTCTGTAAAGGCCGCAGAATTTTTCAAGCGCGCCGACATCAGCCGTACTTGATTCTGCATCGACGGTGTTTCACCGGAAGAAAACTTTGAACAGAAATGATACAAATGCTATTCTGTTTTTCTCCACAGTCATTGTGACACAATTTGTCAGCCGTTTTTGTCAATGACAATAAGCAATAAGAGACAAACGAGACAGACTTTTTCTCCTGGAACGTGCCTTCCACTCGGGACCTGAGAACAAAGTAAGCGCGCTAATGACACATCTGCATGGTTCCGATTATTTATTTTTATCGGCCACACAATGATCATTTAATCCCAGTTTGAATGTGATTTCTTTGGGCCCATTATGTGGTTGATAAACCGTGTTAATACGAACTGCATGTGTTGAATATTTACAGCGTCTTTATTGTCCTTTCAAATTAAATTCTTCACAATACCTTCACCTGTGATATGGACGTCCTCTGAAGGCCTAGTTAGCATAGTTTACCTCAGAAACTAGTGAAATAAATCCAACTATGAACACATTTTATTAGTAAAAGGACAAATGTATAATAAAAAATATTGTATTAATCTTTCTTCACGTTCTATTAACGTTGAGCAATTTAGTTGTTTGTGATGTTTCTATCAGGTGATGTACATTTCAACATGTATTGTTCTGGTATGGTGAGACTACGATTGAACTCTTACACTGTAGCAGGGAGGTGGCAGCATACAGATGTGGGGGTGGTTTTCAGAGGACTGGGAGGCAGGATTGTCAGGTGTGAGGGAAGGTGGAACTGAGAAGATAAGACACATCCTTGATAAAAACTTGAGTCAGAGCACGTAATACCTCTGACAGCATTAAAGTTTTACCTTCCAGGATAGTGTAACGTCAGTGAATGTCTCTGAAAGCAAATATACCCATAGACTCATGTCTTTAATTTCTGCCAAAGCTGCTACAAAATTATAAGTAGAGGAGTCTGAAAAATTATGTAAATGTTATGTACATTTCAAAAAACAGTTTTTGCTTAGTCATTCTTGGAGTGTTGTGTGTAGATCTAATGAGGAAAAATAATCACATCAGTTGGTTGTCTAGGTCTTCAGTGGAGCCCAAATAACACAAAGGGAAGGAACGTAAGACAGCAGGCCCTTCCTTTGATACTTCTGGTGAACAGTAGATTAATGCGTTCTAGACAACCATGCCCATACTAATTACCTGCTCATTCAATCTGGATCGCAGGAAATTGTTTTAAAAGCATAATAAAACGTGAACATGCATTATCTGTAACTTTTAGGTTTTCTTTTACTTTTTATTTCAAAGACATTCCATTTAGAAGTTGCAATAATAGGTTGTTATAGAGCAGCAGATAGAACATCGAATTTCAATAAATGAAAAGGTGTTTCTTCATGTGTCTTTCTGAGAGCCGGATGTCCCTTTAATGTATTTCTATGTCACATGTTAAACTGGGTATCCTATTAAAAAGGGGGATTTAGCGGGATTTCAACAAACCGTGATTACTAAAGGGGCCGGTCTGACGGCGTCTGCGTTTCATACGGCCAACATTGACGACTGCCACATCTCTCGGCGCTCGGATAGGTTTTAAACACACTGTCTCTCAACATGACACGATGACATGGTCCACGGCCACAAATGCGATGCAATGTCTGCGATGTAGTGCCTGGAACGAGGCCAGTCAGTTCGAATGTGCCCGCACTTACGCCGAGATCCTTGCCAAGATACCAGAAAGTGCCTTTTAGTGCAATTACTCGGGTTTTCACACATCAATTAGCAAAGCAATTAGGTGTGAATGTGATGGATTGTGTTGCTAGAGTAACACGGGGGCTGCTGATATCGCTAATGACAACGTGTCAGATTCCATAGATCAGTCCTGGTGAGACAAACAAACCGAGGTTATCGTTTTTGCAAAGGAAGGACCTCCTAATTCGGATCGGAACATAATTTGTGGATCTTTTTATATTTTTTTATCGGACATTTTCATGTAATGTTGCTATTCTGAACTCCTCTGTGTGGTGAAGAAGTTAGCTCAGAATAATATAAGAAGTAATTTTTCCATGGGTTTCATGGTAAAATAAATGTGTATGTATTAACTGATACGTTTTAATAATGGCTGGATAAATAAATGAAGGGCTTGATCACTTTGAATTTGCTCTGACTTAGTATTCATGGGGTTGTCAGGTTTATAACAAACGTTGATTTCATACCTCAAACCTTGTCCAGTAAATGCTATACTTGAATAAATGAATACATATAAGTATATATATAAGTCCATAGCCAGTGTCCTGGGGCATGATGGGAAAAAGAGGGAGTTCAATGGAGAAGATGAAAAATGCATCATAAATGATTATGGTCTTAAAAAAGTAGGAATTCTCTAAATCACATGTTATATTTTCATGCTTTGATCGGTAATGGAAAGCCTGCGCTGATACAAGGCAGGACCTGTATAGCTTCAAACAGTTCAGGAGATTTTTTTAATTTTCAGAATTGTGGACATATTACTCAGACTTTCTCGTTAAGCGCCCATAGCAATAGTGTAACCCGATATGGGATGTTGTATCCTGGCCGGTTGCTGCTGACAACCAAATTAAATGCTTTGTTGCTTATTGGACCAGTCAGAACAGCCCTGAAAGATAATTTGTCTACAAATCGGATAAAAGGTCCGTAAATGTGAAAAGAAAGATGAGTATTTGGCAATCTGTTTGATTTACCCAGAAACACTCAAATGGATGTATTTAGAATTAAAAACACACCAGAGGATGGAGGGGAAGTTAGATGACACTTAATTATCATCAGGTGTTCTTAATGCTTTCATAGAGTCTATACTGTACCCAGGACAGTGTAGTTAGCACTCATATTCCATCATAGTCCCACATGGTCTATACTATACTATAGACCATGTGGGACTATGATGGAATATGAGTGCTAACTACACTGTCCTGGGTACAGTATAGACCATGTGGGACTATGATGGAATATGAGTGCTAACTACACTGTCCTGGGTACATTATAGACCATGTGGGACTATGATGGAATAAGAGTGCTAACTACACTGTCCTGGGTACAGTATAGACCATGTGGGACTATGATGGAATATGAGTGCTAACTACACTGTCCTGGGTACAGTATAGACCATGTGGGACTATGATGGAATATGAGTGCTAACTACACTGTCCTGGGTACAGTATAGACCATGTGGGACTATGATGGAATAAGAGTGCTAACTACACTGTCCTGGGTACAGTATAGACCATGTGGGACTATGATGGAATAGGAGTGCTAACCACACTGTCCTGGGTACATTATAGACCATGTGGGGACTAGGATGGAAAAGGAGTGCTAACCACACTGTCCTGGGTACATAATAGACCATGTGGGGACTAGGATGGAATAGGAGTGCTAACCACACTGTCCTGGGTACATTATAGACCATGTGGGGACTAGGATGGAATAGGAGTGCTAAGCACACTGTCCTGGGTACATTATAGACCATGTGGGGACTAGGATGGAATAGGAGTGCTAACCACACTGTCCTGGGTACAGTATAGACCATGTGGGGACTAGGATGGAGTATATCTGGCCCTCGTACTATCATTGTCATCTAATCATCCCCAGCATCAAATCGATTCATCCATCCTTTCTCTCATCCAATATAATTCAAATCAAACTGTAGAGAACGACAAGTACACTGTGCCGTGTTTTTAATAAATAATACACTTGTATTTCTGTGTTTTCTACTACATTCCAGCCTGTCTCAGAAATGAACGCCTCATCGAACACAGATTGGCCTTTTCTGGAAGCACAGAAAGTGACACAGTCAACAATCTACTCTTAAATCAATCGCTATGCTGGAGATTCAAAGCGCCTGTTGCCAAAAAGTAAACACAAAATGCTAGGAAGTTAAACAGTAATTATTCGGAGCGCTGTTGTTCCGGTCTCCATTGAGACCGAAGAATAGAAGAGCAAGGGCTTTATTTCCTTATCAAATCAAAACCGCCCTCTGTCCTGTTCTCCTGGTGGGTGCCAGGCGACAGATAGCCTAGCTGTGATAGCATCCGTCCAGCAACACGGCTACTAGATAAAACCTCTGAGCCACAAAGGGCCAGACATCTGTTAGTTAGCAGGACAATTAAACCTGAACGGTGTCAGCCCAATTCCCTGTTCTCTCCAAATTGGAGTTGGGTTCGAATTAAACGCCGAATTCACATTTTTATAGCGTGTTATTCAATAAAAAAAAAAACATTAATACATTTTTTTGGAAAACACAATCGACGGCCCTGCTCTAATCGCTCACCTTTCTTCTCTGCCATCGTTGCAAAGCCCTCCACTCTTTGATCCACTTCGTGCCCTCATATCCTCTGTCATCAGCGCTCTTCAAAACGCCCACTCCTCACCGGAAGTGTTTTAGCCAATTACACGCCAGCATGCGGCATTTTCAACAATGTGTTGTTAAAGGTGATTGCTGTAGACCTCTAGTGCCATTGAAAAACGTATCTGAGATGGTCCGGTCAGGAATTTACGTTTCTCCAGAGCACTGAAACGGACCCATTTCGCTGCCACTAACGACCCACTGGTGGTTGATAAATGTAGTCCGCTCCTGTCTTCCAAACTCTTGGACTCGAGAGCATTTTCCATGCCACGTGGTGTGTGCCACAAGGAAGTCCAGTCCGGTTTGTCCTTCACGCGATCCACCTTAGTCCTGTATTCAACCCTCATGGAATATTAGTTGTATGTAAAACTTGCCCCCAGGCCTTCTTCAGACCTCTACTGGGGTAAAAATATTCCTAATGTGTTCTTCCATCAGAGTGTGTGTAGAGTGTGTGTAGAGTGTGTGTAGAGTGTGTGTAGAGTGTGTGTAGAGTGTGTGTAGAGTGTGTGTAGAGTGTGTGTGTAGAGTGAGTGTAGAGTGTGTGTGTAGAGTGTGTGTAGAGTGTGTGTAGAGTGTGTGTGTAGAGTGTGTGTGTAGAGTGTGTGTAGAGTGTGTGTGTAGAGTGTGTGTGTAGAGTGTCTGTAGAGTGTGTGTGTAGAGTGTGTGTAGAGTGTGTGTAGAGTGTGTGTAGAGTGTGTGTGTAGAGTGAGTGTAGAGTGTGTGTGTAGAGTGTGTGTAGAGTGTGTGTAGAGTGTGTGTGTAGAGTGTCTGTAGAGTGTGTGTGTAGAGTGTGTGTAGAGTGTGTGTGTAGAGTGTGTGTAGAGTGTGCGTAGAATGTGTGTGTAGAGTGTCCACTCCAGAACAAAGTGTTATGTGTTTTTTGTTGGTTTAACGTTTAATTCGGTTCACAAAGTAATCACATTTAAACGAAGAACATTATTATTCGATTGCCCAGTGAGAACGCAAATGACCAGAGGCAACCAGATGGATGCACACGTATCGAGATAAAGGGATTACACACACAGGAAATAGATATTCTATTAACAAAAAGATGGTGCGAAAACAAATCAAAGCGGGCACTCTGTCTCAGCTCGCAACAATTGTCGGCGTTCCAACTCAAGCGATGGGAAAGCGATGCGATTTCTAGATTACATAAAGAGCCACTTGTGCAAATCTTAATATTGAACCACTCATTTCTCCCCACGGTCTCCGGTGGACGTATGTTCTGCTGCTACTTTACATGCATAATTCACCTCATCAGATGTATATTTAAGCCTTCTGACATTTGGAGAATGCTTTTCATTCCCCCCTCTGGTCTAGTGAATTTATAGCCTCACAAGCAGAGCTAGGCCGACCTGTCACCCACTCAGACGTACAGATGTACGATAGCATGTTCAAAACATGAATATCTGCACAACACACACCGATACTGGAAGTACGTTCACATGAAGAAACGCAGCCGTGAACATAAAGGGCCTTGACACTCAACAAAAACACCTTAAACGATCGTGAATATAATTGTAACTCAATGCATTTGTTTAATCAGTTGTTTTTACTGAATTGTGTATTCTCTATGTGTGGCTGATATCGGGCTTTTAATTAAGTTGCTGTCATAAATTTTCTTGGCCTGCTACGTGTGGCCGCGTCTCACGCTAATGACGTGGTTTGTGCCGATGCTGTCAAGCCACATCAAGTCTGGCCCTTGCCGGAAGACCTGAGCAATGTGGCGGCCAAATAAATGTACATAGCTCGATGAAATGTTTGAATTTAACAACTCTAGACATTCTGGAGTGTGTCGATCACACACGCAATGAACTGGTGCTTGGAAAAGTGTGGAAAAAAGCAATGCTAGTTAAAGGAATGTTAAGACTTCAAAAGCGTAAATGAAATGGTTTTGGTTTAACGTTGTAACGGGATGGATTCCTGTGAGGCTGTCCTGGGCACGTAATATTTGTTTTTTATTTAACCCTTTATTTGACCAGGTAGGCCGACTAAGAACATATTCTCATTTGCAATGGCGACCTGAGGAAAGGCTAAAATTGCATTTTAGCTTTAGACAGAAAGTCAGACTTTCTGAGCTGGATGAGAGATATTGAGTGTAGCCAATCAGGTGTCTGAATTGATATTTAATGTTTTAAATAGAGACAATTTGTTTGATGTTTATTTGACTCTGTGTCCATCACTCTGGATCCCATGAAACGTCTTTGAGATTAGGGGTGTAAATGTTGATGTACTGGCAAAATTTGAGATCTGAATGCCACGCTTCTAAGTACAATCAAAAAGACCGGGTAAAGGAAGATCATAACTAACCAGTGATCGATTCAATTGGAGAATTGGAGAAACTCTAATATTTCAGCTCTTGATTAGATACTTCCCAAAACTGGCATACAGCCAAATACTTAAACTTTTTTCTCCTCTGTTTAGGAAGTTTCATTTTCATACCTGTCTTTATTTCTGTGACTCAACAGGAATCGTTAAATGCAGGTGTACATCAGGTTACATCTTGTACTTGGTGCATTTGATAACATTACTTCAAAGTAAAAGTCTCGGCCTCTATATCCGGCACTCAATAAATGGCACTAAAGAACGAGATGCAATTACTTTTAGTGACACAATCATAAGTCAATCAAAAGACAGAGGGAAGCAATTGTGTTGAATGCTCAATGAAAGGCTGCAATTTAAATTTAAGGAAATTATCTCTATATTTTTTCTGCTTTTTTATAATTGAAAAATCTTTGCCAAATCGCCGAGCCATATGTTTAAATGGGAGTTCTTTCTTTTCGCTGAAATCAGATGGTTGAGGCTTAAATAGATTGTTTTTAGGTTAGAAATGTTTTAATGACATATAAAAACGAAGCAATTACACATGTGCTTGAAACGTGTCCGATTTTGATCATTTCAAGTTCCTGATAATGAGTACGACAGGAGCAGGAAAATGTTTATGCAAATGTGCACGCACTGTGTTTTCAAATATCAACGGAGAAAATCCAGAGTGATATTGGGTTTGCTGGAGTATCTGAATAAGCATGTGTTTTCATATCATGGACTCCTACTCAGTTTTTCACAATCTTCCGCACCTCATGACGCTGTGATCCTCTCTAAAGCACACACCCGTCGCAAGCAAATCACGCTCTACTGATATTCTGAATCTTTTCTAATAATCAATCAAGCATGCCAGTAAAGTAGAGATAGCAGGATGGAATACAGAACTGAAACTTTATTTTAATTGACAGCAAATTAGCTAATTCTGTTTTATTTCAATGAATGCTGTTACCACATATGTATCTGCATGTAGGGGTCAGAACAAACATGTGTGTGTAAACAGACTTTGCAAATAAACCCGATTGTGATTCTGGTTCTGATTCGTTTTTTGATTCTGATCGTGATTCTCATTCGGATTCGGTTTTTGATTCTGATTGATATTCAAATTCAGTTTTTGATTCTGATTGATATTCAAATTCGGTTTTTGATTCTGATTGATATTCGATTTGTTTTTTGACTTTCATTGTGATATGACAGTTTGCATGGGTTTTCCTCCACCAACATATATCTCAGCAGATGTTGTTTTACTGAATCACTTAAGGAGCATATGCATCTGTTTCTGTCCTCCTACTCATTTAACCCCAAACCCAGTGTTGTGATCTCTACGTTCTACTTACTAAACCACACAGAAACCTTTGTATGAATACTAAGCAGGATCCCGGAATGGTGCTTCTACGGTGAGCTAATTGAGATTAGTTCTTATATTAAAATCGATGTAAACACCAGTGATAAATGATAAGTGAGAGTAAATGAACCAAGACTCAGGTCAAAGAGCTTTCACTCGCGTGAGTTTTTTACTCCTAAAGTCCACTGGCCCCCAAAAACGCCCGGCGGTGTTTTTAGATATGTACAGCTCAATGAAGGAGATATCCTAAGAAATTGATTTCCTGCTTATTTGTTCATGCCGCACACACACAAGAACAACAACTACTTCAAACCAGCACTTCGTTTCAGTCTCAATGTCAAGCCTTAACTATTCCTTACAGTACGAAGCCATAGACATCCTAACACGGGGAATTGGATTCCTGAACACTCGGACGTAGGTGAGAAGTCGGCTCCATTGTCTGAGAAAGGAGAAGCCTCGTGCGAAATTCTAGTGGTTCTCCCTGACTTGCACGGCATCCCCCGCTGGAACCCGGTTCTGCTTTAGTGTCCGCTGGGGTGCGTCCTACTGCATATCGGGGGGAACACATTTGAAAACAATGTGACGGTAGAGCTGCATAGCACTCTGGTGGTGGTTGTGGGTAATCCATCAGGGAGACTGATACCTAATACTACACTGTGAGTGTGGCCCCCCTACCTACTATGGGCCCCTGGCTTGTGTGTGAGACGAGACAGCCACTGTGCCTTTTCTGGTCCCACCGGGACCACTTATAGCCGGCATGCCCGCGTCCGTGGCGGGATATCCGGGGATTGGCTGAGTGCAACCCTGCCGGAGATGTACCGGCGTAATGTAGTGCACAGCAAACGCCAGCAGGGTGCCGGATCATTCTGTCAAGTTCCCGCGTTCCTGTTCCTGAGACCGCGCTTGGTTTCGTGGATCTACAGTCAGGTCCATACATATTTGGACATTGACACAATTTGCATCTATTTGACCCTGTACACCGCCACGATGGATTTGAAATGAAACAATCAAGATGTGCGTTCAGTGCAGACTTTCAGCTTTAATTTGAGGGTATTTACATCCAAACCAGGTAAACGGTGTAGGAATTACAACACGTTTTATGGTCCCTTTCGAGGGACCAAAAGTAATTGGACAATTGGTTGCTCAGCTGTTCCATGGCCAGGTGTGTGTTATTCTATCAGCTGTTCCATGGCCAGGTGTGTGTTATTCTATCAGCTGTTCCATGGCCAGGTGTGTGTTATTCTATCAGCTGTTCCATGGCCAGGTGTGTGTTATTCTATCAGCTGTTCCATGGCCAGGTGTGTGTTATCCTCAGCTGTTCCATGGCCAGGTGTGTGTTATTCTATCAGCTGTTCCATGGCCAGGTGTGTGTTATCCTCAGCTGTTCCATGGCCAGGTGTGTGTTATCCTCTCAGCTGTTCCATGGCCAGGTGTGTGTTATTCTATCAGCTGTTCCATGGCCAGGTGTGTGTTATTCTCTCGTTATTTCATTTACAAGGAGCAGAGTTCATTTCAAATGTGGTATTTGTGTTTGAAATCGGTTGGTGTCAACTCTCAATATGTCTCAATAAGTCCAAAGAGCTGTCACTATCAGTGAAGCAAGCCACCATTAAGCGGAAAAATCGAAACAAACCCAGAAACAAGAGATGAAAATTGTGTCGATGTCCGGATATTCATGAACCTGCCTGTGGGCACGTGGCCGCCGCGACCATGTTAGGAACTTCTTAGTTGATGGGTAAAAATCCTCAATCATCAACGGTACACATTGTTGCTCTTAGACAATTATTGTGTCTGAAGATTAATCTTGCGAAAAATACCTCACAACCAAAACAAGCTTAATTTCAAAATGTGTTCGTTTTTAATTAGCGTCGTGGTGTTGCACGTCCTAAATTGATGTCACTCGTTTGATAGTGATGTGTTTTTCTTTGGCATTTGCAAAAGGTTGCAGGTTATGCAGAGTAGCCTGAATATTGATTAATACCACATGACAAGTCACATCTCTCTCTGTACCAGCTCCCTCCTCTGGCCCGTTGTCACGTCTCCCTCCTCTGGCCCGTTGTCACGTCTCCCTCCTCTGGCCCGTTGTCACGTCTCCCTCCTCTGGCCCGTTGTCACGTCTCCCTCCTCTGGCCCGTTGTCACGTCTCCCTCCTCTGGCCCATTGTCACGTCTCCCTCCTCTGGCCCGTTGTCACGTCTCCCTCCTCTGGCCCATTGTCACGTCTCCCTCCTCTGGCCCGTTGTCACGTCTCCCTCCTCTGGCCCGTTGTCACGTCTCCCTCCTCTGGCCCGTTGTCACGTCTCCCTCCTCTGGCCCGTTGTCACGTCTCCCTCCTCTGGCCCGTTGTCACATCTCCCTACTCTGGCATCCGGCTCTCGCTCCATACCCCACGTCACACCACGGCTTACTGCAATAAAAGACATTGAATCAGGGCTTTTGTGTTGCTACTGCGTTTACTCCCGCAAAAAAGCCCTGTCCTTGGAAGTGGCGCCGTCAGAATTCGGACCGGCGCTCCACCGTAACTCAATTCAAATGCCGTTTATTTAGCGCCGCTTACGTGTTCGCCGAACCGTCACAGCAGCGTGCCACACTTCAATACCGGTTCAAAGAGGCGCCTCGAACATGTCAAAGATTTGCATATCGTCGGTGCAGATCTGAATTGTGAAAGCACATCGAAAACGGGAAGCTGTTTGTTTTGGCTGCATCTGCCGAGATGGCGAGGAGCCTCCGTATCAAAGTCAAATCAAACGGGATCCTGATTTGCTTTTGATATTTAAAAAAAACGAGCTCCTTGGGGTATTGAAAACACACCTGGGAGAGGTTCGTGGGTACCTGTCTTGTTAAGAGCTTATGCAAATTCCATTATTCAAACGATGTGCTGAATAATTATGACGAGATGATCTCTGCTTTGTGTAGGTGCGACACATGCCATACGTACACTATGCGTACACACCACACAATGAAGGTCTTCGCCGTCTATTTGCCAGGTGTATTGCTTAAGATATCTAGCAGAGAGATTAAAAGCATGTATAGATGTTACGCTATCTGCTTGCGCTTGTCCCTTTCTGACTGTATTTTACCTGGACTAATCTGTTTTATACGACTCACTGCATTTAAAATAAATGGTTTTGGTAATTATTAAACTAAACTATCATAAGTTCACCCGGCACAGCCAGATAGGGGACTGACCACCCCTCAGAGCCTGGATCCTCTCTAGGTGTAAATGTCTGATATTCATGTAATGGTTTTTGTATGTTACATTTTCCTACACAACATCATGTTTCGGTGTTAACAAAACATTGTTGTCTGTTCTCGCGTTTCTTTAGAGAACCAGTATCTTTTGCTTCTCGTGAGGTTTGGTTTTTGTAACGTTGAACTTCCGGGTATACTCTCGTGGTAATGCGGTGCACGCGCATTGACAATGAAAGAAAGCTAGCTGATGAGTGATTAGCGCCCTAGGAGTGCGGAATGAGGTAAAACAAATAAATGAGTAACGTGTATCATTATAAGAGAATGTTATTGACTTATGTTCACAATGTCGATGGATATTACGGTAGGTACTCACCACTGCCTTGTCAAAATCACTCAGGTCTTACTTCAGTCATTTCTTCCTGTATCAAACATGTTCACTACAATAACTGATTGTTCACTTACCATCTGATCTACCCAGACCTTGACCTTGTTAGGAGATGATTGGCGCTATATATTCGCTATACTCATGATGCAGTAGCACATCAGTGGATATCCGTGTTCCTTTCGTCTGTTTCGACATCACAGACAGGGACGAGGTCTGCTAGATTCTCCAGCTTGAGATGTTCATCTGCAGCTTGTACGGTCGTGCACGTTCTGAAGATATATTGGCACATCACTTTTAATTGTATTTTTGCTCCATACAACGTTGATAGTGCCCCCTCCGTTTCTATCTACTGCCAAACCTCTCTTACCCCCGTCTCCTTCCCTCTTTCCTTCCACCTCCTTGTGAGGATAATGAATATGTGTTGCCCCTCCTCTCTTAACGATACCTTTTACTGTGATGCATTTATCATTTAAACAGGCCAACTGCACTAAAAAAGGCTGACACAAAGTCAGTTCGGTTACAGACCCTTTGTCACGATTGATGACATTTTGTCCTCACTCCGGGTGTGTTTTAGTTGGCCACGGTTTAGTTCACTAGGTAAAGTGTTCTGATTATGCACACCAGGTTTAATTTGGGCTAATTAGTTAAATGTAATTGTCGCTTTACTAAGCGCACTTTATTCTCCAGTTCAGTTCAGTGTTGTCTTTTTATCTGTTCGTTGTTACGTGTTGCTTTTGCTTTATGATAAATGCCACGAACTTACGTGAACATACGGCTACTGCATTTGTCTTTTCTCTGCACTTCCATCGTGACACCCTTTAGGGCAGGTCTCCCCTACCCAGGTTAAGCCAACATAACACGGCTTTTATGACAGGAAAAAGAGAACCGCATAAAAGAATCTCCCTCGAAAATGCATTTATGTCCAGAACTTGGAGTGTCATGGAAACCTGTTCTTTAGGATTGCTTTGTTAATATGTCATCTCGTTACAGAGTCATGTTTGGTTTTTCAATTAAATGTGTTCCAGTCACATCAAGCTTTGAGATACGTCAATTTGCAACAAATCATCCGTTGAAAAGCATTAATTAGCCAAATGCAAAACCAAGCAGTTTGGAAGTCACATTATGTAAAACACAACAGATGTGGCGAAATCGTTTCGCTAACTTCACAAACAGACAGTTGAATCGAGCCAAGTCATTACTCGCATCAGTCACATGTTAAATTATGTATTTTCCTCCCACTGTCGCGCATTCCTTTTCTTCCGTCCAATTTAATGGACTTACGCTGAAAGCCACAACGGGCCGACCCACCGTGGTCCTGAATTATTGGGTGTCTCCTGTGGCATCGCGGAGACTGTGCCAAAAATAATTAGAAGTATGAATATGAAAGACTCACACGCACACATTCCCTACACACACTGAGCTCCGTCTTATTAGACACGACTCCTGTCAAACGCCGCCTCTGTGGATCAAGAGACATCAAAAAGGACCGCACGATAGAAATATTCCCAGTGGTCTGTTTAGTTTTGAAATCGGAGGCCCGGCCAACATTGACCACCTTAGGGTCACCGTAGACAGTCACCGATCGAGGTGTGATGAAGGTGTGATGAAGGTCCCTGTGTTTCTCTGAGGCCCCCTGATGCTCTGGGAGGGCCCCGGGAATCCGATGGGATCACGAAGTTTCAGTTTCTACTCTTTTATTGTGACATGTTTCCATGTCCACCTTGTGGTATCTCCGGTTTAAGTTGCAGTGGAAATAATCGTATTGGATTTGCGTTTCCCATCGAGTGGATTGGAGACATTGTGCCTTAAGGTACTCTAAGACACCTGGTCCGTGCTTGTAAGGCTACATTACACCGGGGAGTTGGGATCCCGGTAATTCCTTGAGGGCTCTCTGAAGTGATTGGCTGCTAGAATAATAAGCTGTGGACTGGGCTCACCCATTGGTCACAGATCTAAATACAAAAAGGTCTCTTATCTCATCACATTTGAGGATTTGTAACCAGAAAAGCTTGAAAGTCCTGTCACAGTGCATGTAAATTAGAATGTGGGGGACAAGATTTTTTCTTTTAAATAAGCCTGAAATAGGCTTTAAATATTGCAGATAAATGTCAAAACGCACCGTAGTCAGGTAAAGACAAAGAGACGACTGTATGCTAATTGGAATGTCTCATGGGAATGCTAATTTTTACACTCCCATAGTGCACTACTTCAAACTGAAGCCCAGGGTCAAAAGTGTTGTACTAAAAAGCAATTAGGCCACCGTTTGGTAGACATTCTTTTTTCTGATAAGCTCTTTTTCTCTTTGAGATTATATTCCGTTTTATATCCGCTTGACGTAAAGGCTTGTCATTCTGTTTTCCTAAGCTTCCTGAGGTAAAGACGAGACACCAGGTCACAGAGAGTTGCACGCCGGTGATTTTGAGGCAGCCTGTTGCCACAAATCTGACAGAATACTCCGATACAAACCGTAAAGAAGACAAGGATAAACAAACATCTGACATTGAATCCGTGGTTAGAAAGGACAACTTTTTCCTCCGTCCCTTTCAAACTCTGCAGAGAAAATCCTAGCGCCAGCTAGCGAGCTGACCGCTGACAATGCTAACGTTAGCCGTCAATCAGAGCGCAGACTGAGACGCTCTGCCGACATCAGCTGCTTACTAGCGGTGTCAACAACAACTGTGTAGAGGGAGACGAGAAGCTGAGAATATGATGGGCCTGGGTGTTTTGCTAATTGGAGCGAGCGCTTAGCAGATATCCTGAGAAGCAGATGACGTCCCACCTGCTCACTTTGCCCGTCTGTCTCCCTGACTTCATGCTCCAAGATGGCAGACGAGGCTGACAGGCCGTCTTTAAAGAATTTGTCAAGGCTTGACAGGATGAAAGACGTAGCCCGGTGGCATCTCGACTGATGTGAAATCATCAAATGAAACATAATTAGTCCATCAATTTGTCGCCGGTCGCTCTTTGTCACTACTAAAGCGGAATTTCGGAAATGTAATGTGTGATGTAAGACAAGCAATTTCGGTGTCAAGATTGTGGCACCATGTACGACATCTGCTGAGAACTTTTATTTTAGATCACTCCCTCAAGTTCTTTAGTTTGTTTTGCTGAGATTCGAAGGGTGATCTTTTTATATGATTTATATGAGACCGGGGTCTAAAACTAGGGTGAAGAGTTCCAACATAACAACGTTGTCTTTTATGAGATCGCCCATGGCTGGTGCGGGAAAGCTACTGGATCAGGGGGATATTTCTATTTATTTTTTATTTAACCTTTATTTAACCAGGTAGGCCGATTGAGAACCAATTCTCATTTGCAACGGCGACTTGGCCAAGATAAAGCAAAAACGTGCGAGACAACATACAGTTACAATATAAATACACAGAAATATATATACCTCACTTGTAATAAATACATATGGAATAAATGCATACACAATAAATACATACACCATAAATACATATCGCTCTGAAAAATGATTAGGTGCATTTGAATTGGTCTGGAAGTAAATCTGGCATGCAACGTGCCCATCTAAGACTTGGGTTTCTCAACTAAGGACCCGGGAACAGACACTGTGTGTATAGTTCAATTTAAATTACATCAGAGCCCCTCCAGACCATAACAGAGAGTAAACAAGAGTGGATCTGGCCTTATTTCAAATAACCGTTGACATAAGGTTTAGATTTACATTAGCGTGTGCTGGAAGACAATGTGAGAGAGTCGTGGGCATGAATTGATTGAAGGATGTGTGTGCGTGTGTGTGTGTGTGTGTGCTGCATCCCAAGCTTTATCATTGTCCCCGTTTCTTAATATTTACCCTAGCCTATGTAAAGTTAACATAGATGTGTATAGCTGAATAATAACACTAGGCCATATACGCTAGACTATATGTAAAGTTTACTTATATGTGTAAAGCTGAATAATAACACTAGGCCATATACGCTAGACTATATGTAAAGTTTACTTATATGTGTAAAGCTGAATAATAACACTAGGCCATATACGCTAGACTATATGTAAAGTTTACTTATATGTGTAAAGCTGAATAATAACACTAGGCCATATACGCTAGACTATATGTAAAGTTTACTTATATGTGTAAAGCTGAATAATAACACTAGGCCATATACGCTAGACTATATGTAAAGTTTACTTATATGTGTAAAGCTGAATAATAACACTAGGCCATATACGCTAGACTATATGTAAAGTTTACTTATATGTGTAAAGCTGAATAATAACACTAGGCCATATACGCTAGACTATATGTAAAGTTTACTTATATGTGTAAAGCTGAATAATAACACTAGGCCATATACGCTAGACTATATGTAAAGTTTACTTATATGTGTAAAGCTGAACAATAACACTAGGCCATATACGCTAGACTATATGTAAAGTTTACTTATATGTGTAAAGCTGAATAATAACACTAGGCCATATACGCTAGACTATATGTAAAGTTTACTTATATGTGTAAAGCTGAATAATAACACTAGGCCATATACGCTAGACTATATGTAAAGTTTACTTATATGTGTAAAGCTGAATAATAACACTAGGCCATATACGCTAGACTATATGTAAAGTTTACTTATATGTGTAAAGCTGAATAATAACACTAGGCCATATACGCTAGACTATATGTAAAGTTTACTTATATGTGTAAAGCTGAATAATAACACTAGGCCATATACGCTAGACTATATGTAAAGTTTACTTATATGTGTAAAGCTGAACAATAACACTAGGCCATATACGCTAGACTATATGTAAAGTTTACTTATATGTGTAAAGCTGAATAATAACACTAGGCCATATACGCTAGACTATATGTAAAGTTTACTTATATGTGTAAAGCTGAATAATAACACTAGGCCATATACGCTAGACTATATGTAAAGTTTACTTATATGTGTAAAGCTAAACAATAACAATATTCAACTTGGCTTTTTCTACTTGGGTCACGCTCTGCCATAACCCAAGTATGGCACTGATATGCGTTGTGTCCAGAGAAACCCCTCCGGTCCCCAGACGAATTAATGATCTCACAGGCACTGCCGCAGTGTCTTTTTTCTCAGGTTTTATAAGGTCTGGCAGTGAGTGCTCCCTAATATATTCTTTATGACGGACCACGGGAGTTATCGACTTGTGCCATAATCCTCGACATGTTTGCTTGTCAATCAGCCACCTGCGCAATTCATCGCTCATTGACCTTACATGCACACCGACAACTACCTCAGCTCACAAATATCCCGATCTCCGGTGAGCTGTAGCTGAGCTCTCTTTGGTGTGCACACCGCCAGCTCGGAGTGGGTGGGTGTGTGTTCTTAAACAATTGTCTGGGCGAATTATTGAAACAGTTTTATTATTTGTGACTCTACTACAAAAAATGTATTATGTATCAACATAAGTGCCAATTCAACGATTTGTCATTGTTTATACATAGCGATTTAGTTAGTATTACTTCATGCATGTACCACTTAAACATTTCGGAAACATTTTTACATGCAACCATTTTTTTTAATAAATATCCTTACGAAGCCAGAGACACATCGTGATAGGAAAACCAGACATCGCAATGTTTAGCTTCTCGTTCATGTTTTTATCTAGCGAGGGAGTTTTAAGCTAGCTAGTAGAAACGAGAAGGGACTTCCTGATACATTGGTCATCGTCAAACTCTGTCACCGCTCGCTGGCAATTAGCATAAAGATAAACATATCTCAACTTTGAAATGTTGCTCTCGCTAGGCGTTTTTGTCTTTGAGCGTAGCTCCACCCACATTCGTCATGTGTAGCTGGCTCTCATTGAAAATGAATGGTAGCTTGTCTCTCATAGGAATTGAATGGGAGCTTGCCTCTCATTGGAATTGAATGGTAGCTTGTCTCTCATAGGAAATGAATGGTAGCTTGTCTCTCGGTGTCCATGGGCTTTTACACAGCAAAGCTCAGAAGGCGGAAGCAGCTTGTGCATTGAAAAAAGTTCTCTCTCAGCACAAGTTGTCGTCAACACATTTTGAAAAGCCTGGTGCGTCGTCGAGTACAAGCCTTGGAAGTGGCATATATCGTCTATGAGCGAGGGTATTCACGATACAAAGGACTCGGAGTGCACTGAGTGCCCGTGTGTGTGGTTCACGTTGGGGCTGGAGTGATTCCGGACAACAGGTTCATGAAAATGCAACGATCGGGCCATCTGGAGGTAAGCGAGTGTTGTGGCTGCCGATATCGATCATGCTTTACACCTCCCGTTCACGGACGGAAAAAACATGCCATCTGGGCGCAGGTGTTGGCAGCTACAAAAATAGAATTAACAGATAATAAAGTAGTTTCAGCCACCACTCTATGCCAGTAGTGTTAAAGATTTGGCTCTATGGTGCATTTTACATGAGAGTCTAGGAAAAGTGTTAGTGTTTCGTGTTTCTGTGTGTGTGTGTGTGTGTGTGTGTGTGTGTGTGTGTGTGTGTGTGTGTGTGTGTGTGTGTGTGTGTTTGTGTGTGTGTGTTTATGTGTGTTTATTCTGCGTGCGCACGCATGTGACTGCGTGTTTATTTTTTTGCCAATGCCGTTATGCATGTTTTAGCTGGAGATGTCAGTTTGATGGGATGGTGTATTTTCCAGCCATAACAATGAGTCCCACCGTTATTTCACTAACTACTCCCGTCTTCAAGCAGCAAAACTACTCAAACAGTCAAGTGCCTTATGCCTTTGTTCTGAGAAAACACCTTGGCCTAGAACGAGCAAAAGCTTCAACAATTTCATGGGCCGCCAGTTAGGAGATGCGTTTAGCCGGGTCGTCAGTGTGAATAAAAATTGTCAGTCGACAATTACAGCCTGTATTCTCTAAGTGGCAAAGAAAGGTAACATATATATTTCGTATAACGTATAACTGCACTATTTCACCGACTGTCTTTCTATCTTGACCCTACAGTTGGCTAGCAAGTTTGTTGTGTACATGTACTAGTTAGATACAAGCAGGTTAAACGTTTCTTTACCAGAAATATGTTACAGATTTTTTCTTTAACATGCATGTGTGTTTCCCGCAACCACATGCATGGCCCAACCAATCAGAAGCGCTGGCTGTGAATCAGCAGTCATCAAGTCATCCTAAAATGTATAATTCAGCTCTTGTTAGCGAAGACGAAGACGACGAAGAACACGAAGAGCATGCGTAACTTCACTTTGCAGAGCGAGGAAACGCACGGCGACAACGCGGAACGGCTTTAATTGAAATGTGAAGGGTTCGACCGTGTGAAGATGTGAAAGGAACAATGCCTTTCATCTCACGCTGTACCCTGAAGCGGAGGAATACTTATTATTCACTCTCAGATAACTATGACTCCGGTTCTATACGTGGACTGTGGTGAATAGTGGAAAGACATTACATGCAGAAATTGTCCTAGCATAACATCAGGAACACTCGTGATGAACTGCAGAAACAGTAGCGTTGTTCACGTGCGCAAAAAGAAAACACGAGCACAGTGATTACCACGGCAACATGGCACTATAACAAGGGTCTGTGCTGGCATCATGAGCGGTTGATTCGTCTGACGTCCAATAAATAAAACATTACATAACGTGTCGCAATCCATCAGGAGGCATTTGAGTCAGCCAGTTTGACTGACAGCTTCACCGGCCAGTGAATGATCGGCGCGGCTGAGTTGTCGGTTGAGTGCGGTCGGCTTCTCCGAGTCCGTCTGCGGTCCGTTTCATCAACAACACGTTCACCGCGGATATTCCCTTCCTCGCGTTTGAGTCCTACAGCGGGACAAGTGGAGAGAAGAAGCCGAAAACTAACATGGTGTGGGTCTATGTTTCCAGGCTTTGCTTGGGGTCATGACCTTTGTTTTGTTGGGCCATTTGTCAGATTGTCTCCACCTACACAGTCTTTCGTTGGTAAGCTGAAACACCTCTGCCGCTAGTTCTTGAGGTGCTTGGAAATAGGAGTTGAAGCCGATTCAGAGGACTGGGATTCATGTTTGTATCACGTGACAGATATATACCTTTGTATGAAATCGATGCTTGGAGTTCAGCAACTGAACAGTTATATCAGAAGCAGAGGATAATGGAAATTGCATTGTTGCATGTGCTAATATCCTTCACTGAGTCCCCTGTGAGAAATGCAATGAATACTTCTTGTGCAAAGACTTTCAGCATGTTTAAGGATGTAGTAATATGAGGTGTCGCAACGACTCAATTCTGCTTCTGTGGCAATGAGATTGTTCGTTCATTTCAATGCATCAGCTGTCAGTGATCCAGACATCGTTTGGGAGCAGTCCAGGGGTCTTTCAGAGATGCCCTGACCCAGTCGTCTAGCCATAACCATTGAGCAATTGTAAAAATAATAATCTGGCCATTGTTCAAGTCACACAAGTCTTCACTTCTGCTCATTACTCCTGCATCCAACACGTTGACTACAGGAACCGAGAGATCACAACTGGACAAGTAGATATCTGGTTGAGGCCCATTTAACAGAAGCGTCATTACTGCTTTGAGTCTGTTGGAGTGGTGGGTCACTAACAATGTACATGGAAATTTGGCAAATGTAAGCTTTTTTTCAAAATTGTTCATGCTCCGTCAGGTTCCTTGAGGGATACAAAATGTTATACAAAATGTTTAGTGGATCTAGGACAAGGCTTGGTTAGGCCATTCAAGGACATTTAACTGTTCCACCTGTTCCTTCCACAGCCACCTGGCAGAAGCTTTTGTTATGTGCTTAAGATTTCATTCATTTTTTTGTGGCATCAATCCAGTATGAAATGTGTTGGGATTAAGAGCATAATGATGGAAATGTGAAATGTAGATGCAACTAACTGTGTACACTAATGTATGCTAGTTTGTCCATTACACAAGCTGCTTTATGTTAGCTAGCTTGTCCATTACACAACAATCTGCTTTATGTTAGCTAGCTTGTCCATTACACAACAATCTGCTTTATGTTAGCTAGTTTGCCCATTACACAAGCTGCTTTATGTTAGCTAGTTTGCCCATTACACAACATGCTGCTTTATGTTAGCTAGTTTGCCCATTACACAACATGCTGCTTTATGTTAGCTAGCTTGCCCATTACACAAGCTGCTTTATGTTAGCTAGTTTGCCCATTACACAACAATCTGCTTTATGTTAGCTAGTTTGCCCATTACACAAAATGCTGCTTTATGTTAGCTAGCTTGCCCATTACACAAGCTGCTTTATGTTAGCTAGTTTGCCCATTACACAACAATCTGCTTTATGTTAGCTAGCTTGCCCATTACACAACATGCTGCTTTATGTTAGCTAGCTTGCCCATTACACAACATGCTGCTTTATGTTAGCTAGTTTGCCCATTACACAACAATCTGCTTTATGCTAGCTAGCTTGCCCATTACACAACAATCTGCTTTATGTTAGCTAGCTTGCCCATTACACAACAATCTGCTTTATGTTAGCTAGTTTGCCTATTACACAACAAGCTGCTTTATGTTAGCTAGTTTGCCCATTACACAACAATCTGCTTTATGTTAGCTAGCTTGCCCATTACACAACAATCTGCTTTATGTTAGCTAGCTTGCCCATTACACAACAATCTGCTTTATGTTAGCTAGTTTGCCTATTACACAACAAGCTGCTTTATGTTAGCTAGTTTGCCCATTACACAACAATCTGATTTATGTTAGCTAGTTTGCCTATTACACAACAAGCTGCTTTATGTTAGCTATTTTGCCCATTCTGTTACAAGGTGCTTTATGATGGCTAGCTTGCCCATTCTGTTACAATGGGCTTTATGTTAGCTATATTGCCCATTCATTAACAAGCTGCTTTATGTTACTTAGCTCACCAATTTTTTAACAACCTGCTTTATACGCATTGAGAGGAATAATTTCATTTCACAGGTAAAATTGAACAAACACTGAAGATTTCCTTTCGGTCGGATTGAAAAGAGAGAGTTATTTGGTTTTATGTTTTATGCTGGGCTTCACTTTGATGTCGTTATCTCTGAGTGTTAGTCAGCTACCAGCTATACTCTATTGTAAATTATGCCTTTTCAACATGGAGCTCCTCATGTTTAACTCTCTCTGTCATTGAAATAATGTGGAATAAGACTGTGTTTGAGAATCGTGTGCTCATATATAATATTCTTGCTTTTTGCACTAGAGAATGCAAACTCTCAAAGCCTCCTGAAGCTCTCGAAAGTGCAGATTTTTATTCTTAGCCTCCGACCTCTACCGAAAGATACAGTAAATCCATTGATGGATGGCTGACTGGTGAAAGTAAGCTATGCATTTCCTCGCGCTCGTTCCGAATACAATTTTTAACGGTGTTGAAAATACTAAAGGACATTTAGATTGCTAGTCCGCGCATTAGCAAGTTGCGTGTGTGAAGTTTAATCCAGAAGTATGTTACTTCCTTATATACGTAATGTGCCTCTATGAATATAGCCTGTTCATCAGTCATTCAGGTTCTCTTTATCAAGGCTAGTCAATATCTTAATAACTACGGTGTATATCCAATCAAAAACTGAAATATGTGTACCCAATGTACAGTAAATGCACAACAGATACACAGCACTGGTTACGGTCAAGTTCACTGTATAGGTCATTTGGTAGCCTGGTGGTTTGAGCTACTGACCAGAAACCAAAGTGCTGCTTGATCAAATCCCACAGTTATGTCACAGTGAAAGGCAGTTTAGCCTAATGATGTTGGACTCTCAGTCAACCTATCTGGTAAAAGAGGGGTTAACAAAAAGGGGTTTTCTGTCATTTTGAAGACCATTGGATATTTTACAGCTGAACAGTGCTAAGGCGAAAATTCTGGAGTTCTTCATTCCAGCCTGAACACTCCTGTCATATTACACCCACTCTTTAATTTCAAACACCTTTTTAATGTAGGTGTGAACATCCTTTATTAAATTGACATTTGGGTCCAAGTCTGACAATACTGTAAATATGAATTCATTAAATGTGATGGAACTTTCCAGTTGTCATGCCACTTTTGAGTTTATGCCCGTGGAAGTCGGTGGGAGCTGTGAACAGCCCGACTGGGTCAATACTCCCACCTAGTGGCGGGTCTCTCTTACAATCTGACAGGTTACAGTCTGTCACCTGAAGAGAGAGGATGAATCAAGCTGCAGAATTACCCATCAGCTTTATTGAAATCCCACATAAAAGAAAATCTATTACACTTCACTGGCTGTTGTGTCGACGCAAAAATAACGCCTCCCGTTCGAGTTGCATGAAGGTTGAAGCAAAATTGAAAACGGGAACGGATTCAAAAAGTCCTGAAAAAACATTGGGACCTAGTTCCCTATCAGGGAACTTCGAGCTGCGTGAAAACGCTATGGGAACGCTCTGCGTGAGTGCGTCATGAAGCACATGTGTAATCAGTCCAATGGCGTGACGGAACGTCACAGACGGGTGACGTCGCGACCAGGAAGTCATAAAAGCACCCCTAATTACCGGCACCTTCAGTTTTTTGTTGCTTCAGCAAGTGCATGTTGTGACAGTCCTCGCGGGTTTCTGCTATTACGTTGTTAATTCAGAAATTTTCTTGGCATTTATGTACAAGAGCTCACCGCGATTATGGCAACCGAGCGGCGTTTCAGACAGTGTGCTTCTCCCTGCAACCGCTTTCTCACGGGCCGGGACACACATGTTCTGTGCGTAGTTTGTTTGGGAGAGGAGCATGCCCAGCTAGCCTTGGAAGAGGCTAGCTGTAAGCATTGCGACCGTCTCGCCATCCGTACACTTCGCTCTCGCCTGGCGCTTTTTCAGGAAAGCGGCTCGGTTCGCGTTCCCCGCGGTTCAGGTCCCGCCGCTGCCGAGGCACGGCGCCGACTGACGTCGTGGGGTTCGCAAGCGGATCTAGCATGCGGTTCCGAGACGGCTTCTGCAATTTCTCGGTCTTCGTCTGCTAGAGCCAGTGCCTCAGCTCGGGGTCCGGAAGCACCCCGCGGGTTTCTTCCGCCCTGGGGGATGCACCTTTTTCTCAGCCGTCCAGTTCTGAGGAAATGGAGGTTGAAAACCTCGAGGCGGAGGCTGAATTGTTGGTTCAGTCACCCGCGAACGAGGAGCTGCTGGAGGTACTCACCCGAGCTGTGGGGAAGCTCAACATCGAGTGGCCGGCTGACAGGCAGGAGTCTGCTTCAACCAGTAAGTTGAATGAACGATTCTTGCCCTCCCGTGCTTTACCTCCTCGCCGGTGTTTGCCTTTCTTCCCGGACCTCCACACTGAGGTGTCGAGGTCCTGGAATAAGCCGGTGTCGTCCCGGGTGTTTAATCCGCGGACTCATATGTACTCTAATGTTGCCGAGGCTAATGTTCATGGGTACGGACCGATGCCGGTCGCGGAGGAGATACTGGCTAGCCATTTATCTCCCGCGGCATCGTCTCTGAGGACACCGGCATTGCCCTCCAAGGCGTTGAAGACTACTTCGGCGCTGGTGGGCAAAGCTTATTCGGCGGCGGGTCAGGCAGCTTCCTGCCTGCATACTATGTCTATTCTACAGGCATATCAGGCAGAGCTGCTTAGCGACGGGGCTCAGGGGGAGACTGTAAGTCCTGATGATGTTCGAGAACTTCGTCAGGCGGCGGATTTGTCACTTTGTGCCACTAAGGAGACGGCCAAATCAGTGGGCCGTGCTATGGCAGCCTTGGTGGCTACGGAGAGGCATCTCTGGCTAAGCCTCTCTGATATGAGAGGTAGGGAGAAAGCCTTCCTTCTGGACGCGCCTCTTTCCCCCGACGGCCTCTTTGGCCCTGCTATTGGCTCGGTCGTCGAGAGGTTTCAGGAGGAGAGAAGGCAGGCAGCTGCCTTCCAGAAATTTCTCCCCCCTCGTAGCCGCGTCGCGGGGCTGTCGGACGGGGGCAGCCCCGCCCGGCGCCGAGCACGGCACACCGGGCGCAGCAGAGAGTGAGTGTCGCTACTCGGGCGCCCCCACACGATGCGTGGGCCGGGGGGCGACGCTCACAGGCAGGGCCTTCGAGGGGTAGGACAGTTCCGAGGCCTGTCGCTACACCCAAGAAGGCTTTGTCTAAGAGACCCTGACAGGGGGGTCAAACCGCTGGGGGTCCCCACCAGGGGAGTAGTGAGCTTCTCCTGGTGCCCTCAGCGGGGTGGCCTTGGCGAGCGTTTTCCCGAGGGGCGCTCGCCTCCTCCGAGGAGGGGCCCAGAACTGTCGAACCAGTTGTTCCCTGCCAGTGCGCTGTTACAGGGCACTGTGTCTGCAGTACCTGTTACTCCAGAGGCCAGCCTCGAGAGGCTGGTACCCTTAGTAGATTTTCTGGCAGGGTGGAAGACCCTGCCGAATATATCTCAGTGGGTCCTGCGGATAATCGAGAGCGGGTATGCCATCCAATTCAGGACGCATCCGCCTCGTTTCAATGGGATCCTGCCCACAGTGGTGGGCCCAGAGCAGGCTCTGGTACGGGAGCAGGAGGTACAGACTCTCCTGCTAAAAGGGGCTGTAGAACGAGTTCTTCCTCTCAGCAGGGAGTCGGGCTGGTACAGCCGGTACTTCGTTGTTCCCAAGCAGGATGGGGGGTGGCGTCCTATTTTAGACCTACGTCTGTTGAATCAGACGGTCGGGAGACTCAGCTTCAAAATGCTCACTCTCAACCAGATCGTATCACAGATCAGGTCCGAGGACTGGTTTGTCACGATAGATCTGAAGGACGCCTATTTCCACATCTCCATCCTTCCACAACACAGGAAGTTCCTGAGGTTCGCTTTTGGGGGCGAAGCGTACCATTATCGGGTTCTTCCATTTGGCCTAGCACTCTCTCCCCGTACGTTCACGAGATGTATAGACGCTGCCCTGGCGCCGTTGGCCTCCAGGGCATACGCATCCTCATTTACATCGACGATTGGTTGATTCTGGCTCCGTCAGGAGCATCTAGCGGTTCGGCATCGAGATGTCGTTCTGGCTCACATCTTCAAACTGGGGTTGAGGCTCATTGCCGGGAAGAGTGTGCTGTCGCCGGTACAGGTGACCACTTTCCTGGGCGTAGTCTGGGATTCGACCACGATGCGGGCACATTTGTCTCCTGCACGTTTGGCGTCAATCCTTGCAGCCGTCGAGCAGGTGAGGCTAGGCCAGTCACTCACTGTGAAACAGTTTCAGAGACTGTTGGGTCTGCTGGCAGCAGCGCCCAACGTTTTTCCTTGCGGCCTGCTGTTCATGAGACCGTTACAGTGGTGGCTCAGAACCAAGGGGTTCTCCCGAGGGGAAACCAGTGCCGCATGATCACTGTTACGCGGCGTTGTCTCCGCACACTGGTCATGTGGAGGAAGCCTTGGTTCCTAACCCAGGGCCCGTGTTGGGAGCTCCGTGTCGTCGTGTTACACTAACGACGGATGCCTCCCTCACCGGCTGGGGGGGCGATCATGAGTGGTCGCCCAGCTCAAGGGCTCTGGCGGGGCCATCAGCTATCATGGCACATGAATTGGCTAGAGATGCTGGCAGTTTACCAGGCTCTGAAGCACTTCCTCCCAGACCTAAGGGGTCATCATGTCCTTGTCCGGTCGGACAACACATCGGTGGTTTTTCTACATCAACCACCAGGGGGGTCTGCGCTCACGCCCACTTTACAATCTGGCCCGCCAGGTCCTTCTGTGGTCCCACGGGAAGCTCCTTTCTTTAAGGGCCATTTTTATCCCGGGGTACCTAAGTTAGGGGGCAGACACCCTGTCGAGGCAGGGGCTTAGGCCCGGGGAGTGGAGACTCCATCCCGAGGTGGTGGAGCTCCTTTGGTCGCACTTCGGTCGGGCCGAAGTGGACCTGTTTGCGTCCAGAGGGACGTCACGCTGTCCTCTGTGGTTTTCGCTGGCTCGTCCAGCCCCACTGGGGCTGGATGCCATGGTGCAGGCATGGCTGAGGTCACGCCTGTACACTTTCCCCCCGGTTGCTCTGCTCCCAGGAGTTCTGGAGAGGATCCGTCAGGAGCGGGTCAGTCTACTGCTCGTAGCACCGTACTGGCCGGCCCGAGTATGGTTTGCGGACCTAATATCTCTCCTCGTCGGCTCTCCCCTGGAGATGCCGATCAGGAGGGACCTGCTTTCCCAGGCGCATGGGGTCATCCAGTTCACCCCCGCCCGGAGCTGTGGAAACTATGGGCCTGGCCTCTGAGGGGGCCCGCCTTTTAGTTCCAGGTCTCTCGACTGAGGTCGCTGAGACCATCCTTCACTCCAGAGCTCCAGCCACAAGGAAGGCGTATGCCGCCAGGTGGAAACTGTTCACCTCGTGGTGTAGAGAGCGGCAGGCAGACCCAGTTAACTGCCCAGTGTTTGCAGTACTGGAGTTCCTGCAGCAGCGCTTCTCTACAGGTCTACCCCCATCCACACTGAAGGTGTATGTGACGGCTTTGTCCGCATGCCATGTCCCCCTAAATGGGGTTTCTCTGGGGAGACACCCACTGGTATCACGCTTCCTTCGTGGCGCCCGGAGGCTGAGGCCAGCAGCCGGCATGAGGGTGCCATCCTGGGACCTGGCCATTGTACTAGAAGGCCTCTCCCGTGCTCCGTTTGAGCCCATTGAGGGGGTCCCTGACAAGTTCGTGACCCTCAAGGCGGTCTTCTTACTTGCCATCTCTTCTCTGAAGAGGATTGGTGATATGCAAGCGCTGTCGGTGGCGCCCTCTTGCTTGGACTTCTCACCCGGGATGGTCAAGGCGTTTCTACTACCTTCACCCGGGTATGTCCCCAAGGTCCCAACTAACATCGTTGGGCCTATTGTGCTGCAAGCCTTCTGCCCTCCCCTTTTTTTTTTTGTCGGACCAGAAGAAGCATAACCTCCTCTGCCCGTTGAGGGCCTTAGACGCCTACGTCCACAGAACTGCCCTGTGAGGCTGCCCGAACACTTGTTCGTGTGCTTTGGACCACCCAAGAGAGGGGGTCCTGGGTCTAAGCAGAGGATGAGCAAGTGGGTGGTTGATGCCATCTCACTTGCTTTCGAGTCGGCTGGTCAGCCTTCACCCTTGGCTGTTCGAGCCCACTCGACCAGGAGTATGGCGGCTTTAAAAGCCCTTTTGTCAGGTAAAGTGTCTCTACATGACGTCTGTGTTGCGGCAGGCTGGTCCTCACCGCACACGTTCGTGAGATTTTACCAGCTTGACTTTAGCTCCACGCCAGGGGCGCAGGTGCTTTCGTCCGAATGTGCGCTCTGACTTCACATGGCGGACACTTGCTCGTATGGCGAAGTGGGTAGTGGCGTTCCCATAGCGTTTTCACGCAGCTCGAAGTTCCCTGATAGGGAACGTCTCTGGTTACGTATGTAACCTTAGTTCCCTGAGGGGAACGAGACGCTGCGTGTCTGTGCCATACTCCCAGCATGCCCTTGGCACTTGCTTCAGCCCATCAGAAACTGAAGGTGCCGGTAATTAGGGGTGCTTTTATGACTTCCTGGTCGCGACGTCACCCGTCTGTGACGTTCCGTCACGCCATTGGACTGATTACACATGTGCTTCATGACGCACTCACGCAGAGCGTTCCCATAGCGTTTTCACGCAGCGTCTCACGTTGAAACCCCTCAGGGAACTAAGGTTACATACGTAACCGGGAGACGTTTTGTCTGCAGAAGACTGTACGACGCTTCTGTCTGGCCTGAGGTTGCTGCTCTGTCAGGAATTGAGCTGTAAACGTGGTATGTATCAGACTAGAGAAGAAGAAAAATAGTTTCACTTCAGGCCTTACAACAGTACTGTGAAATGGTAAATATAAATATGTAACATCTTCATGAAAGTGCAACATCAAGCCTGATTATTTTTATACAGTGATATAACTCACGTTGCCATTTCCAGGTGACTGTCTGTTCTCCTCAGCCGGGCCTGTACAACGCAGAAAAAAACTGAATGAGAATATGATTTCCATAATATGTGAAGAAAGTATTTCATTTGAAAGTATTTCATTAGAAAATGTTTCATTAGAAAATGTTTCATTAGAGTATGTTGAATTCAGACTAGCAACGAGAAATTGTCAGTATGCCACAGGTGTGTGGTGTTCAGTGTATTCATATTATAGTGTGTGTGTGTGTGTGTGTGTGTGTGTGTGTGTGTGTGTGTGTGTGTGTGTGTGTGTGTGTGTGGTGTTCAGTGTATTCATATTATAGTGTGTGTGTGTGTGTGGTGTTCAGTGTATTCATATTACTAGTGTGTGTGTGTGTGTGGTGTTCAGTGTATTCATATTACTAGTGTGTGTGTGTGTGTGGTGTTCAGTGTATTCATATTACTAGTGTGTGTGTGTGTGTGTGTGTGTGTGTGTGTGTGTGTGTGTGTGTGTGTGTGTGTGTGTGTGTGTGTGTGTGTTTGTGTGTGTGTGCGTGCGTGCGTGCGTGCGTGGTGTTCATTGTGTGTGTTGGTACATACGTTGGTTATGGTCATCTTGTTGGGTTTGAGTTCTAAAAGAAAAGAAGAAGGCACGTGATCATGGACAACAACACCGAACAAAATGTTGACTGCATCATAAAATACTACAACAAGAATTATCCATACCTCAGAGCATATTTCCTCCCTGTAAAACATAATTATTTAGACTGTAGTTAGAATACTGAGTATTCAATTACAAACAGGAATTGATAGACTATCTCATGTAAAAGACACATTAATGAGAAAGAGAAATATCGTAGCGTTTTCTAGCTGAAGTACTCACTGGTCTTTCTGTAGAAACAGACAGCTGTCAATCCCACCAAGAACACACCCACTGCAGAAGCCACACCCACTGCTGCCAGCCAGATTAGTTTCACTGTTTGGTGACGTTTGGAGAGGATTAGGTCTTTATTTCAGGGTCAATATATTAACACTATAAAGTTGTTAAAAGACAATATTAGTAACGTCGGAGTGAATGTTTGAGAAAAGACAGGTAGTCAGCTAGAGAAGAATACTTACCCAACTTGATATAATGATCGCTTAAATTCCGAGAACTTTCCGTGGAGCTTTGACCTTGTGTGCACAAACCAGAAAGAGACGGGTTGGGAACAGAAAAACACCACAACTGACTAAACATTTTTTAAATAATACTGTGTGACTTACTTCCCTTTGAACTCTTTTGCGGGGTGGTAGTTGTCAAAGTAGAACTAAGAGAGAAATCTGGTGTAAAGAAATGTAAAACTTGTTTTGATTATTCAATGAGTTATCTGGGATGATTTCATGAAAATATAAAAATACATTTTATCAGTAATGGCGGTCTTACTGGCAGTATGAAACAATCCAAAAATATTGCTTTTAAAACAAAAATATATTTTGCCATTAACAGAAGATCCTGTAGCAAAATAATACAAATACTATGATATATCCACCATGAAAAGCCAAAAAAAATAATAAGTTACAAGGGAAACCAGACGAGCCCTTCAGTGATTAGTGCTGCCACAGTCTCCCCTGTTATGTAATCGTGAGAAATAATGAGATAAACGTGATCTACCGACCTGATTTGGTAGCCGATGTGGTCGAAGTAGAAGGAGAAGTTGAACCTGATGAGAAGAAGTAACATATTACATATGAAGTCATGTAGATTTGTATTGCATTGCATAAAAGTATTGTATATATGTTTTCATATCTCGGGTATTTATTAGAAGTTACTCATTACATAAGACGTAATGTATATATATATGTTTTCATATCTCGGGGTATTTATTAGAAATTACTTGGTGTTCATATATTGGGTTATTTATGAGTCAATGCACAGTCAGCATTACTTAAAGCTACAGTAATAGATTGTTCCCTGCTCCCCACATTGTTATAAACCAGTAACACGTCTAAGGAGTGACGTGGGAACGACAACATAAAACACAAGATATGTTTCACACATTATCAATGGACAAACACAAAATTATCTTCACAGACCAATCTTATAGTACCTACTTACTTGTAGTTGGTTTGTCTGTAGTTATGGGGTCTGGATGAGAACTAACAGTTGAACCTACTGGAAAGTGAATCAAATGAATTCTCTAATTGAATACACAAGAATGAAGGTCTGATGAGATTCGTCCAGAAATGCTAAAAGCTTTGGGTGGGGAAGGGCTGTCTTGGTTGACACGCCTCTTCAACATTGCATGGAAGTCTGGGACAGTGCCAGAGGCGTGGCAGACCGGGGTGGTGGTTCCCCTCTTCAAAAAGGGGGACCAGAGAGTGTGTGCCAATTACAGAGGTATCACACTCCTCAGCCTCCCTGGTAAAGTGTACTCCAAAGTGCTGGAAAGGAGGGTTCGGCCAATAGTCGGACCTCAGATTGAAGAGGAACAATGCGGTTTTCGTCCTGGCTGGGGAACCACGGACCAGCTCTTTACTCTCGCAAGGATCCTGGAGGGGGCCTGGGAGTATGCCCATCCAGTCTACATGTGTTTTGTGGATCTGGAGAAGGCGTATGACCGGGTACCCCGGGATCTTTTGTGGGAGGTGCTGCGGGAGTATGCTGCGGGGGTCTCTTCTCAGGGCCTTCCAATCTCTGTACGCTCAAAGCATGAGCTGTGTCCGTGTCCTCGGCAGTAAGTCGGATTCGTTCCCGGTGGGGGTTGGCCTCCGCCAGGGCTGCGCTTTGTCACCAATCTTGTTTGTAATATTCATGGACAGGATATCAAGGCGTAGTCATGGGGGGGAGGGGTTCCCGTTCGGTGGGCTGATGGTCACATCACTGCTTTTTGCGGATGATGTGGTCCTGATGGCCTCATCGGTCGGTGACCTTCAGCACTCACTGGATCGGTTCGTAGCCGAGTGTGAAGCGGCTGGGATTAGGGTTAGCACCTCTAAATCTGAGGCCATGACTCTCAGCAGGAAACCGGTGGAGTGCCTACTCCGGGTAGGGAATGAGTCCTTACTCCAAGTGAAGGAGTTCAAGTACCTCGGGGTCTTGTTCGCGAGTGAGAGAACAATGGAGCGGGAGATTGGTCGGAGGATCGGAGCAGCGGGGGCGGTGTTGCATTCGCTTCACCGCACCGTTGAGACGAAAAGAGAGCTGAGCCAAAAGGCAAAGCTCTTGATCTACAGGTCAATCTTTGTTCCTACCCTCACCTATGGTCATGAAAGCTGGGTCATGACCGAAAGAACGAGATCACGGGTACAAGCGGCCGAAATGGGTTTTCTCAGAAAGGTGGCTGGCCTCTCCCTTAGGGATAGGGTGAGAAGCTCAGTCATCCGAGAGGAACTCGGAGTAGAGCCGCTGCTCCTTTGCATAGAAAGGAGCCAGTTGAGGTGGTTCGGGCATCTTGTACGAATGCCACCTGGGCGCCTCCCTAGAGAGGTGTTCCAGGCACATCCAGCTGGGAGGAGACCTCGGGGAAGACCCAGGACTAGGTGGAGAGATTATATCTCCACACTGGCCTGGGAACGCCTCGGGATTCCCCAGTCAGAGCTGGCTAATGTTGCCCGAGAAAGGGAAGTTTGGGGTCCCCTGCTAGAGCTGCTACCCCCGCGACCCGACCCCGGATAAGCGGTTGAAGATGAGATGAGAAGAATGAAGGTATTCATTTCTGTAGGTAAACAATAACATAATGTATAGATAATGTATAAGTATGTATAGATAATGTTATACTACATGATATAAAAAAACAAGACAAACCGTAACATGTACAAGTGGGTCACAAAACAAACAAACAATGACTCACGTCAAACAGTAGGATGGGAGGAACTAAATACGGACCTGATTGAGGTTAACGAGACACAGGTGGAGCAAATCAAGGAGGATACAAACACGACTAAAAGACAACAAACATAGAAATTTAGCAGCCAGGATGGCACAGGTAATGTCTGGCTGTTACAATACTGTTGTTTAACTATATCATATATAGAAACTGACTGGATGGAACAAAAACTATATGTTTCCAAATAACAAAACAACCTACTTACCCTGGATAGTGACAGAGACCTGGTTACTGAAAGGAGATGTGCGAGTCCTCCCAAATACAGTGTAGTAACATTTGACCTGGACCAGAGCTGGTAATGGTTGACCTGCCCAAGTAAGCAGCTGAGTTCCTGTGACAGACTGTTTACAAGATGAGTCTGGCAGACTAGATCCCCCCATATTAAAGTAACAGTGAGACACAGGGAGAGATGGAGGAGTCTCACAGATCAGCTGAACTGAGTCTCTCTCTGTGATGACTGTAGGACTCACTGTCAGCTGAGGATCGTCTGTGAGATTAGAGGACATTTAGAGTTTAGCAGTTTGTGTATTTAGGAATGTATTGACTCTGGTATCAATCGTTGTTTAAGGAGGTGGGGATCTGAAGTGAATGTAGGGACAGTATGGGAAACAGGAAACTTAAACATAAATATTAACAGAATTTTCATGGCATGGCTAAAAGAGGAAGTGTCTCTCTGAGAACTTAGCTGGTAAAATGTGAAATACATTTTTAAAAAGATATAGATTTTAAAAAAGGAAGCACAACAGTACATAATTAGAATAATTAAAACTTTCTTCTTACCCTGAATTGTGACTGTAGATGGTTCACTGTATATGGATCTATACTTCCAGTTTGTTACACTGTACTGACATTGCATTTTGACCACTGCAGGTGAACTTTGACCTGTCCACTTCACCAGATCATTTCCTGTGAGTGTCTGCTGACAGTCTGTTGATAGAGGAAACTCCACAAATTTAAATGTGAAGTAACACTGAGATCCAGAGGCAGATGGAGGAGTCTCACAGATCAGCTGAACTGAGTCTTTCTCTCTGATGGCTGTAGGACTCACTGTCAGACTGGGCTGAGGAGGGTCTGTTAGAGAGTGGAGTTGACACAATTCATTGAGGATTTAATAAATATACAATGCACCTAAACTTTTTCCAAAGGTTCTTGCAATTTAAAGTAAAAACTTAACATTAGTATTGATTTTATTATTTCATTTTCAATTTTGGTGGTACAAAAATAAATTACCCTCATCCAGAAGTATTTGTGCACAGGGCAAATGAGCAAGGAAGGCCTTCCAGTTTAAGTTGGACATTAGGGAGTGACTATCATCCAGTTGGTCATTAGGGAGTGACTGTCATCCAGTTGGACATTAGGGAGTGACTATCATCCAGTTGGACATTAGGGAGTGACTATCGTCCAGTTGGACATTAGGGAGTGACTATCATCCAGTTGGACATTAGGGAGTGACTATCATCCAGTTGGACATTAGGGAGTGACTATCATCCAGTTGGACATTAGGGAGTGACTATCATCCAGTTGGACATTAGGGAGTGACTATCATCCAGTTGGACATTAGGGAGTGACTATCATCCAGTTAGACATTAGGGAGTGACTATCATCCAGTTGGACATTAGGGAGTGACTATCATCCAGTTGGACATTAGGGAGGGACTATCATCCAGTTGGACATTAGGGAGGGACTATCATCCAGTTTTTTACAGTTCAAGTGGAACAATATTTAGACAACAGTTTAAGGGGATTAACAGTTTGATTTTGTGGAATATAATACAGCTAATAGTCAACCATAAAACTATAAAAAATAAAATAATTTTAGTCCAATTTATGATCGTTATACTGACCATGGGCTTTGATGTGCAGGAATGTATCTAAAAATAACAAAATGAGTCATTATCGTGAACATCTTGCCATTATAATAATAGGGAGACAAACATGCAACTAAAACCTCTTTTATAAGTCGATCATGTAGAATATCCTATCATTTGTTTTCAACGAGTGTTCATTTCTTAAAGTAAAATAATTAAAGAGTGTAAATATTAACAATTTCCTGAAACAAACAGTTTATACAGAAGAATGACTCACCGAAAATAACTATGTATATAAATCGTCGTACAGCTGCCATATCTGTGAAGAACAACGTCAATTTTCAGAGATCCTCAATGATGGTCTGACGCAGAATATGTTCACTCAGAGGTTTGTTTCAATGGAGAACTAATGTAGCTGTAGATCTTGTTCACAGGAAACCACAAGGAGTTTCCACCAAAAGTTTCATATTCTGGCCTAATGGTCTGCGTATGACAGCGTTTATTAACCCTTTATCAATCATGTGTTTTTCACAATGTTTTTCATTTGTCAGACGGATTCAGTTCAAGACTGAATTTTGTGTACATACGACAACACCGAATGTGAGGTTGCAAGAAAAGTTGGGCATAATCCTTCATGTTAAATGAATTTAATTGAGGCTAATTCCTACATGCTAAATATGATCCGTGTATTTATGCATTTTGCAATTGTTGTAAATATGTCTTCAATACATTGATTTTATTATTTTGTATACAATTAATTGTAAATATCCAACTCTAAACACATTTTATTTAAATAATACGAATCATAACCACCATTAAGGATGAATTGATGGATTTATCTGACTGAGGGAAGACAAGAAGGAAAAACCAAATATGGGCATTTGACCAGGATAGGGAAAAACAGGACAAGACAACCAACCAGACAGAACCTGAAACTGTCCCCGGTTGCCTGGGAATGTTACGAGGATGTGTTGTCCTGGTAACAAAACAGGTGAAAAATGTACATCATACATATTTTACTTTCGGGTGTAGCCCTGGACATTTCTACAGAACGTTGGGTTAGGGTTAATGTGTCTGCAGAAGACGGCACAACCCTTCTGTCTAGGCTGAGGTTTATCTGGTCTGTCAGCGATTGAGCTGCAAACGTGGTATGAGACTAGTGAAGAATAAAAATAGTTTCACTTTAAGCATTAAAATAGAAATGTAGAACAGTAGGGGAAGTTTTATGTAACAGTAAGACCACTCTGAAAGACAAAAAAGATATATCACGCTATATCAATTAATCAAAACATATTTTTTTCCTTTTCTCCCAAGCCTTTAAAGTTGCCCCCCTTGGGTTTTAGAATTGACACACGGTTGTTATCACTTTATATAAACAACATTGGTGATGATGCAAGATATTGTGAGCTAATTCGTATGTAGAAGATACGGTGATGTAGTCTTCTGTCCTAGTACAGTGGACCAAGATATCACAGAGGTCTCTTACAGCTTACTGTTGTTTTAAACGCTAAGAAAACAAATGTTTCATGTTTTTTTCTAGGTCTAAACTCACAGTAAGGAAACACTTTTGTAATTACTACCTTGGATGCCATTCAAATCAAACAGGTCTCTGCACATAAATACTTCCATGGTTAGATGATCGGTTTTCTATAAAAAACATGTTGGTGAATTGGATTCAAAAAAGCTACAATTTGAGATAGAGTTCCTTTATAGAAATATTGCTTGTCGCTCCTCCTGTCTGTCCTCTTGTCTGTCCTCCTGTCTGTCCTCTTGTCTGTCCTCCTGTCTGTCCTGTTGTCTGTCCTATTGTCTGTCCTGTTGTCTGTCCTATTGTCTGTCCTGTTGTCTGTCCTATTGTCTGTCCTCCTGTTTGTCCTCTTGTCTGTCCTCTGTTAATTGAAGACAAATTGTGAAGGCTACTTTCATGTCCGGCTTAGATTATGGAGAAATTATCATTATATATGTCTCTGCAACCCGTTTAAAACCCGTTAAAAACTGGATGCTTTAAAAAAACGATTTAACCTTTATTTAACCAGGTAGGCCGATTGAGAACACATTCTCATTTGCAATGGCGACCTGGCCAAGATGATGCAAAAAAATGTGCAGGACAACATACAGTTACACCATAAATACACAGAACACAAGAGTGCAAATAACAGTGGGACACAACAAGGCAGTACAGGGTGAAGTTATACAGGATGAGGTATTTGTGGTTCCGTTGAGCAGAATTGATAAGGCACTAGCAAATATATAAAAACTACAATGTTATCTACATATCCACTGTGTAAAAATGGCATGGCATTTTACCACGACAGCGGTCTGCTTTTTTTGTGCATTCAGGTTTATCACGGGTGATAGTTACAAAACTCATCACTGTATTCTTTATCAACATCTTGGTTGAGCCTCTATTTGTGAGGCGAGGGCAACATCCTCAAATGATCATTTTTAAAACCGCCTACATATAAATCATCATTTCCTTCCACTACGTACTCATTTCGAAACCACATCACAAGCGTAGAATACATTAGAAACTCTCGTGGTCTCCACACATTTCGGTAACTGCTTTCAGTTTCGTTGCACCGTATGTCCATTATGTCCATTTTAAAATGTCATGTAGTCCCAATATGATGTTGTTTGTGATTGTTTGTGTTCAATTGTCTGTATGTTTTGAAGTGTTATATCTCCCAAAAACAAGCGTATCTTCAACTGTACGCGGCAACATGATTACACGGGGCAAAGCCGAAAAAGAGATTCAGATCTCAGTTTGTCCCTTAAAATAAAATAAAAAAGTAGTCTGCTGAAAAGAATAGTTACCCAAATGACTCTCTTGATCGTTTGAATTCACAAATCTTTCTGTGGTACTTATACTTCCTATGCACCAGCCCCACAGGTTTAGTAACAGACAAACCCCACAACTTAACGGCATTTAAATAAACTGTGTGGCCACACCCACTTTCCGTTGAACTCTGGGGTGCCAGTTGTCTATGCAGAACTAACAGTCAAACATGGTGTGAAGAAAAGTAATTTTAACTGATAAAACAATGATTTATCCAAATTAGATTGTTTTATCAGTTAAATAATATATCTATGTTAAATTATATTATATATTAAATTATATTATATTTAATATCTTATTGTTGAATCATGTTTTGTTCCTACCAAACAACCCAAATGGTAATGGCTCAAACAATTAATCTCATCTCTCATCTCATCTTCAACCGCTTATCCGGGGTCGGGTCGCGGGGGTAGCAGCTCTAGCAGGGGACCCCAAACTTCCCTTTCCCGGGCAACATTAGCCAGCTCTGACTGGGGAATCCCGAGGCGTTCCCAGGCCAGTGTGGAGATATAATCTCTCCACCTAGTCCTGGGTCTTCCCCGAGGTCTCCTCCCAGCTGGACGTGCCTGGAACACCTCTCTAGGGAGGCGCCCAGGTGGCATTCGTACAAGATGCCCGAACCACCTCAACTGGCTCCTTTCTATGCAAAGGAGCAGCGGCTCTACTCCGAGTTCCTCTCGGATGACTGAGCTTCTCACCCTATCCCTAAGGGAGAGGCCAGCCACCTTTCTGAGAAAACCCATTTCGGCCGCTTGTACCCGCGATCTAGTTCTTTCGGTCATGACCCAGCTTTCATGACCATAGGTGAGGGTAGGAACAAAGATTGACCGGTAGATCGAGAGCTTTGCCTTTCGGCTCAGCTCTCTTTTCGTCACAACGGTGCGGTGAAGCGAATGCAACACCGCCCCCGCTGCTCCGATCCTCCGACCAATCTCCCGCTCCATTGTTCCCTCACTCGCGAACAAGACCCCGAGGTACTTGAACTCCTTCACTTGGAGTAAGGACTCATTCCCTACCCGGAGTAGGCACTCCACCGGTTTCCTGCTGAGAGTCATGGCCTCAGATTTAGAGGTGCTAACCCTCATCCCAGCCGCTTCACACTCGGCTGCGAACCGATCCAGTGAGTGCTGAAGGTCACCGACCGATGAGGCCATCAGGACCACATCATCCGCAAAAAGCAGTGATGTGACCATCAGCCCACCGAACGGGAACCCCTCCCCCCCATGACTACGCCTTGATATCCTGTCCATGAATATTACAAACAGGATTGGTGACAAAGCGCAGCCCTGGCGGAGGCCAACCCCCACCTGGAACGAATCCGACTTACTGCCGAGGACACGGACACAGCTCATGCTTTTCAAACAATTAATATATTCTCATTAAAGCGGCAATTTAATCAATTGTAAAATGAATAGAATATTTCAAATATTAAAAAGTCATTGAGCTGAGTGGGAGGATATCAGTAGCTGTCATATTATCGATGTCCAAATATGTTGGTTGAGATCACTCTTTGAGGTCTATAGAAAAGGCATCAAAAGTTCAAAAGTTTTGATACAAATATTTCATCGTGGAATAAAACATAAAGCAAAGATTTTATTTAAGATAACCAAGAAACATCGACACCAGGGACAAATTTATCTCTGTAGAAAAATGTTGCCAAATTGTATTACGAATAATTAATGTCATAGCCACTAATAGTGTATCCTGTGGTGGAAATACAACGAGTTGAACTCATTAATTAGGTAAGACTGAGACAAAGTTTCTCATTACACAATAAGAGTTTATTAATTGCAAGCAGAGAGAACACACCAAGTCCAACCAAGTGGAATCTCTGAGATGCAGCACTCTTCTGAATAACCACAGGGGTGTATCAAAGTCTTATCTGAAAGAGTCTCTTTAAGCCACCATTCCCTACCTGTCCTTGGACTTGTACAGAACTGTGTGTGTGCGTGATGATTAATCACTTATATTTCCCCTTGTTCTAACATAACGGCATCAGCAGGACAACCATTAAGCTGGTTCTTCTTCTAAGGTCTTCTCTGTTCACCCAGTGGTCTCCTCTCGTGTCGGCCGGCCACAGGATACCTTATCAACCTTAAACAAATCAACATGCACCTCATACAATGTAATCAGAGCGCTATTCCAAAACCCCACATATACATCATTATTGTCATGCAGAAGTCATCTGTAGTTATCTGAAGTACTCACAGGTCTTCCGGCAGAAACAGACAGCTATCAAACTCAGCAAGAACACACCCACTCCAGCCAGCCATAATAGATTAACTATTTAATAACAATGGGAGAGTTAATTTGGTATTGATCCCAGTGTCAATACAAAAATAAACAATGTATTGACAAAAATAGTCTGCTAAAGAAGGATATTTACCCAAATTGATCTTTTGATGGTTTGAATTCACAAAACTTTCTGTGGAGATTTGACCTCCTGTGCACAAACCAGAAAGAGACGGTTTAGTAACAAACTCTACAACTTAGTAAACACCTGAAAATTAAAACGGTGTGACTCACTTTCAGTTGAACACTGTGGGGTGCCAGTTGTCAAAGTAGAACTAACAGTCGAACCTGGTGCAAAAAAAGTTACAATTTTAATTGGATTCTTTTATCGATTAAATATAAACCTAATTTGTGGGGTGTTTTACATTCCTAGCAAACAACTCAAAATGTGGATGGCCCAAACAAAAACAAACAAATAACAAAAACAACTGAAAGTGTAGTTCTCTTAGTGTCTCATTCCTGTAACACCTTCTTCTTCTACAGTCGCGTTTTAGGACAGATGTCATGTATCAGCCATGTTTGTTTTATGCATTGTCTTGTACTGCCCTCTCCTGGTCCTTGTGTGCCATTGTTTCTGTATTTTGTTCCCGATTGGTCTCACCTGTGTCTTGTTCAATTGCGTGCATAGGATTTGGGACAGAATATTGTCGATGGCTGTATTCTACATTATGTTATGACACTCTTATTTTATTGTTAATAACAAAGGCTGCCACAACAACACATTTTTCAACCGTAAGAGCATAGAGATGTGAGTGACCAATGAAATTATCTGTGCGAACCAAACTTTTAAGACCTACTTGTGGTAGATTGTGCCTGGCTGTTACAATACTGTTGTTAAACTACACTCACCTAAAGGATTATTAGGAACACCATACTAATTCTGTGTTTGACCCCGTTTCGCTTTCAGAACTGCCTTAATTCTACGTGGCATTGATTCAACAAGGTGCTGAAAGCATTCTTTAGAAATGTTGGCCCATATTGATAGGATAGCATCTTGCAGTTGATGGAGATTTGTGGGATGCACATCCAGGGCACGAAGCTCCCGTTCCACCCCATCCCAAAGATGCTCTATTGGGTTGAGATCTGGTGACTGTGGGGGCCATTTCAGTACGGTGAACTCACAGTCATGTTCAAGAAACTAATTTGAAATGATTCGAGCTTTGTGGCATGGTGCATTATCCTGCTGGAAGTAGCCATCAGAGGATGGGTACATGGTGGTCATAAAGGGATGGACATGGTCAGAAACAAGGCTCAGGTAGGCCGTGGCATTTAAACGATGCTCAATTGGCACTAATTGGGGCCTAAAGTGTGCCAAGAAAACATCCCAAATTCTGACTCTACCATCTGAATGTCTCTACAGAAACCGAGACTCATCAAACCAGGCAACATTTTTCCAGTCTTCAACTGTCCAATTTTGGTGATCTTGTGCAAATTGTAGCCTCTTTTTCCTATTTGTAATGGAGATGAGTGGTACCTGGTGGGGTCTTCTGCTGTTGTAGCCCATCCGCCTCAAGGTTGTGCGTGTTGTGGCTTCACAAATGCTTTGCTGCATACCTCGGTTGTAACGAGTGGTTATTCCAGTCAAAGTTGCTCTTCTATCAGCTTGAATCAGTCGGCCCGTTCTCCTCTGACCTCTAGCATCAACAAGGCATTTTCGCCCACAGGACTGCCGCATACTAGATGTTTTTCCCTTTTCACACCATTCTTTGTAAACCCTAGAAATGGTTGTGCGTGAAAATCCCAGTCACTGAGCAGATTGTGAAATACTCAGACCGGCCCGTCTGGCACCAACCACCATGCCACGCTCAAATTTGTTTAAATCACCTTTCTTTTCCATTCTGACATTCAGTTTGGAGTTCAGGAGATTGTCTTGAACAGGACCACACTCCTAAATGCATTGAAGCAACTGCCATGTGATTGGTTGTTTAGATAATTGTATTAATGAGAAATTGAACAGGTGTTCCTAATAATCCTTTATGGTGAATGTATATCATAGATAAAGAAACTAGATTGTAACTCTGTGGGGTGGTAGTTGTCAAAGTAGAACTAAGAGAGAAACCTGGTGTGAATAAATGTAAACCGTGTTTTGATTATTCAATGAGTTATCTTAATGGGATTTCATAAAAATATAAAACTAACTTTTATTCGTAATGACAGTCTTACTGGCGGTATGAGACAATCCAGAAATATTGTATGTTCGTGGAACGCGTAAAGGGGCTTTTTATTTAACAAAAGAAAAAATAAGGAAAACCCCCATCTACACTGGACAGGGGGGTGTACCAGGGCTTCTTACCTGCTGTTGGTCTGTCTGAGGTTATGGGGTCCAAATGAGAACCAATAGTTGAACCTGCTGTAAAGTGAATGAAATTATTTCTCTAATTGAATATACAAGTATGAAGGTATTCATTTTGTATGACCTACTTGTGGTAGATCGTGCCTGGCTGTTACAATACTGTTGTTTAACTATATCATAGATATAGAAACTAGACTGGATGAAACAAAGACTATATATGTTTACAGATAACAAAACAACCTACTTACCCTGGATAGTGACAGAGACCTGGTTACTGAAAGGAGATGTGAGAGTCCTCCCAAATACAGTGTAGTAACATTTGACCTGGACCACAGCTGGTAATGATTGACCTGCCCAAGTAAGCAGCTGAGTTCCTGTGACAGACTGTTTACAAGATGAGTCTGGCAGACTAGATCCCCCCCCCATATTAAAGTAACAGGGAGATCCAGAGGCAGATGCAGGAGTCTCACAGATCAGCTGAACTGAGTCTCTCTCTGTGATGACTGTAGGACTCACTGTCAGCTGAGGATCGTCTGTGAGATTAGAGGAAATTTAGAGTTTAGCAGTTTGTGTATTTAGGAATGTATTGACTCTGGTATCAATCGTTGTTTACCTAGGTGGGTATCTGGAGTGAATCATTATAGTTTCATGGCATGGGTAAAAAAGAAACTTACCTGGTCAAATTAAAATTAATAATTAATAAAGATTTAAATGCAATAAACAGTATAATGAAAATGATTGGAGAGAAACATGGCACAACTGTACATAATTAGAATAATGAAAACTTTCTTCTTACCCTGAATTGTGACTGTAGATGGTTCACTGTATATGGATCTATACTTCCAGTTTGTTACACTGTACTGACATTGCATTTTGACCACTGCAGGTGAACTTTGACCTGTCCACTTCACCAGATCATTTCCTGTGAGTGTCTGCTGACAGTCTGTTGATAGAGGAAACTCCACAAATTTAAATGTGAAGTAACACTGAGATCCAGAGGCAGATGGAGGAGTCTCACAGATCAGCTGAACTGAGTCTTTCTCTCTGATGGCTGTAGGACTCACTGTCAGACTGGGCTGAGGAGGGTCTGTTAGAGAGTGGAGTTGACACAATTCATTGAGGATTGTACAAATAATCACAACATACAGGAACATGAAATAAATGGCGAATTCAGCCTTAGCAATCTACTATTAGTTTTGCACTAAACCAACGACAAAGAAACTAGTCTTGGGACGCACAAAGCCGAAGCATCAGGCTTGCTTTGAAATAATAACCAGGTCTAATACACACGTGTATATTTAGTGTGTTAAAAGGAAATAAAAAACCGTCCCGATCTTTGCAGTTTCAAGCAAAATCATACCATTACCAGCCAAAACGTATTTTAAGTATTCTTTTGTTTTCCAAAAGTGTATTTAGTTTAGTCCCCTTAATTTAGTCCCTCTATTTCGCCCGATATATATACCATAGACAGGAACCCTTTCATTTATAATCCAGTTTCAACTCATGAATATCACCTTCTCATCACATAATAACATAAATAAATCCTGTTTATCTTTTGATAGGAAAATACACTGTAGCACTTCTGGCTTCTGACATGAACTTGCTAAATGAAATGGATAAATGTGTCCAAGGTTTTTGGTGGGGGTTTGTGATAACACTTTCGGAGAAAATAGAGATATATACTCAGTTTTAAGAGTATTTTAACATTATTATATTATTGTGAATCTTTTTTTGCTTTAAACAAGAATTGTTCTGGACTAAATGCCCTATGTTCTGCTTTGCCTCTGTTTCAATCTCACCCAATTTGTCAAAAAAGGAATCTAAAATCATTTTGAGCTTAACAATGTATCAATGTCAACTTTATTTTTCAAACTGATAATAATTATAGTTTTATACATGATCATAATACTGACCTCGGGTGTTGATTTGGTGGAAGGTATCTAGAAATAACCAAAATTAGTCATTTTCGTGAACATCTTGCCATTATAAAATGCTCAAGTAGACTAGCCTATCATTTATGACCATGTTATCAAGAAGCATTTATCAGAAGATCAATATAGTGCAAATGGAATTAAAAAAAAACATTTGAACTATACGATTAGACATACGATTAGACACAAGTAAAATATTAAAACAAATTAACAAATCATACAATTTAGAATTTTGATTTGACTCACGAAAAATTAAGATGAAGAAAAACAGACGTCCTGCTGCCATTTCTGGGATGAACAATGTCATTTTTCAGAGAGCCACACTATTAATCTGACACAGGATATCTTCATTTATAGGTCAGTTTCAATATAAAGTAGACCTTGTTCACAGGAAACCACAGAGAGACAATAGACTCATTGTGCCAGTTTGGGCTAATGGGCTAATGTATATGACAGGTTAGTATACCATTAATCAATAATGTGTTATTAGACGGATCAAAATAAAAAAAATTAAACATGTCTGTCTAAGTAAAAGGTCCTTGACATTGATTCACTGAATTCTGTTTACTTACTGCGACACAGAATGCAGGAGAAATGTTTAATTGAGGTCAAATCATGCAACAATAAACATGTTTTCTTTTTAAATATATTCAGGATAATAGTATACTATAGTATTATTCCATGTTGCTTTCATTCATTTTGAATGTGCAAATCGTAGAAACCATGTTTACAGTATAATGTCAAAACTGCTGCTCAATCTGGGTCAGTCAAGCTTTCATCTTGTAGGACTGCCCGGCCCACCCAGTCCTACCCAGGCCCACCCAGTCCTACCCAGGCCCACCCAGTCCTACCCAGGCCCACCCAGTCCTACCCAGGCCCACCGAGTCCTACCCAGGCCCACCCAGTCCTACCCAGGCCCTCCCAGTCCTACCCAGGCCCACCCAGTTCCACCCAGGCCCACCCAGTTCCACCCAGGCCCACCCAGTCCTACCCAGGCCCACCCAGTCATACCCAGGCCCACCCAGTTCCACCCAGGCCCACCCAGTTCCTGATAACAGGCCTCTGTATACACGCATATAGATATTCCATTGAAAAGGTGTGAGGTTCATTTTAGGTGAATGGGTTTCTTAAAGTGAACTGAAACGTCTGTATTGTGAGCCTTCGTAATGTTTCTATGTACTTTGTTTTCAGAGACGTCGATGCATTTTTTCACACGCATATTTCTGGAACACGGTTAGTTGTTGCTCATCATGCGATGAAGTGGTGCCCTGAATAGTCACCACAATGTCTGAAAGTCTATTTAAAGTGGCTGAGGTTTTACTTGTCAGCACTACAGTTTCAGTAGGACAGAAAGTGTCCACCCTGAGGTACGCTGTGTGTGTGTGTGTGTGTGTGTGTGTGTGTGTGTGTGTGTGTGTGTGTGTGTGTGTGTGTGTGTGTGTGTGTGTGTGTGTGTGTGTGTGTGTGTGTGTACACAAATGTTGCATACATGTCACATCCCTGTGATAACATTTAACTGTGCATGAGAACCTGTTTACCATACGCTGTTGGGTGTGACTACCCGAATAGTCTCTATACCATACACTGTTGGGTGTGACTACCCGAATAGTCTCTATACCATACACTGCTGGGTGTGACTACCTGAATAGTGTCTATACCATACACTGTTGGGTGTGACTACCTGAATAGTCTCTATACCATACACTGTTGGGTGTGACTACCTGAATAGTCTCTATACCATACACTGTTGGGTGTGACTACCTGAATAGTCTCTTTACCATACACTGTTGGGTGTGACTACCTGAATAGTCTCTATACCATACACTGTTGGGTGTGACTACCTGAATAGTCTCTATACCATACGCACACGCCGCACTGTCTTCACTCGGACACGCGCGTCAATCCGTTGTGGTGACTATTCGTTACGGTGAAATTACAAAACAAAATGCACACAAACGTGTCCCTGCCTGATATTCATCCACTGATAAACATCGGTTTTGATGAGGGAAAAAAATCTATTCGAGTGCGGACTAGAACCCAGAACCTCTGACACGCTTGGCAAAAATTCTGCCACTGGACCATTTAAGTACACACTTATAAACTACAAATTAAACCCAATGTACTATTTAGATCGATTGCAGGACATCGTAAGGTTGTTGTACATACATCTCATTTATGATTTAGCATTGTGTTAGCAATGTCCCACACACTTTTTTAAAAACAAAGTATCGCCACTGTGTATAGTTACATATTACATATGGGTAGTTTCATACACCGCATGACTATTGTTAATTGTAAATTATTTCGTGCAATATGAGGCGATATGCCCTTCTTTAAGCCATGGTGGCAAAACAGGTACATGACCAATCAAAATCGCCCATTCGCGGTGCGCTCTAGTGCCAAGCTCTGACGTAAACGCTCTGGCTTTCTTTTAAGCGAAGCACGAAGTAATTTCGATATAAATTTCGATAAACACAAAGTTTAAAATGTCAATATCTACCTTAAAAAATAAAAGTTGACTCGGACAACAGGCAGTTCAACAATGAATGGACAGATAAATACGCGTTTATTGCCATTGATGCGAATCCTGTGTGCCTAATCTGCAACGAGTGCCTCGCCGTGTGCAAGGAGTATCATTTGAGAAGGTATTTTAAGACAACTCATGCTAACTTTGATATATTGATTCCTTCAGTATGTTGTTGTAATTTCTCTAATTGTTACCATAATTACTCATATTCTCCGGCCCCTTATTTTGCCTCAGTTTCATGAACTGGCCCCAATTCCAAATTAATTGAATAGCCCTGCTCTATACCATACACTGTTGGGTGTGACTACCTGAATAGTCTCTATACCATACACTGTTGGGTGTGACTACCTGAATAGTCTCTATACCATACACTGTTGGGTGTGACTACCTGAATAGTCTCTATACCATACACTGTTGGGTGTGACTACCTGAATAGTGTCTATACCATACACTGTTGGGTGTGACTACCTGAATAGTCTCTATACCATACACTGTTGGGTGTGACTACCTGAATAGTCTCTATACCATACACTGTTGGGTGTGAATAGTCTCTATACCATACACTGTTGGGTGTGACTACCTGAATAGTCTCTATACCATACACTGTTGGGTGTGACTACCTGAATAGTCTCTATACCATACACTGTTGGGTGTGAATAGTCTCTATACCATACACTGTTGGGTGTGACTACCTGAATAGTCTCTATACCATACACTGTTGGGTGTGACTACCTGAATAGTCTCTATACCATACACTGTTGGGTGTGACTACCTGAATAGTCTCTATACCATACACTGTTGGGTGTGACTACCTGAATAGTCTCTATACCATACACTGTTGGGTGTGACTACCTGAATAGTCTCTATACCAAACACTGTTGGGTGTGACTACCTGAATAGTCTCTATACCTTACACTGTTGGGTGTGACTACCTGAATAGTCTCTATACCATACACTGTTGGGTGTGACTACCTGAATAGTCTCTATACCATACACTGTTGGGTGTGACTACCTGAATAGTCTCTATACCATACACTGTTGGGTGTGACTACCTGAATAGTCTCTATACCATACACTGTTGGGTGTGAATAGTCTCTATACCATACACTGTTGGGTGTGACTACCTGAATAGTCTCTATACCATACACTGTTGGGTGTGACTACCTGAATAGTCTCTATACCATACACTGTTGGGTGTGACTACCTGAATAGTCTCTATACCAAACACTGTTGGGTGTGACTACCTGAATAGTCTCTATACCATACACTGTTGGGTGTGACTACCTGAATAGTCTCTATACCATACACTGTTGGGTGTGACTACCTGAATAGTCTCTATGCCATACACTGTTGGGTGTGACTACCTGAATAGTCTCTATACCATACACTGTTGGGTGTGACTACCTGAATAGTCTCTATACCATACACTGTTGGGTGTGACTACCTGAATAGTCTCTATACCATACACTGTTGGGTGTGACTACCTGAATAGTCTCTATACCATACACTGTTGGGTGTGACTACCTGAATAGTCTCTATACCATACACTGTTGGGTGTGACTACCTGAATAGTCTCTATACCATACACTGTTGGGTGTGACTACCTGAATAGTCTCTATACCATACACTGTTGGGTGTGAATAGTCTTTATACCAAACACTGTGCCTCGCTATATTTTCCCAAACCTCCCACTATGCCACCCGGTTCTTATTCCCATCCACTATTAATGTATGTTAACATTTTAGATTATTGTTAGACTTGATCAGAGATCAGATATAAATGATACACACATTATGAAAGCAAACTGTGATTTATTGGACATTAAATCTGCCTAACAGGTACAGGGCTTCTAACTTAAAGATACACACAATACATTTCACTTGTAGGGGCATATTTGGTAAAAGTCGTTTTACCCAACTCACAATACATTTTAACTGAGTATTTCACCACGTATTTCGCAATTTATGCTATAAGATACACATACAGTTGAAAGTGGTTTGGAATCGAATGTCAGGTTGAATTACCTTTAACATTTTCAAAATGTCATTTATGTGACTTATTTGCCACTTTCTACTAATGTCGTTGACAGGAGAGAAATGTAATCTCAGTGATTTAAAATGAAAATGTTTTAGTTAGACTGTTTCATAGAATGACCTGTGGACTGTAGGTAGACGACCACTGAGTATATCCCATTTCTGCTGACCAAGCCTCCACTACTGATGTCTCCAATCATCAAACCTACAACAGAAATATATGCACAATGAATTACAAGGTACTTATACATGTGTGCATTCATATTACTAGTGTGTGTGGTGTTTAGTGTATTCAGTGTGTGTGGTGTTTAGTGTATTCAGTGTGTGTGGTGTTTAGTGTATACATATTAATAGGGTGTGTATGTGGTGTTTTGTATATTCATACTAATACTGTGTGCGTGGTGTTTTGTGTACTCATATTACTAGTGTGTGTGGTGTTTAGTGTATTCAGTGTGTGTGGTGTTTAGTGTATACATATTAATAGGGTGTGTATGTGGTGTTTTGTATATTCATACTAATACTGTGTGCGTGGTGTTTTGTGTACTCATATTAATACTGTGTGTGGTGTTTTGTGTATTCAGTGTGTGTGGTGTTTAGTGTATACATATTACTAGTGTGTGTGGTGTTTAGTGTATTCAGTGTGTGTGGTGTTTAGTGTATACATATTAATAGTGTGTGTGTGTGTGGTGTTCAGTGAATTCATATTACTAGTGTGTGTGGTGTTTAGTGTATTCAGTGTGTGTGGTGTTTAGTGTATTCAGTGTGTGTGGTGTTTAGTGTATACATATTAATAGTGTGTGTGTGTGTGGTGTTCAGTGAATTCATATTACTAGTGTGTGTGGTGTTTAGTGTATTCAGTGTGTGTGGTGTTTAGTGTATTCAGTGTGTGTGGTGTTTAGTGTATACATATTAATAGGGTGTGTATGTGGTGTTTTGTATATTCATACGAATACTGTGTGCGTGGTGTTTTGTGTACTCATATTAATACTGTGTGTGGTGTTTTGTGTATTCAGTGTGTGTGGTGTTTAGTGTATACATATTAATAGTGTGTGTGTGTGGTGTTCAGTGAATTCATATTACTAGTGTGTGTGGTGTTTAGTGTATTCAGTGTGTGTGGTGTTTAGTGTATACATATTAATAGGGTGTGTATGTGGTGTTTTGTATATTCATACTAATACTGTGTGCGTGGTGTTTTGTGTACTCATATTAATACTGTGTGTGGTGTTTTGTGTATTCAGTGTGTGTGGTGTTTAGTGTATACATATTAATAGTGTGTGTGTGGTGTTCAGTGAATTCATATTTCTAGTGTGTGTGGTGTTTTGTGTATTTATATTACTTGTGTGTGTATGTGGTGTTTTGTGTATTCATACTAATACTGTGTGCGTGGTGTTTTGTGTACTCATATTAATACTGTGTGTGGTGTTTTGTGTATTCATATTAATACTGTGGTGTTTTGTTTATTCATATTAATAGTGTGGTTTTTTGTGTACTCATATTACTAGTGTGTGTGTGTTCATATTAATACTGTGTGTGGTGTTTTGTGTATTCATATTAATAGTGTGTGTGCTGTTTCGTGTATACTGTGTGTGGTGTTTTGTGTACTCATATTACTAGTGTGTGTGTGGTGTTTCGTGTATACTGTGTGTGGTGTTTTGTGTACTCATATTACTAGTGTGTGTGTGGTGTTTCGTGTATACTGTGTGTGGTGTTTTGTGTATTCATATTAATACTGTGGTGTTTTGTGTATTCATACTAATAGTGTGGTGTTTTGTGTACTCATATTACTAGTGTGTGTGTGGTGTTTCGTGTATACTGTGTGTGGTGTTTTGTGTACTCATATTACTAGTGTGTGTGTGGTGTTTCGTGTATACTGTGTGTGGTGTTTTGTGTATTTTTTGGTCTATACTTTCGTTATGATCATCCTGTTCGGCTTGAGGTCTATATGAAAAGAAAAATGTATTAAAAATGTTCTGGTACGAATATTTAATTGTAGACAGAAACTTTGAAAGTTTGATTAAAGATAAATAATAAACATCCACACCAGGGACAAATCTTACCTCTGGGAATTGTTTTTCTCTGTAAAACAAATTGGCCAATTATATTATGAATAACAAATACTATCGCCACATAGTGTGTATCAAAGTATTCTGACCCCGGCAGTTTTCCGAATTTGGTTAAATGACATTCTTACACTAAAATTAATAAAATAAATGTTTTTCCTCATCTATCTATACACACTGCTAATGACCAATAATAATGACCAAGCTAAAATTATTTCTTTTTAAATGTAGAAAATAACCTGAAATCAGACATCTACATAACTATTCAGACCACATTACTCTGTACTATTTGAATCACCTTTGGCAGAGATTACAGCCTCAAGTCGTCTTTAGTTTGACGCTACAAGCTTGGCACACCCGTTTTCAGTTCCCTTCTCTGTAGATCCTCTCAAACTTTGTCAGATTTGATGGATAATGTAAACTCACAGATATTTTCAGATATCTCTAAACATGTTTGTAGACATGTATTGTGGTGTGTGTGGCTGTCCCATGGCTTTGTTAACATTGTTAGCTGTTAAGGTGAACCTTTACCCTAGTCTGAGGTTCTGAGGGAACCTGGTTCCTTATTATCACAATCCTGACTGGTCTCCCAGTCCCTGACGCTACAACACATCCCCACATCATTCTCATGTTTCTTATGGTCAAAGAGAAAAAAAATCTGTTTAATGCCATTTTTGAACGAGGTTGTTTTGTAACAAACAGTAGAGAAAACGTGTCACTGTACAGTAATGAGAATTGTAAATGTAAGTTAGTTGTTAATTAGTAAATGTTTGCAAACTTATTTAATACGATTTAGTATCCAAAGTACTCACTGGTCTTTTTGCAGAGACAAACAGCTGTCAATCCCAGCAAGAACCCACCCACTCCAGAAGCCACACCCACGGCTGTCATACGAAACAGTTCAGTCGAATTTATTATTAATCCATGACAAAATGAAGATGATCTATTGCCACAAGTAGTCTGCTACAGAAGGATACTCACCCAAATTGCTGTTTTGATGGTTCACAAAACATTTTGTGAAGCATTGACCTCCTGTGCAGAAACCAGAAAGAGGCCATTTAGTAACAGTCAAACACCACAACTTAGTTTACACCTTAAAAACTCCACTTTCAGTTCTGTGGGCTGGCAGTTGTCAATGTGAAACCAACAGTCAAACCTGGTGAAAATAAAAGTGATTGAATATGATTATACAACACTTAAATAATATATTTAATGAATATTAATTGAATGATTCTATTGATTTAATATTAACCTCATTTGCTTGTTTCACTCCTACCAAACAAACAAGAGGACTAATGAAAATATCCCTAAACAAACTCCCCCAATAGACTTTATTATGACGATTATAATGACGATTGGAGTCCTCTCACTTCCTGGGCCCCCTCATCCCCCTGGACCTCATGTGGGAACTGAACATCACCTCTCTCACAAAGAAACCACAGTAGACAGACTATGATGGTGCACTTCTACACAGCCATCATTGAGTCCATCCTGACCTCCTCCATCACTGATACCCTGCAGAAACTGTCACAGATGAGGGAGAGCAGAGCGGGTCATTGGCCGCAATCTGCAGTCTCTATGTGACCTACACACCTCCTGGATGCTGAGACGGGCAGCAAAGATTGAGGTTGATCCCTCTCACCCTGGACATGAACTATTCAGAACTCTACCCTCTGGCAGAAAGTCTATCAGAACCAAAACCTCTCACTGTAAGAAGCAGAGGTTTGTCCTCCTCTATGCCGGGTCTGACAGCTCCCCAATCATCAGGAAGAAATCAGTCCCGATCTAACTCACCTGAGTTTGGATCACACCTGCGAGCAATCAGGCAGGGTATATAGGGGTTCCCCTCCCATTAGCCTGTGCGAGGTATTGTTCGTTCATCCGACCTACTGAGCGTTTTCTAGAGATAACTTAAGAAGATTTCCCGTGTACCAGACCCTGGCCTGTTGTGTTACTTACGTCTCTGCCTAACCCTGTTCTGTATATCCCAGTGATTCCCGTGGACCGTTCCCGTGCCAGCCTTACCGACGTCGCTGTCGCCTGATCCTCCCGTACCTTCTACTCTGATCTCCCGCTGCCGACCCATGCCTGCCTGACTATTCTACTGCCTTACGTTCTGTTTATTAATAAAACACATCGCGTTCCGCGATTGGATTCTCACACCTGTCCCTCTGAGTATTCATTACACTCACCAAAAGACGTTTCTATCTGTCATGGTTCTGTTGGTGCTGGAACGAGGCAGATGCAGAGCTTTTCTTAACCATGCTTCTCTTTTATTTTTCTTTAAAGCTCAACGACACAAAACAGCAGCATGACAGGTGCCCCCTAACAAAGATATGATCTATACTTTTAATGGTTTATCTAAACGGTGAGAGGCAGAATAACTAACAACAAGAAATCTAGAGTAACGCATTTAAAATAAGTTATAAATTGATTGTCAACATACCTGATGTAGTTGCAGTAGGGGTTAAAGGTGAAGTCAAACCTGGTGAGAAGTTAGAGCTGATTAAACAAGAGCAAATGTAATGGTGTTCATAATGTTAAGCATTGTGATTAAAGAGATGCACTAAACATTATCTAAAGATCAGTAGTAATTATCAGAAACTGAATCACAAGTATGGGGACACTTTCAGCGATTGACACTGCTTCGGTCAGGAGATGGATTAAACAGATTACAGATTACAAATGCAAATCACCCCATGCTACCAAAGATCTGCAACTTGCAAACGACTTAAACCAGTTTTACTACAGATCTGAGAGACTAAGGAGCTGTCCTGTCTGCATATCCTCCCAGCTGTGTCCTGCCACCTCCAACAGTCCCTGATCACCAGGGCTCGCCCACTACCAACAGGAAGCAGCCTGTGAGGTTTGGGAAACACCTGTCGGACCATCAGCACTGGCTCCCCTCAAGGCTGCGTCCTGTCCCCTCATCTCTTTTCTTTGTACAACAACAACTGCACCTCCAGTCACCACTATGTCAAACTTCTGAAGTTCGTAGATGACACCACCCTCATTGGTCTAATCTCTGATGGGGCGGAGACCGCCTACAGTTGGGATATCGACCGGCTGGTGTCCTGGTGCAGTCTCAACAACTTAGAGCTCAATGCTCTAAGACAGTGGAAATGAGAGTGAACTATAGGAGATGACAGCAGACCTTCGACCCATTGTCCTGGAGGGCTCCCCCGTCAATACAGTGAAGTGCTTTCACTTATGTCCAAAGCAAGGTCACTGAGGTAGGCAACAAAGATTGAGGCAGACCCCTCCCATCCGGTTAATGGACTATTCAGAACTTTCTCCTCCGCAGACAGCTAAGGCCAATTAAGACCAAAACATCCCACAACAAGGACACCTTCCCCACAGCAGAAAGTCTAAAGAATATGCCCTTAACCCTAGACGGTCCTTAGCAGTGTGTGTGTTCTAAATGCTACAGCTAGTGGTCTAAAGAATATGCCCTTAACCCTAGACGGTCCTTAGCAGTGTGTGTGTTCTAAATGCTACAGCTAGTGGTCTAAAGAATATGCCCTTAACCCTAGACGGTCCTTAGCAGTGTGTGTGTTCTAAATGCTACAGCTAGTGGTCTAAAGAATATGCCCTTAACCCTAGACGGTCCTTAGCAGTGTGTGTGTTCTAAATGCTGCAGCTAGTGGTCTAAACTAGATGTATAAGAAAACCATTTTTCAACTAAACTAGTTCAGAGATATAAACAACAAATGTGTCTTTACAAACCAAACGTATTAGAACTACTTACTGGTAGTTGGTCTGTCAGGGTTTATGGAGTCCGAATGAGAACTAACAGTTGAACCTGCTGAAACTTCTATTCAAATTAATTATCTTTAATTACACAATATTGAATCTATTTCTGTAAGTAAACAAAATGCACAGTCTCTTCTCAGAATGTACATATAGAAGAAAAATATACCCTACCGATCTTTACGCAGCATTACAAAATTAAGATTGAATATTTTACTTTTCTAGACACCCTTATCCTTTTTTAATAACAAAAGTGTCATGTTCACACAAAACAAAACGAAAACAGATGTTAAACATACCTGCTGTAGAAGATGTGGATTCAGTTGTTAGATCACTGATCATGAGATCTCCCAGCAGATCTAAAAGCATGTCTGATTGAATGAATTGTAATGTTACACTCACTCTAAAATAACCATAGGGGCAAATATCTATGTTATTCTACTAACCATAACCAAATAATCCATACATATTAATACACTATAGGTAATACACACATATTAATACACTATAGGTAATACACACATATAAATACACTATAGGTAATACACACATATTAATACACCATAGGTAATACACACATATTAATACACTATAGGTAATACACACATATTAATACACTATAGGTAATACACACATATACATACACATTTAATATCATATTTATGATTGTATAAACAACCTACTTACCCTGGATAGTGACAGAGACCTGGTTACTGAAAGGAGATCTGCGAGTCCTCCCAAATACAGTGTAGTAACATTTGACCTGGACCACAGCTGGTAATGGTTGACCTGCCCAAGTAAGCAGCTGAGTTCCTGTGACAGACTGTTTACAAGATGAGTCTGGCAGACTAGATCCCCCCCCCATATTAAAGTAACAGTGAGACACAGAGAGAGATGGAGGAGTCTCACAGATCAGCTGAACTGAGTCTCTCTCTGTGATGGCTGTAGGACTCACTGTCAGCTGAGGATCGTCTGTGAGATTAGAGGACATTTAGAGTTTAGCAGTTTGTGTATTTAGGAATGTATTGACACTGGTATCAATCGTTGTTTAATGCAGTGAAGTTATGGTTAACTTAAACATACAGTGGATAGTAAAAGTCTGCGCATGCCTGTTTTTGTGATGTAAAAAAATGGTTATTGTAAGGTTTTTATTTTTTATTATACCCCCTCAAAGATTTCAGTTTCTTTTTCAATCAAATTTTTTAGGTTATTGGTCAGAATAAAGGTGGAAAAAAATGACAATAGTTAAAATAATCTTAATAATTTAAAGTTAATAATTTCTTACCCTGAATTGTGACTGTAGATGGTCCACTGTATATAGATCTATACTGCCAGTTTGTTGCACTGTACTGACATTGTATTTTGACCACTGCAGGTGACTCCTGACCTGTCCACTTAACCAGATGATTTCCTGTCAGGTTCCACTGACAACCTGTTGATAGAGGAAACTCTATTCGCCCCTTTAGGGTGAAGTAGCAGTGAGACACAGAGGCAGATGGAGGAGTCTCACAGATCAGCTGAACTGAGTCTTTCTCTCTGATGGCTGTAGGACTCACTGTCAGACTGGGCTGAGGAGGGTCTGTTAGAGAGTGGAGTTGAAAATTGCATAAATAGTAACCAGACTTAAGACTTTTTCAACATTTTACAGTGTGGAAATGTTTTTTATTTCGCTCCAGTACTCAATTCAATATAGAGGTCCCTCCATTCCCCCCACACATGGACCATATATAGGTTCCCTTTCACTTATAAACCAGTTTCAACTCATTAATATAATGTACCATGTATATCTTGTGAGAGAAAATACATTGTATTACTTTTGACTAATGACATGAACGTGCAAACAGAAAAGGAATAATCCATTTTGTCAAATGGCTTTGATTTGCAGAGTGGGGGAGTGATACTTTCTTTAATGGTACAGTTGTCTATATTGTTTTAAGTCAAACCATGTGTATTAATATGATTTACGTTCAAACAACCCTCCCATATTAATGGCATCTAAAATACTTCTTTTATCTAAACTAGGTAACAGGAAGGACAAAGATACCAGTTGATTTTGTGAATTACAACCCCGTCTACCATCAGAGTGGATACTTTGAAAACAGAAATTATTTAAACTTAGGGTGATAATACTGACCGTGGGCTTTGATGTTCTGGAAGGCATCTATAAATAACAACATTAGTCATTAAAGTGGACATATTGCCACTAAAAAAGGGTCAAGAATTATCAACAAATGAGAGTGACCATGTTATCAAGAGGTGGTCATTCATCTCTAAATGATATCAGAAAGTCAATATGGTGAGCAATGGAATAAAATAATGATTAATTATTGTAACCATAACATTCACAAGTGTATACCTCTTAAAGTTAAATATTCAGCAGAGGGAATAGTAATATCCTGAAACTAACAGATCATACAATTTAGAAATTACTCACAGAATAGACACAATAGACACAAAAACAGATGTCCAACTGCCATATTTGGGATAAACTTTGTCATTTTTCAGAGAGACTCAATGTTGGTCCGACACAGGATATCTTCACTCAGATGTTTGTTTCAAGGGAAGTTAAATGTAGAGCTTGTTCACAGGAAACCAACAGAGAGACAAAAGTCTTGAACCAGCGGTGTGTGTAATCGGTCTGCATAAGACAGGATATATTAACCCCGTTTATCAATCATGTGTACCAGTTCAAAATAAAAATAAGGCTTTGTTTAAGTAATAGATGCTCTACATTGCTTTACTAAATAGTGTTAACGTAGGGCGACACAGAAGGTAAGCTTGAAAGAGAAATGGTGCTTATTCCTTATGTTTAAATGTGGTCAAACAAGGCTAATAGCCCCAGGTTAAATTAGATCTATTGAGGTAAATTCCTCCAAAAAGGTCTCGTGTTTTCCCAGTCTTGGTCTTGTCCATGTGTTCATTGTTTAACGTTCTTCTTCTAACGCCTCTGAATTAAGCTGGTTTGCCAAGATTTTTTTCTCTCTTCCGGGCTTCTCTTGATAACCTCCGTGATTCATTCCACAAAAAAACTAATTCCCCCATGTTTATTTAACTAAAGTAATTTTGAATTAGCAGTGAATATGTTTACAATACATAGTTTTTTATTTTTCAAAACAGTATTTTCGTATTCTAACTCCGAACACTTTAATTAGTTGGAAATTGTATCAAACCAATTTTAAAGCAAATATTATACAGATCACAAACAACATGTTTACATAATTTACTGAGCGGGTTATCTTTGGACACTAAAATCAGAAATACTCATAGGTACATACAGATATCGCGGATAATATGCATGTCGTGTAACAACAAACCCAAGTGTAAATGTGGATTAACAGTAACTTGATGTCTGGTTTTACTAATGGACCACAGACAAAGGATATATCATGTGAGACCTCGCTAGAGAAACACAGTGGTGTAGTTTCAGCGAGTCTGCAGGAGACTGTACGCCCCTTCGGTCTGGCTTGAGGTTGCTGGTCTGTCAGGGATTGAGCTGTAAATGTGGTATGTATCAAACTAGAGAAGAAGAAAACATAGTTTCGCTTTAAGCGTTAAAATAGAACCGTAAAACAGTAGGGGAAGTCTCATGTAACAGTAATACCACTCTGAAAGTCTTAAAATGTGATTGAACGTACATTTTCTTTTTCAGATGACAATCCATTCTCTGGAACAGAGCCTGAACAACAGAAAATGCTTTATTAACAGGGTGTGTTCGCTATAAACAAGATAAAACACCGGTAGAGAAATAAGCAGTTATTTCTCATATTTGTTAAAGCACAGAAATGTTTTGTCAGTACTTTGAATAATACTTTTGGAGCTCTCAAATTTATTGCACTTTTGATCAACTACAATATAGTGTATTTCTCTCTTCAGCGTTATGTAGGCGAATGGATCCATTAATCGAACATATCGTTTCTTTCCTCCCATGCCTTTAAAGTTTCCCAGCTTAACATCTTGTCTGAACATTTTAAATTGAGGATGTCATCAAGAAAGCACAAAACATGATGGTTATTGGAGCATAGCAACCTGCATCCCACATCTGGCTTGAAGTAGTGTTAAAGAGCCAGCAGGGAGCGCTGTTCCCTCTGTTCTAAAAGGCCGTGAATAGACAGTAAGGTGTAATGTTAAGGTGTAATGTTAAGATGTTAAGTCCTGACTGGGAGTGGTCATTACATAGACGTAGGGCTGTCAACACTGGGGTCCAGGCTAAATTACCAATCTGGACAACTAATCATCCCCAGTTTCCAGTCGTTATTCCATATTGATCATATCCTTTTGGAGAAAAAAAATAATCGAAAAACAAGTAGTGACTGTATGAAAATGTGTTTCTTAATTATGATATTACCTGAGGACATGCCCGGTACAGTGGCGATGACAGAATAGTACCCATCATTCCCTGACTCCACCAAGTCTCCACTACTCATGTCTCCCAACACCGTATCTACAACCGGAAATAATACGCAAAAAAAAGTTGCAATTTGTGTGTACATACAGAATGGTCTCATTAGTTGTACGTAAACAATGTCATGTAAGTCTTTGACAAGGAGAATTTGTAACTTATATTAAATCAGATAATGTTAGAGCACCAACCGACCATCAAAAGGCCGGGGTGAGCACAGTATGTGAATTAATATTGGGGAAGGTGGATGGGTGGAAACACCTCTAACCTTCAAACCAAACGGTTGTTAATTAAGATCCAGATAGAGGAGACTACTTTCTAACCACAACCCAAATCATAACCTCAATACAATATACCTAACCCTTGCTGTTTTACAACATTGACATCACCTTAACGCTATAACCTTAAAATCTAATCTTAACATGTATGTTGTATGAATGATTTAGTCATGTTTGGAATAATACTACAGCGGTATGTGGGGGTCAATGTCTTGAACCCAAACCGGGAACTGTTTTCAGGGTTCAGACTGTCGTCAAAACACACGTGTCAGCACATTGTAATGTAACCCAACGTCATGTAACATATACAAAACCGGGTGTCGTCTCCCCCTGAGACCACATTGACACATGACTGTAGTGTTAGTAACAGTATGGTGTTAGTATCTAAAGTGTTAGTATCAGTATGGTGTTAGTATCTGAAGTGTTAGTATCAGTATGGTGTTAGTATCTGAAGTGTTAGTATCAGTATGGTGTTTCATGTGTTTGATGGTCCGTACGTTGGATGTGGTCATCTTGTTGGGCTTGAGGCCTACAGGGGAAAAAATATCTAATCACTAACAGCAACACGGAAGAAAGATTTCACTGATAATGTATAATAATAAAAAACACAACAGGAGAAATGTTTACCTCTGAGAATGGTTTGTTTCTGAAAAAAAAAACAATGTGGCTATAATTATTATATTGAATATTCCATACATTATGAAATGAATAAAAGCAGTTAACAGATGCTTTAGAGCAATACAGTTGAAGTGTAATTGCAAGTAATTTATTAACATTCAAATCTGAAGTACTCACTGGTCTTTCCGCAGAAAGAGACAGCTGTCAATCCCACCAAGAACACACCCACTCCAGAACCCACACCCACAGCCGCCAGCCATATTAGTTTCACTGTTTGGTGACATTGGGATTAGCACCAAATTAACTCTCCCAGTGTCATTACAAAATGAAAAAGAAGTGAGCTAGAGAGGGATATTTACCCAAATTACTCTCCTGACGATTTGAATTCTTGAAACCTTTTGCAATGGTTTGACCTCCTGTGCACAAACCAGTAACAGGTGGTTTAGTAACTAACACTGTAACTTCTTTATTAATTGAAAAGTTGTAAAGCGAACAGTCATTTGTATTTGGATCAACTTAATTTGATTATTTTATTAATTAAATGGCTCAAACAGAACACCCATAAAAATACTACCAAAAAACAGTTAGTTAAAAATGTGTTTCTGGTGGACTAGTGTAAAATAATATTTGTATGACTTAAGATACTCTAAAAGTATAAGAAGTAAAATATGTATAATATTTCAAATATTCAGCTGAGCAGATCTTCAGGTAAAAGTACTTGTAATACCTAAGATATTCAATTATGGATGGAAATCATTATTACAAAAATCATTATCAGTAATTAGACATTTAGCAACCTACCAAAGCAACTTGGGGGCAAATTAGAAAATATAGATAATGTTGTCAATTCATCAGCAAACTTGAAAAAAGGACCAACCTGATGTGGGATTCTCTGCAGTGCTGGGGGTCAAAGAAGAGGTCAAGCCTGTACGGATGAGGAACAATTGTTTTCATAGCAAAATAGAAAAATAGTCCGAAGAAAAAAAATTCAACAGACCAGAAATGTGTTGCCTGCAGAAATGCACAAGAGCAAAAAGCCCTGAAATCATAAAAACATTTATATACAGAGTATAAAAACTGCTGCTGAATCTGAGTGGACCAAGCGCTCATCTTGTTGGGCCGGACCCCCTCTGGTCCACCCAGTTATTACACCCCTGCAGCAGAATACATCATAACCCTTTTCTTACTTTTTTACCCTTCTAATGTCATAATGTCCAATCAGGAGTAAAAATTCAAACTAGTAACCTTCTGGTTTCTGGCCAAAAGCGGTTGACGATTAGTTAACTTACTACCTAAAGCTACATGTAAGAAACACATACTGTTTAATAGTAAACAGTTAACAAAAAACATATTAGCTGCATCCAAGGACATTTAGAAGACAGACTCACCGTCAGTTTGACTTTTTGGGGTATCAGATGTTAAAGTTGACGAAACAGTCAGGCCTGTTTCTAAGAAAATATGTGGTTAAACAAAAACTAAAATGCTTATTCACCCACATTAAGATCGATTCAACCTCATTTAATCATAATCTTAGATATCGCAATGTTTTTCCGTGACATTTTAACAAATACAACGTGACAGATTAACCCTAACCCTTTATTAATTTTATCTTACAGCGGGAGGAAATAACACAACCAGGTAGGGTCGGCAACAGGTGGTCAGTCAGACTATAGGTGTAGGTACAGATCACGGGCTGAAGTACAGACTAGTGCCGGGCAGAGTGGGTAAGAAAACAACAGGTACAGGTGTCTAGAATCCATCTGATTGTGATCTGGGATGAGCGTTACTAATGTCTGTCGCTAGAGGGCGCCCTTGTGCAAGGCAATGGCTGTGGCCGGAGAGGACCCTGCATACACATTGCACGGGACTCATATCGCCGAGCATCGTGGGGAGATGTTTGCACTTAATCAACTCCCTCAGGTGTCTTAGGCACTAACAGACCTAACTGGAGTTGTCAGGTGAATGGGTGTGGACTATATGTGCACCTGGTTTTATCAGTGCAGGTAAAAGCAGGATGATTGTTGATAGGATTTTGTTAAGAAATAAGGGAGGAGAAGAAACGAGAGACAAATAAAAGAAAGGATGTCAAGTTATTGGTGTTTGAGATATTGCATTTCGGTTTTAGTCAACTCCCTGTTACATTGGGAACAAATAGAGGGTCAACAAATCCGATGTTAAGGCAGTGGGGGTCAACGGTGAAGTCAAACCAGGTGAGATGTGCCAACTAGAGCAAATTAAAAGGTATTTTAATGTTATCTATTATATACACTAAACATTATTGAAAGGTCAATAGTAATTATCAGAAAATGAATTACCAGCAGCTGTGGGTCTAAACAATAGATCGATAAATAAATTACACCTAATTTAGAACGAAAGTGTCATTTTTATAGGCAAAACAACACATTTTTCAATAGTTCAGAGATTTAACCAACAAAATGATCTTCACAAACCGAACGTATAAGACCTACTTACTGGTAGTTGGTCTGTCAGGGTTTATGGAGTCCGAATGAGAACTAACAGTTGAACCTGCTTGAAGTTGATTTAAATTATTCTCTACTTGATTACACAAGAATGAAGGTGATTTCTGTAAGTAAACAAAATGTACAGTCTCTTCCCAGGAATGTACGATAGAAAATAATAATTTTACTCTTCTGATCTTTAATAAACAAACAGAACAAATGTTAAACCTACCTGCTGTAGAATACGGTTGTGTAGAAATCTGTTTAGTTTTTGGATCACTGATCGTGAGATCTCCCAGTAGATCTAAAAGCATTTACATTTTGTCTGATTGAATGTACTGTAATGTTACTAATGTGTTTGTAAACTTAAAGGAAAGTGAGATCATGAAGTCGTAATATATGTGAATAGATAATGACTGACCTGTTAAGTTGTATCCATCACTACGTGGAGAGACAGAGTTTGGTCCTGAACTCACTCTGTAGTCACATTTAACCTCCTTTCTCCTAACTGACTGTAGATGTTTGATCAGATCATCTTCAGTCACCGTGAACTGACAGAACCATTGATTGGATTTAGATTTCTTCTTCCAGATTCTTGACTTCACGATTCGCTGTTTCTGGTCTCCAACATACAGGTTACAGGTGGTGTCACTGCCAGCATGTCCCGGAATCTCACAGGTCATGAAAAAGTATTCCTCATTTTGGCTTAAAGAAATCTGTGGTTTCAGAACTGTAAAATAAAACATATTTGTTTAACATTCATTCTATAGCAACATTCATATGAATCAGTGAATCTAGATTAGATAGAAGTCATAAATCTGTCCCGTACCTGTTAAGTTGTATCCATCACTGCGTGGGGAGACAGAGTGTGAGTCTATATTCTCTCTGTAATCACAGCTCACATCCCTCCTCACCTCCAGACACCTGAACAGATCAGTCTTAGACACACTGAATATGCAGATCACCTGACTGGATGATGATGATGACATCATCCTTGTGGCCTGAGTCTCTCTGTAAGGCTGAGTGTGGTCTCCAGTGTAGAGGTAACATCTGCTAACATCACTGACAGACTCAGGGAGAACACAGGCAATAGAGATGTCATCAGAAGACTCATCCTTTATATTTATATCTGGTTTCCGGAGTTCAACTGCGAGGAGAAAATAATACAATTATGAGAACGATGTGTGTCTGATGATTTAAATAATGTTTTGTTTTATGATGCTAACAATGGAACACATGAAATAACCTGTTGACAGTTTGTCTACTGGACCAGTGTATTGAGATGTAGAGTTACAGTGCTACCTTACCTCCAGCCCTCAAAGAGGCAGGGTTACTGTGTGGATAATGAGACAGAACGACAGACGGAGGAGTCTCACAGCTCAGCTGGACTGAGTATTTCTCCCTGATGACTGTAGGACTCACAGTCCGACAGGGCTGAGGAGGGTCTGTTGGATTGTTTGCCACCGAATAAATTATTGCAAAAAAAATGCTTATTTAATCACAGATGGCGCTTATATTTACATATATAATGCAAGCAATCTATACAGAATGATTTAAAAGGAAGTTATTTGTGTTAACAAGGTAACGATTTACAGCACTAACGTTGATTTATTCATGCTAGTATGATTTAAGTTATATTTTACAAAATTGTTGTAGAGTATATTCTAAATAATAACACTGGTTTGGGCATTATTGTTTTGGAAGTAATTGAGTAGAAATAGCTAAATCCTGCAATTATGAAAAGGAAAGAAAAATAGGACAATATAAAACATTTTAAATTACAATACTAAATACTAAAAAATACTGAAATAATCCCCTGTAATAAAGTAATGGTCGTGTTATCAATTAAGTCTTCAACTCAATGCCAAGTTATCATAACACCAATGGGATGAGTAACTGAATATAAGACTCATTTCACAGTCATGTGATTCACAAATCGTCCAATCCTCCTGAGGTAAAAGTGGAACGAATAAAAAGAGAATAATAAAGCAAAAAACATATAATGCTGATTAGATCCGATGAGTAACTCACAGATAAGGAGGGTGACCAAAATGAGATGTCTAGCTGCCATATCTGTGATGAACGCAACCTTACAGAATGCCTCAGGCCGTCGGACTTTACAGGAAGTATCGTGTCATGTTTTAATGTTCTATACCCAAGACAAAAATAGAAGCATAAGTTAAGTGAATTAACTTTCATTACTTTTCAACTAAAGTTAGTGTTAAAGTTGACCCATATATTTCCGACTTTACTATGCTTTTGGTTAACGATTGGAAATAGCATTTTAGACTGCAAATATCTGTAATGTATTTTAATTATATAGTATATTTTTGCATTATGGATATACTATAAGTGTACTAACATGCTATTTCTAATCATGCGTTTTATATATACTAAAGTATGAAATAAGTGGGTCCATTTAAACAAATTGAAGTTTACTTATTACTATAAATAGTAGTTACAAAACATTTGAATCCTTTTTACTATAACGTTCCAAAGTTATGCCCTTGTAACACATTAAAATGATTTAACAATTGGGACAATTGTAACAAAGATATTAAATATATATATATATATATTTACAATTGCAAGCATCTGATTGTTCCGTCTGTGAGATCAAGTCTTAGCAGTCTGATTACTTGCGGATAGAAGCTGCCTCAGTGCCTCATAGAACGAGATGATCATGTTATCGCGTTTGTTCACAGGAAAACCACACAGACATATGTCACAGGGCAAGGTTGGGCTTATAGATCAAACAGCAGGGTACCTGAACAATCACAATACTTTATTAGGCATGTGTTTTTGTCTGCAGCCATTTCCAACAGCTGACATTTTGTATAACTAAACGATTTAAGTTCAATATTCATAACTAACTATACTTATCAGTAAGTAAAAGATGAGTCTTAGTTTTTCTGTTTTAATTAAATATGTTTACCAAACTGCAATAAATGTATCAACAACAAAAACCTTTATGGTTCAGTTTCTTTATCTGTAAAGTGTTTTGTCATTTGTGTTTGCCGAATCCTGTTAATTCCAGATCGAATCAAAGACAGGAAAGGATGCAAGGAAAGAACTGAGGCGAGGAATTGACTTTACAATAGTGGGATGTGTCCTGATTTGTGCTTCATTGTCAGCACCTGTTCTGATCAGCCATGTCGTTTGCCACTAGGTAGTTTGAAGGCCATAAAACTGGAATCCAATCGCTTCCTGTTGCTGGGAAGTTGTCATTCTGTTTTTAAGTTAACAGTTTTAAAAAAGAGCTTAACTGGTGTGTTATCGGTCTAAAATGCCACCTAAAAAAACTGCAACCACAGAGGAGGTGTCAGAGTCTTCCAACGCAACCAAAAAAGATGAGAACATGTCGACTAAAGCCAAGTCAGGTTAGTAAGGCTGTGTGGGGTTTAGGCCAATCTGAGTGTCCTAGTATGATTTAAATTGTCACATTGTGGTTCTGATTAATTTGTCACTCTTATTAGAGTCCAGCAAGACCCCGGCGGTGGTACGGAAACCCACTCCTCATCCTCCAACGATGGTGATGATCAAAGAAGCGCTGAAGGAGTTGGACTCCAGGAAAGGGGTCTCCCTGCAGGCCATACGTGGCTACATAACGGAGAAATATCCGTCTGTGGACCTTATACGGCTGAAGTACATGATCCGCAAGGCCCTGAGTAAAGGACTCGAGGGAGGGGTGTTGGTCAGGCCCGCCAACTCCACGGCAACCGGCGCACAGGGGAGGTTCCGGGTAAGTCGCCTCTTACGGTCACGGCCGTTTGTCTAATTGTGAGGCTCCGGGTTTATCCTTAATGAAAAATGTCTTTCGAGGTGAATGGGCGTCGACTGTGGAAGTATGTTGATGATGGGGGAAACCGATTTGAGGTTTCTTTGAGGAACTGTGTGCCGAAATTGTTTTTATTTAAAACCAAAGATACAGTGTGTTCTACTGCCAAGCAGCCCTGTAGGTCTAGGCTATTTGATTTTTACTGTCCTTATCATCAAACAAGGGACTTTAACTCCAGTTTCACCTAATTGTTTGTCATTGACCAGCAGTCTCTGGTCCTCATAGTGTGAGTTGAATACCCCTGTGAAGGTAAATATTGCTGTTTAACATGGCTGTGTTCCCTCAACAGCTAGCAGTGAAGGGAAAGGCGAAGGAGTCCAAGGTGAAGACCACTGAGAACACTAATCCTAATCTAGAGAAGACTCCAAGATCTCCAAAGGCTGGACCCAAGACCAAGGCAACAGGTAAAATGCCCCCCGGAGATTATTGCACTGCCAAACTGGGCTGTGTGTTCCATTAGTCCCTGAGCTAAATCCAGGGCTGTGGAGGACCATGGCCATAGTGATGATGATTTCTGTAGTTGTTTACCTTCTGTCGTGTGTGTCCATACACCTAACTCTAGATGTTGTGAAAAAAAAGCCAGCAGCCAAAAAGCAGGAGCAGAAAAAGCCTTCAGAGGTGAATGTAGTTTCTGATTTTTTTCGGATATGGGTTTAGGGAAATGTCTGCGCTCAATGGCTATTGCTTCCTGTTTTGGACACTGTGGTTACAATGTCAGCTGACTCACTCATGGCAACCAACTTTCACTTCAGGATGCTAAACCGAAGGCTGCCAATGAAGTGTCTGCTTCTAAGGTGCCTCCTGCCAAGAAGCCTAAGGCCAAGAAGCCCGCTGAGGGGGTGGTTGAGGACCAACCCAAACTCAAAGCCGCAAAGACCACTAAGGCGTCCAAGGGCGTGGCCAAGGGCGCGGGGGCGTCCAAGGGCACGGCCAAGGTCGAGGGGCCGGCCAAGAAAAAAGGGGCGAAGGCTAAAGTTTCCCTGAAGCTGGCAGAGGGTGACGACGGGGACATTGCCCCTCCTAAAACCACAGGGAGGCGAGGCAAGAAGGCGGCGGCGGCAGCAGAGTGACTTCTAAATGTTGGTTTTATTGATGCACTTTGTATTTCAGTGGTTGTCTTGTTCTGTTGTATTGAATGTGGGCATTTGAACGAGCTCTACTCCTCCTGTAGGTGAGGGCCGTTTAGTGGGGGTTTGGGTGTGTTTAAATAAAGTATGTTTATTTTAATGCTTGGGTCTGTTGTTTCTTCTACATCTGTTTAATGGATATTATATTCTAACCGGGAAATGTGGACTTCTGTTCTAGGGACAAAGTATGGCCAGTGTTTTGTGTAGTCAAAACTAACATATTATACAATGATTAAAACACCATTGTGTATTATACTTCTAGGTCACATGTGCCCCCTTGTGGACAAATGGGTGCATTTCATAAACATCCCCCTTTAACACCGCTTCATCTACCAACCAGAGTTCAGTGGTAGTCGTGCTGTCAACAAGACTTACGGCAGTTGGTGGCTTTCAAAAATTTGGGGGCAGGGCCCCATTTAGAGAGAATTTAACTGAAACCAACTTGCACATGATTCTATTAAGAACGCTAGAATAATTTCTTCGGTCAGGACTCTTTCAAACTGCCATTTTCGTCTTTAGAAGACGTGTGTGGGGGGGGGGGGCAAAGTGAAGCTTTGTTGCAGTGGTTCCTTAATTCTACTCTGCTCTTGTCTAGTACCCCAACAAAACCCTTTAGTAGCTTTGGCGAACACATCCAATATAACTGAAGACTAGATGTGTTGAATCAGGAGTGCTTAGTTGGGTCTCTAAACTAAAAGTGTTGGATGGATTCAAACCCATGCTCCAGTTGTACATGTGCAGAAGTGGCCGCCTAGCTAGACTGTTCTTCCACACCTGTTGCAGAAACACCTTGGCAGGGGAAAGAAACTTCCGGACGTTCACATTTTGCCATGATGCAGAGAAAACATTGTCATTTGTAAGCAGATTACAAATTACATTTAGGGAGTACAGAGTTAAATTTGGTGTATTTGGCCTTTAAGTTAACTAGTTATAATATACACAAAAGCATTAGTTTAATGTCACATTTTCTTGCACAGTTTTCACCATGTAGAGATAACTGACATTCAATACATGAAACTGAAATTCTGGTAGTTGTAACACTCTTCTTGGTGTTGATACCGCACCTGTAATAAGGATGTTGCATGAATGAGAACCACGGGTAATGTATTTTGAAACAACCGAAAGAGTTGAAAGGAAAAACATTGAGCTCCAATTCTTCATAGGTACCCCTTACAGATGACACTCACCTGCGTACAATGGGTATTCAGCAGTGCCTGTATGAAATATATTTTATATTGTCTTTAATAGGTGAGTCTGTTCTCTGTGTTTTAAAATGAATGCACTGCAATTTCAGATGCACTAGATCAAGACATCGATTGCCTCTAGCCACAGCCCCCATTGATTAGTAAACATTCCAGTCTGTTCAACATTTTGTGCAAATGTGTCATTATGTACATAGCTTCTTTAAGCAAACTGAATGAACCTCTGAAACAGAAATCTGATGTGAAAATGTGACTGTTCTACAAACAAATTAGACAAAAGATTTGACCGGCATCTGGTAAACAATTGTACTAGAGACTCAACAAAGCATCAGATACATGAGGTAGATATTACCCAGCAGAATCCAAAACTGAGTTGGTGACAGCATGTTTATTAGTTTAAAAAATAAAAAATAAACTAAAAAGTATCACTATATCATTGTCCCTAGTAGAAACAGTACGGAAGCACAGTCTTTGAGCATTTTTACAGCTCTTCAAGTATGTTCATTTAGTTTATAGATTAGTTAATAGTCTGTGCAAGGGGCGGAGCCAACAGGCGAGCAGGAGGCCGATTGGCCAAGAAGGTGGCACGGGGTGGAGCCGTCAAGCGCCTGATTTAAATCCGGCCTTGAGTGGCACTCAGCTCGTCCAAATGAAACAAGTCAAGAACCCATCACTTGCTTGATCCAGGAATCCAGTGACGGACAAGATCTGATCCACGACAGTGTACTATAGTTTGGCCTGAGACCACACCAACCCCACGGAGGAAGGAGTGACTTCGTAAGACTGGGGTGATTGAGGAGAGAGCGCAGACAGAGAATAAAAACATGGGAGAACAGATTGTAAGAAAGAGTAGAAAGATTGAGATTAGAGAGAGAAAGATAAGTGTGGAGAAACGAGAAAGAAGAGAGCACTAACCACGTCGCTAAGCACAATGGCAGCTTTTTACCAGCCAGATCCAGTCAGATCCAGCAACGAGACACCCTTCAACTGTCCGCGTCAATGACAGCAATGACATTCAGAAACATAATTCAATACCGCTTGAATCGACTCTATAACAAAAGCCAGCAACGACAAACCACTTCCACTTGTAAACAAATTCACTCCGTGAAGAGAGAAAAAAATCAAAAGGTTTGCAGTTCTCCTGGCTCCGCCTCCTTTCCGTTGGCATGGGTCACCACAGTCAAATCAGAGGCAGTGTACAGGTTAAAAACTCCCCCCAACGTCGCATCAGGCTCCGCCCCTCACCATTAATCAATCAAGTCCCGCCCACCCCCCTGCAGGTCAACTCTGGGAGAGCAGGATGCGGTCTGGGTACTGCGAAATCACCTCCCAGTTCCTCCAGAGGAAAGCGAGGAGGAGGACGAGGAGCAGCGTGGAGAAGGTGCGGCAGCGTGTCTTCATCAGGGGCACCACGCAGTTGGCCACGGTGGAGACAAACACCAGGAGCACGGCCATGACGGCCAGGAGGACGTTGATGAGCTTGCCCAGGAGGGTGCGGGCCGTGGCGTTCTCCAGACCCTCCAGCTGCACCACCTGCTGCTGCTGCTGCTGCAGCTCCATCTTGGAGATACGCGTCTGGCACGCCTCCAGCGCCTCCTGCAGGACGGGAGGGACAGATACGCCGGGGGGTTACGGACAGGGACAATAACACAGGAACAAGCCCATGTCTTTAACACATTGGGTCAAAGAGGAGATGAGGAGGTGGAGGAGTGTGCATCACCTTCTCAAATCAGGCGTCAAACATTTTTATTGATTATAAATTGATATTTAATCATCATTTTGTCAGTTCCTTTCCTCCACTCAAAATCTAGTGACGTTGGCGTCTTGTCATCACAGTAAGTGAGTAATGGAGTCATCTTTGTAAGCTCACTCTGCACTCTCCACCAAACAACCGCAGGTATGCTTGTAAGTGCCCGACCCACCACAAGGAGTCGCCAGAGCACAAGCCTGTCCTGACAGCATCTGTAACAAACTACCCTCAGACTCCAGGTGATGATTGGTACCTGGATGTCTCTGGCTCGCTCATAGGACTGATAAGCAATCTTCTCCTCCATGCTGGCCAACTCCTGCTTCAGATTGAGGATCTCATTCTGGTGCAGCTCCGTTAAGTCGTTGAGCTGCTCCTCCAGTCGCTCACACCTGGAACGACACACACACACGCGCAGACACACACACACACACACGCACGCACGCACGCACGCACGTACGCACACGCAGACACACACACACACCACACGTTAGATAGTGATTACAAACCTGCCTGCCTCCACCTGTCTGCCTCCACCTGTCTGCCTCCACCTGTCTGCCTCCACCTGTCTGCCTCCACCTGTCTGCCTCCACCTGTCTGCCTCCACCTGTCTGCCTCCACCTGTCTGCCTCCACCTGTCTGCCTCCACCTGTCTGCCTCCACCTGCCTGCCTCCACCTGCCTGCCTCCACCTGCCTGCCTCCACCTGCCTGCCTCCACCTGTCTGTCTCCACCTGTCTGTCTCCACCTGTATCTCTCCTCCTGCAGTGCTTGCATGATCATGGTGTAGTCCCTCTGATAGTGGCTCTTCAGGTTTTCAAACGACTCCTCCAGCCGACTCTGGTTGTCCCGGAGCTCCTGCACCTCGTGGAGCAGTGTGTCCAAACCTGATGCCTGACCTAGCTCAAGAATGTTCAGGCCCTTAGAACTGGGTGGGCCCCCGGGGGCCCCGGTGATGCTGTTGGCTCCAGCCGAGCCAGAGGTTGCACTGGAGCAATCATCCTCACTACCGTACTTGGGGCTTGGAGCCCCACCCAGGGTTCTGGTCCCCAAGCCTTGGCCGTCTTCCTGGGGTTCATCGAGAGAGTCCTTCAGGGCCGTGATGTTGTCTGCGCTGCCGAACTTGTTGCGGATCAGGGAGGCAATCTCTCTGGGCTTGGACACCACAGCCCCAGCTGCAGAGTGTGTGGCATGGGAGAAGCTGGAGAGTCCACCGGTGACCTGTAGGGGGAGACAAATACTTCACTAACCAGAGGGAGGCCCAGGGCAGAATGGGACTAGATTAATAGACTGGGACAGCATTATCAGACCTGGGTTCAGATTAGGGCTAGACGATTAATTGCATTTGCGATAATATCAAAATATTATAAAACACAATTTTATTTTAGAATGGCCTCAGGCTTAATAGATCCGGACACTAAGGAAACATTAGTGTCAAATTAAAAACGGTCAGTTCTGTGGGAATTTTTGACATTGAATAAGAAGATACTGCGCAGCATCAGGTATTGTGCAAAACCTGCCTTCCTAACGTTGCTACCTCAATGATACCATATTCTGCACGTTGCATGTTATGTTACTGCCTGGAAATCTGTAAAATAATATATTTATTTATTTATTTAAAGACCGTCTTGAAAAAGTTCATTGAATGTTTAAAAAGTGCAATACAGATGTTTACATATCATATGTTTATTACAGTGACTTTGAATGATCTAAATACTACTAATATTTCTGCGATCTGCTCTTTAGTTTGTATGATTTGTTACTGACTTTTATATTAATGTTTACACCAGGCATATCAGTCAATACACTATCATTCATATCAATTCATGCATCATATAATTTCATCATAACATATCGAACTGGCCGACAGGAAAGTCACTGTCAATTTGATTGCCTTCAAAATAGTATTTCTGAGTGAAACGTATTCTATATAATTTAAATACAATTCTTAGCACTGGAGTGTTTTGGAAATAATATGCAGCAAACCTCTGTGAAAAGGGGTCAAAGACACATGACTAAGACAACCAGACAAACTATATGTATTTTGGTGGTGGTACTCACATTAGCAGATGCTGTGGCACACTAGTGGTAGAAATAACAGCAGTAAATAATAAGTGGGATGACCTCTAAAGAAAAAGCTGAAATGACCTCTAATAAAATAACTGAAATGACACCTAACGAAAGAGCTGAAATGACACCTGAAGAAAGAGCTGAAATGACTCCTGAAGAAAGAGCTGAAATGACCTTTATAGAAAGCTTAAATCGCATCTATAGAAAGCTTAAATCACCTCTATATTAAGCGTAAATCTCCTTAATAGAAAGCTTAAAACGCATCTAAAGATATTACAGGAAAAGTGTTTGATGAAAACGTTCTTGACGACCCTAACCTTAGCGCCCACATCCTTTAGGCCCTGGTGCATGTCCCGGAGGACGTCTTTGGGCTGGCGGGGGATACCGTTGTGCTCCACCTCGCGGAGCTTACGATGGTAGTGCTCCAGCTTCCTCTGCAGCTGCTGGATGCTCTGGGCCGACTTCTGGTTCTTCTTCTCAAACACCTGCTTGATGCGGGCGCTCTGCTGCTTGTCCGCGTTGTTGGCCAGCTTCAGGTACTCCGCCACGTTGTCGTCTCTGGACGTCTGCTCGATCTTGATCTGCTCGGTGAGCTTGAGGATCTTCTGCTGGAGTTGGGCGATGGCTTGCTTGGTGCGCTGGGGGTCGGGGGTGCTGTCTACCGCGTCATAGCTGTCAGGACCGCAGGAGAGGGCGTTGGGCGACACGGCCGGGCCAGAACCGTCCAGACGATCCAGCTGACCCATGGAAGAGAGGAATAAAGGAGAGATGGAGAAAGGGAGGAATGCAAACATTAATAGAAGCAGGAATGAAGAAGAGAGATCAGATACCACAAACACTTGACCGTATCTATGCAAACATTCCTGAATTCGAGGCCAACCCACACATCAACACAAACAATATGGCTGCCCCACTCCCTCCATCTAGATCAGCTGTCCAAGAATTACTGACAGACTGCTGACGGAATCAACAGCCACTTCCAGACACTTTTTAGACACCAACCTGGTAGCAGCTGCTCTCATAAGGAGAGTTAATCAAAGCAAGTCCAGTGGGTTGATCCCTGTCTGCTGTCAGTGGAACTGGTAGCTCAACCATATAGTTACAGTGGCTGTGTAGGTGTGTGTGTAGGTGTGTGTATGTAGCTGTGTGTGTGTAGGTGTGTGTGTAGGTGGGTAGGGGTGTGTTTATGTAGCTGTGTGTGTGTAGGTGTTTGTGTAGGTGGGTAGGGGTGTGTTTATGTAGCTGTGTGTGTGTGTAGGTGTGTGTGTACTTGCGTGTGTAGGTGTGTAGGGGTGTGTGTATGTAGCTGTGTGTGTGTAGGTGTGTGTAGGTGTGCGTAGCTGTGTGTGTGTGTGTAGCTGCGTAGGTGCGTGTGTGTAGATGCAAGTGTGCGTAGGTGCGTGTGTGTGTAGCGGTGTGGGTGCGTGTGTGTAGGTGCGTGTGTGTAGGTGCGTGTGTGCGTGCATAGTTGCGTGTGTTTATATATAGTAACATATGTTCTGCATGTGACCAGTATACTTCAGGCACACGGGTGCTGAATCGTTAGTTTAATGCCGAACTCATCCACTACAACACAGAGGAATTATTATTTACTGTCCTACTTAGTCCGTCAGTATCTATTAATTGCCAACGTATAGCCATGCAGCTTACTCCAGAGTGGAAGCGATGAAGTTCCAGAACAGTCTAGATCTTGGAGTGTGTGTGGTATGGGAGAATCCGTTATTTCAAATGCGAGCTTGTTTGTGTCGATGAAAAGCTTCAGTGGCTGACCTTAAGTACACTTGGAGACAGCCACAGCTATATATAGAAAGGCTCAGAGCACATAGTGACCAACCCGCCCTATCTCGCCCCATCTCTCACTACATCAAGATCTGTACGACAGCAAGCTAGTTAGCTCCATTTGACGTTTATATAACAGCGCTCGTCATCAAGTCTTGATTTAAGATATTTATCTATTTATTTCTGCCATTTTAAGCTTAATTAATTTATGCTTACTGGAAACAGTAAGTCGTTCCTAAACCCACAGTACAGCAATTTGTGTGAAACAAAGGAGGCAGTTTAGTTTAGACTGCAGGACCATCAAGGTAAAACATTTTGACCTTTAAATTCCGTGCTGACATATAAATGGTGTACATTCAGTGCAAAGCCAGAAGTGGTGAACAAGTGTGGTCCAGTCGTCAATGTAGCTTACTCTGGTGCACATGTAGGTTTGAATCTGACCTGTATGTAGGTTTGAATCTGAACTGTATGTAGGTTTGAATCTGACCTGTATGTAGTTTGAATCTGAACTGTATGTAGGTTTGAATCTGATCAAGATGTGGGTTTGAATCTGAGCTAGATGTGGGTTTGAATCTGATCTGTATGTAGGTTTGAATCTCGCGTCTGTGTAGGTTTGAATCTGAGCTAGATGTCTGTTTAATTCTAAGAAAGATGTAGGTTTGAATCTGAACTGTATGTAGGTTTGAATCTGAACTGTATGTAGGTTTGAATCTGACCTGTATGTAGGTTTGAATCTGAGCTCGATGTAGAAGTGAATCTGACCCTAGGTGTAGGTTTAAATCTGACCTGCGGCTCTTTCAGCAAAACGGGGCCGTGGTTTAAACTCACCCGCTCGGGTTCCTCGGTGGAGTGGTACCCCGAGGTCAGCAGCATGTCGGCCAAGGCAGGACTGGTGGGCGTGTCCGTGGTGGAGGAGGAGCGCGGGCGGCCAGCCTGCAGGAGCAAGACCTCCTGGGTGCTCCTCCGGTGGATCTGGGGGCTGCCTTTCTGGGGGGGCTCCCCGGTTTTGCTGCGTCGGCTCTGCAGGCTGGTCCCTCGCTTCATCATGGGGGGCGCGCCTCGGATCTGCTGCAGAACACGGCTCAGAGCTGCGGGGGGAGCGGAGGGAGCAGCGTGCGGGTCAGAGTCCAGGCCAGGGGCCGAGGGAGTGTCCCCGACCTCTGGCCCCCCTGTTTCAGACGGTTCCGGGGCGGGGCCGCCTGAGGAGGGGTGGGCGTTGGCGTCGTGCGGCGACACGGACGAGCGGCGCCGCTGCGGCTGGAAGAGCTGCTTCAGGCCATGGCCCAGCACGCCCATGTTCTCCAGTGCATTGTGGGTGATTTTGGACAGGCCGTGCTCCGACTCGGACGCCCGGCGGCCCGCCTCCTGCTCGGGCCGGCCGCACGCATCCGGCTCCTCTGGACTCTGCTCGTTACACGGCTGCTCCATCGGGGGGCGCCAGGCTGCCGCGCAGCCACTGGGGGCTGCGGAGGCCTAGCGTGGGGGGGGCTACTCCCCGACACCACACCCCCACCCTGGGGCAGCTTCAGAGCCGGAAAGCAGGTGGGGATGGAGCTCGCTCACTTGGACCTTGTGCATGCATCTGCCGATTGGCTCAAAGTCATGCTCGTCTAACACAGAGGGAGGGACACAACACTGATAACGACATGCATGGGTTGAGCATGGGGGCGGGGGGGGAAAAGAAACGGAGAATTAAAACCATGGTTACACAACGAGGCAGTGGTTGACCATGGGTTCGGCTTCGAGACATCGTGGCTCGTGTGGACTCACGTTTAAGGTCAAATACTCGTCCGTGTTCGTTTTCTGAACAAACGAGAGTTCACGCTCGCGGTGAAAGCCATGGGCGGAGCCACAATGTCCGACGACCGAATCCCCATATGCAAAACAACTGCATTAGCCAATTATCTAAAAAGCGTTTCCTCGGGTGTCATGCCACAGAGAACGCATTCCCAAAAAGACACAGTTTTCTGAAACGCTGAGTTGATATGGTACGTTTAGATACTGTGGTTTTCTGGTCGGGCTACGGCTAATCGCCATAGCGATAACTCCTGACTCACTTAGACCAGAGGCCTAGGTTCCATTCGAGGAGTCGTTTTAAAATGTAAATATACAAACACAGCATTTCAGAAATTGTTCATCAAATAAACAGGTGAAAGGATTTAAAGAAACCATATATCCTTTGAGGATTTCGAATGAGTTTAGTATGAATAAATAGTGAGAAAAAATTAAGATTACACTGAAGTGCTAAAATGTATTGTTGTATGTCTTAAGTGCCAGAGGCACAGAGAGCTGCCCTTCTAGAGAGCTTACGCCTTCAAAAATGAAACCGAATCAAACACGGCGCTGGGAATGTGGCTGTCTCCGGCTAATCCACCGCTTCAGAGAGCAGAACTCCGGGAGAGCTCCGGGAGAGCTCCGGGAGAGCTGAGCTCCGGGAGAGCACTTTATATGAACTTGCCTTTCATTTATAATCAATATAGAAAGAGAGAAAAAAAGAGGGAGAGAAACGGAAGAGAGACGATAGACAGCGGGAGGGAGAGAGAGCAAGAAGAAACACGTTGCGAGAAAGAGAGATAAAAGGAAAAGAAAAAGAGCTTACCATCCGTCCAGCGTCTCTACTGACTCACAGCTCAGGATCGACTGCGGAGGAAGAGGTCGACATGGGACAGAAATCACTATCAAATTGGAAGCAAATGTTAAGATCCAAATCAATGATGCCTGCATGGAGGCTCAATGAGTCACGCTCAATCAGCCACGTCCAAACTGCAAGCACCGGCGCTGTTCAGATGTATTCTGTAACCCGCTGTCCTTATCTTCTGATCTAAAGAGCAGAACGCCTCACTAGTGACCACTTACAGTAAAATAATGACCTGTAGCTGTAGCACGCTCAACACCCCAGTGATGACTTCATGCTCGTGTTCCAGGTTTACCCGGAGCTGAGCAGGATATTAAAGCGGAAGTGACTCTCACATTTTCCCAGTCGATCTACCCTGCTTCTGGTACTGTATCATGATTCTGGGTATGACATCACTATCAAACACCGTTAAGAATGAAAACCACAACCATGCTTACCAAGCACCGTGCTCTGGCCAAGTTGGCTGTGGAACTTATAATGAATGATGAGTAATGGAACTTTAATCACAGGCTACATATGAGGGTGTGTGTGTTTATATACAGCTCCCAATTATTACCACAACTACGGACCTTTCTGCAGCTACCATACTAATAATACAAATTATTATTAGAGTCGTGTAATATTCCCTAATTTCTGTGAGAATTTTAAACATATTGTTTTTTCTTGTATTTTTTTATTTTAGCTTACTCAAGAAAAGTTCTATATTATTTATTGTTCTTTCAGCCACCACTGACCAAAATTAGGAAATGGGATATAAAAACGCTACCATAATTATATCCTGATCAAATAGCCTACTAGGTAAAACTTACATCTAGGAAACATTTTCTCCTAGTTCAGTTTGATTAAAGAGGTAAAATCACAATAGAAAAAAGAACATTGTGCACAGTAGACTCAGATCCATGAAGGTGTGGACAGATACTTGGAAGCCAACTGTAAATTATTCATGCTGTTATCAAAATCAAACATATACTGTAGTCTTTAGTTACCGACCAGGTATGGGTTTGTAACATCCTGTGTAAAACACATCTAAACTGTCACAGATACCACCGTTGATTTCTCGTGGTGCGATGCTATTGCCCAGGACAGAACAACACAATTACCTTCGTTGGCCAGCCACAACAACGACAACTCTAAAACGGTTCTGTTGCCCAGTGTGTGATGAAGTGGGCCAGATGCACTGGCTTATCGTTTTCTATCCCAAGATTTCTACTACATCCCAATTACACAGCAGATGGTTGCATTCATTGTTGGAAGCCATTTCTCTCTTCAGTGAAGTACACACTACTTTACATTCTCCCTTGCCCACTAGAGTACACACTACTTTACATTCTCCCTTGCCCACTAGAGTACACACTACTTTACATTCTCCCTTGCCCACTGAAGTACACACTACTTTACATTCTCCCTTGCCCACTAGAGTACACACTACTTTACATTCTCCCTTGCCCACTGAAGTACACACTACTTTACATTCTCCCTTGCCCACTGAAGTACACACTACTTTACATTCTCCCTTGCCCACTAAAGTACACACTACTTTACATTCTCCCTTGCCCACTGAAGTACACACTACTTTACATTCTCCCTTGCCCACTAGAGTACACACTACTTTACATTCTCCCTTGCCCACTGAAGTACACACTACTTTACAGTGCCCACTACTTTACATTCTCCCTTGCCCACTGAGAGTACACACTACTTTACATTCTCCCTTGCCCACTGAAGTACACACTACTTTACATTCTCCCTTGCCCACTGAAGTACACACTACTTTACATTCTCCCTTGCCCACTAGAGTACACACTACTTTACATTCTCCCTTGCCCACTGAAGTACACACTACTTTACATTCTCCCTTGCCCACTAGAGTACACACTACTTTACATTCTCCCTTGCCCACTGAAGTACACACTACTTTACATTCTCCCTTGCCCACTAGAGTACACACTACTTTACATTCTCCCTGCCCACCTACATTCTCCCTTGCCCACTAGAGTACACACTACTTTACATTCTCCCTTGCCCACTGAAGTACACACTACTTTACATTCTCCCTTGCCCACTAGAGTACACACTACTTTACATTCTCCCTTGCCCACTGAAGTACACACTACTTTACATTCTCCCTTGCCCACTGAAGTAAACATCGTTTAAGTAGGAAATAGGGTGCCATTAGTAATCAAGACAGCGACAATCGATGGATCTAAACTTTTTGTGGCAACATTTGCCCAGTCATCAGAATGCAGAAAGAGGGAAACAATTAATTCCCTAACAGCCATACTGGCAGCAGCAGGACCAGACTATTACAACTCTCTACCCACTAACAAATGATGATACATCGCCAGTATTTCCCACACATTAGGAGAGGTCTATGAAGGCGGTTTCTCTCCCTCCACATTTGGCAACACCTAACATGGAGAGAAAACACTCAGCCCACTGGCGAGGGAGAATGTATTGGAACTAGGTGGGATTGAGAGATGTGATTATTTTAAGTCCCCTACTCTGAGCTTTAATACTAACCATGTAAGATGAAACCAGCATGGAGGTAGCACCACGACTAATCCCCACGGGGTTGAAGCCAGGCAATTGCACACCCGCGCTGTAACTAAAACCTGATCCCCATCAAATAGGCTAAAGCAACACCAACAGTAATGTATGCATGCTACTCATCTGATACCGCAAATCCTTTTAATCCATTTAGCCCCGCATTTCACACCACATTCAACGTACTGCCACCAAGACTGAAAGGACTGTCTATAATCAGCTGGGCCGATTACAGGTGAGCAGGCAGGACCAACACACACAGACACACACACAGACACACACACACACACACACACAGACACATGTCTTGAAGGTAATCCATAGTGATGATAGAGTAACAGTGTTCTGCATGCATTATTGAGTGGACAAACAGGAGTGACTAAGGCTCAGCACGACTAGTGTGTGTGTGTGTGTGTGTGTGTGTGTGTGTGTACAAGCCTGCATCACAAAACAGGGCAAAAACATTTTAGATGACAAACTACAGATAACAGACACACACACACACACACACACACACACACACACACACACACTGTGTAATCTGTCAAATTAGACTACTTGCCACCACATAACGCCCATCCACAGCAACAGTTTTGACCAATCCCAATGCACGAAACCTTCCAAGGTCATACCAGAGTGTGTGTGTGTGTGCCAACAGTCTATACTGCCTGTTCCTACACAGATAACAGACAAATGTAACATTCAACCATATCTGTACATATGAGACGACTTACTGGACGTGTCTAAGTCCACCAGGCATCTACAACAGGACCGGCGTCATATGTCAGCCTGCTGATCATTCACATTCTTAACCATGTGGAGCACTTTATCTACGGACACATATTCTCTAATGTGATAAATAGGGGATGTCCAAATCACACCTATAAAGCAAAGTGTGTTTGGCTAGCTAATGTCACACATACCTTTTTGTTCCGGTCATCCGAAGGTCAACTGGAATTCCTTTGCATACGAAAAGGCTAAATACCCAAGGAAATGTCCGAAACGCACTTCCTTCCACAACCCTTTCGAAATGAAAGAACTGAGATGTCCTTCACCTTTCAGTCAACTGTTCCCATTGTTGTTTAGGAATAGCACATGCTGCAATAAGAGTGGAGAAATATGTCAATATAAAAATATCAAAATGTTACCCATTAAGATGTTGATTCATCTACTACCTACCAATTGACTTGAGATAATATTTATGCTAAGCTAAATTAGCTATCCACGCTTTTGCAGCAGTTCAATAGTGTACTTTTCAACTCGCCTCAAATCACGTGACTCATTCGTGGGTTTGGTTGATTAGAAACTCAATACAATGAGCTCTCCGGATCAAATTGGCTATTGCACTGCATATCATTATAACTAGGCTCTGGAGTAGTTTTTCCAGAGACGACTGTCCTGGAATAGGCAAGCCAATGCCAAGTTTTGAAAGAGTATGATAGGCCAACCTGTAAACCAAAAGCACTAAAGGAGCTACAACTAATACAATCACAGCTACGTTGTGTAAAGTTCAACTGCCACAATCAGTTGGCTACCTACAGTTGATAAAGTCACAGAGCCCACCGGTCTGGTAGCTCAGAGGTTCTTAAGCCCCTACATTTAGTTGTCACCGTGAACGAGCACAACTGATTTCTCTGGGCAAGGGCTTAAAAATGTGTTGAAACTAGAGACAGAGTTCTGGAATATTCCAAGTACACAGAAGAGTTGAGGATCCCAGAGTTGAACTGCACTGTCTTTACCTGATGTTAGATAGAGTTATGTGACCAGCATGGTTTTCCAATCAATAGAATTTGCCTAATCACTGAGTGGGCTCTGTTTTTACAGCGGAAGGCATGCCTTTTGCTACATCTATTTTTCTGATGAACCTTGAGACTGAAGGGCAGCTGTGAAATGTGCTTGCTGGATAACAATAAATTAGATAAAAATATAAGAAGCCTTAATGCAATCACACACGTCAAGATAGCTAATTGCTATCTAATTTACTACACATTGTACTGTTATACTGCCGGATACGTCTGCTAAACATTTGATTTACAGCAATGACCTGGGTGCAATTATGGTCAAGTGTCTAGCCAGGGGTCTAGATTTGGGGGAAGATGACACCCCTACATTATAGACAGGTCTATTAAACCCTGATGCTCAGGACACGCAACACAAACCCACACTATTGGGTTTAGCTCAAGGACAGAACTGGACTTTTCCATCACCTTCAACGCTCTTGACCACAAGGATACCCTGCCGGTCCAACACCACATTACTACCATGCTGAGATTATCCCATTATCGTGTCTGCATTAAAAATGTCTGCGACAGTGCGAAGCCATAACTGGCCAAACAGCACCATAACCATTAGTATATACCTAATGCCACTACAGGACTTTAATAACCACATGTGTACATACAAATCTAGCCTGGCTAATGACCCCCACTGAAATTACAATCCGGGCACATGCAAATATTACAACGGGGAGAATCTTAACCGGTTTACTATAGCTGCTTGCATATGACTAATGACCCCACCGACAGGTTGAAGACATTGGCAGAACCGGTGTTTAAAAGCGGTGTTAAATACATTGTATATGGCGAGCTAATTTTAGCTTGTATATGAGCCAGAGCCATGGCTTTATCGCAGTACATCGATCTGTACCCGACGGGGGCGCACACACACACACACACACACACAATCGAAATACAATGAAGGTTACAGTAGTTGGCATTCTGCTAGCTCAACTATACCGACATGGTTAGGTAACTGGTCTACTTTGTAGACGCAGTACACATCTTAAAATAATGTCTGATTACAGTCATATCTATCTGAATCCTGACACACCCCAGCACTATAGCCATAATAATCACATAGCAGAAACGTTAACATGATAATAAAGCACTTGCACCCAAACAGTATTAGTCAGTAGATTACAACATGTAAGTTAGCGAGCTAATGCTAACGACATAGAACATGTTGTTAGGGAGTAACGTTCATATGACTGTACAGCATGCTAATTAGCATTAGCCGACCAGATACAGTATATATATCAGTGGAGTACGTTACAGTACTGTACTAGCTAGCCAGCTAAGTTTCGTCGTTACTACACAATATAGTAGTACTACAGCTAGCTAGCCAAAGACACAAGTTCATACGCAATAATACGCTCACACAACACAGAAGCCAAAGCACATCATCGGTATTATTACACAGTTATATCGTTAACCTAGCTAGCTGTTAGTTGTGTATTTATTCGCAGGTGAACGACTTACATGGGCGCTTAGAGGATTGTAACGCCGATGATGACCGTTCATTTCTCTCGATGGAACACGCCCAGCGGTGACGTCACATGAGCCACTGGTCTGAGTGACAGCTAACGTGGTCACGTTCCGTTTCCAACGGTTCTCGGCTCGAGCGATGCGGCAGCGGGTAGAACTGACCAGGGTTAGAGGCGGCTGTGAATCCTAGTTCCACATGTCCGAGTGACCTGGCGGTTAGCCCCTAGTGTCCACGAACAAGCGTGCCGAGATATTTGACATGAGCGATGCAGTTCCGCTAGTTTGCTGCGGTCATTAATGAGAACGCGTTCATGTATTTATTCTAGAACGCCCGAGACGCTGAGTGTTTCTTCAGTTTTGCTAACGCTAGAACGCGCTGACGTTCGATTCATACGAGTAACGTTTTCCTTGTTGCAAAACATTATGCGTGAGTCGAAAACGACTGAAACGCCTTTAGTTTGCGTTTTTGATACTGCCATTTTTGTATATCAACGGATACTGCAATGTGTTGGATGGAAGCGTACTAATTATGTACAAACTACTTTCTTGCAAGTGCAAAATAATTTTGCAATATTCTAGCCAATGGGGCCTAGTTATAGTCACAGATTGGCTGGGTAATAGCTGGAATAGCAAGCAAATAGCCCTAACAGTCACCTGTACATATTTGCAGTAAAATATTAACTTAACTGAAATTAAATACAAGTAGCAATAGTGTGTCTGTGCAACAGGATAAGAAAATACAATATTGTTATTTGGGTAGAAACCTGACAAATGGAGACTCGCTGGGCAGTTTTAGCACCTAAATAAGTACGAAAGTAAATGCTAACCTCTACCATAATAGCTTACTAAACATATCTTTGACATGGCAGAAATGAAAACAGATAAAAACTCAAGACACAGTACATTTGGAGTATTTATTTAGCTTGACATTCTGGATTCCAAATGTTAATCCTGAAAGGAATAAAAACACATTATTAGTATGAATACAGTTTGAAAGAATTTCTCCAATAAAACAAAGTGCATGTTAAAACAGGCAGATATGATAACTCCATACCATTGGTTACTTCCTGTGGTCTTGATTCAGATACTGGGATAATTTGTAATCTGAATGGACGAGAGAGTCATAGGGATTCCAGCTGTAAGCCCTCGGGTACGGCTGCTCGGGTTGGACCTGGGTAGTACTGGCAGCAGAACTGCCTACTGGAGCGGGAGACCTCAGGGGTGGATAATATTCAAAATACGGAGCATCGTAAGGGTACTGCTCGGGGTTGGCCAGTCGACCAGTTGAGAGGTCAAGTCTTTGTTTGACTTGTCTGTATCGTTTACGTTGCTTGTGCGGGGCCTTAGACGCAGATCTAGGGGCTTTTGACGGTTCAGGAGTAATAGCTGTGGTTGGTGCCGTCAGGACAGTCATTTCAGGGTCATAAGGGGAGAAATGGTGAACCGGGTAGCCAAGCCTTTGGTATTCACCCCCAACTTGCCTCCAGGGGTATCCTCTATGTCGCAACTGTGGGGCCATTGAAGCAGGTACAGGGGATGTCGATGCAGCTGGTGCTGCTGTTAGTTCAGAAGGATATTGAGATAAATAGGGAACCTGCTGAAACTGGGGGTACTCCAGCCAGTCATGACCCAGGGGGTGTCCTTCATGTTGCAACTGGGGGGCCGTTGAAGCAGGTACAGTGGATTTTGATACAGTTGGTGCTGCGGTTTGAAAAGAGCGACCTAGAAATAAATAGTAGGGATCCTGCCCCCGGGGGTACTCACGACCCTCCTGCCCCCGGGGGTACTCACGACCCTCCTGCCCCCGGGGGTACTCACGACCCTCCTGCCCCCGGGGGTACTCACGACCCTCCTGCCCCCGGGGGTACTCACGACCCTCCTGCCCCCGGGGGTACTCACGACCCTCCTGCCCCCGGGGGTACTCACGACCCTCCTGCCCCCGGGGGTACTCACGACCCTCCTGCCCCCGGGGGTACTCACGACCCTCCTGCCCCCGGGGGTACTCACGACCCTCCTGCCCCCGGGGGTACTCACGACCCTCCTGCCCCCGGGGGTACTCACGACCCTCCTGCCCCCGGGGGTACTCACGACCCTCCTGCCCCCGGGGGTACTCACGACCCTCCTGCCCCCGGGGGTACTCACGACCCTCCTGCCCCCGGGGGTACTCACGACCCTCCTGCCCCCGGGGGTACTCACGACCCTCCTGCCCCCGGGGGTACTCACGACCCTCCTGCCCCCGGGGGTACTCACGACCCTCCTGCCCCCGGGGGTACTCACGACCCTCCTGCCCCCGGGGGTATCCTCTAGGTTGAATGCCTTGGGGAAAGTTTATGGCTTGAGGGTCCCAAGGCGAAACTGCATTGCTTTCATGGACAGGCGTGGTCCTCTTCGTTGATGCGTTAGAGGTAGGACAGGAGAGGGTAATCTCTCCATCAATGTAGAGCAAGGAGAGCAAGTGCTCATTGGCCTAGGGAAGGAAGCCAAAAGACTAAATAACCATAAGCAAGTTCCCATATTAACTAATGACCATTAGAGGGCAGTGTTGAGTACCTCCAAAACCACACAGGGTCCATGGTATGGAGCAGTGATCACCACTCCTCCAGAGAATGACTCAAAGGTGAATCCACAATGTTGGCAGGCAGAAAGCAGGTGCTCCCACACATCAGACACTGAAATGCAGACCTTTTAGAACACACATCTGTACATCCTGCCAGTCAGGGATAACTCATCTAATTAAGTTTAATTAATTTAAGTTAATGTTAAAAATGAGAGCACCAATACACTCTGGATAGAAATGAGCCCCAAACTACCCACCTTTGACAAACAATGTGTATTATATACTAAATATTTAGAAAATCTATAACGCATGTATAAAAACAATCACAAATAAACAACCTTTCACTTTGAGAGCATCTGCGGCAACAGGCAGCTTCACCACCATGCCAGACGAAAAGCAAGAAACAGACGGGGTGATGGGGGTTGGGGACGCAACCGGGCAAGACATGGTCATGGTGGCCCCCCACAGACGCAGAGGCAGAACATAGTTCCCTCCCTGTGTGAGAGAGTAGAGGCATACGACGTTATGGGGGAAACCTCTGGACTTGCACAAATTGGCAACATGTAAATGCAAACAAAATACATGTTGTCTTTATAGTGCAGTCTAAGGTCAAAGGAGATTCCAAGGAGACGGCTTGCTAGCAATGGCACATTGGACAGTGTCCAATCAGTAAACGAGTCAAAGGGAGGATAGTAGTTTCCTATAAAATCAACAGGCGCAAAATATGCCATCTTGCGTTTCAACCAGACCTGTCAGTGTTCCGGAAACCTTTTATCGAAGTTAAACCACCGTCTATAACAGCATTCTGCTGGTAGGTACAATACTGAGCACACAATTCAGATGAATTGAAAAACGTTTTAGCAACAGTGCATATGAACAGGATTTGATTTTTTTGCCCTGCCCAACTAAGACCTGTCTATCAATCATGTGCAATACAATAGAAAGACATGTGTGCGTTCCTTAACAATGTAATAGCACCCCGTATCAAAATACACATTCAAACAACCAGTCTAACTGAAAGATTAAAGCAACTTCTTAAAGCCAAATACAGTAAAGCTTGTGGCAGTGTGACAGACCTACAGTACCGACTACCGACGGAAGTAACCGTTAGACTGAGGTCAATGCAAGTGTGAGAAGACGTCACCTGTTGAGTTACATGGCAGCCTCGGTAGGGGGCGACAAACATCACGTCCCGGCGTGAGCGCTTTACAGAGAAGCCGCAGCGAGTCGGCATGCGGGACAGTGGAAGAACAGGAGACCCATCACCTGCGCAAAGTAACAATTCAGTTTAAACATCTCATTTAAGGAAATATCCCTGCATGAAGTGGATTAAGTACGTCACATGAACAGAGTCAATACACATTGTATTCAAGCATCCTTAGATGATCATCTATAAACTTAATATTTCACCAGATACGACTGACATTTAGCAACAATGAGGGTAAAATATTCTTTGTTTGAGACCATCCTACTTACCACCGTCAACCAGAAAATGTGGAGCTTTCCCCCGTATGACACGAAGGGTCATCGAGTCATTGTTGCACCGTACGGTTGGTTTCAGGCGCTGCAGTTTAGCGTCCAACTGATGGAAATCTGCGTAGAAAAATTCAACAGGGTCCATTAAGGCTTACAACGTTGTTTGTTAAGGCTCAAGCATATTTAAAGTGTGTTCGGCAATTTAACCAGTGTTCATTAAGAGGTTGAGGAAATATATCCTCTAATGCAGGTGTTAAGAACCAAGCTGCTGGAGAACAGCTATTCTGGTTGTTCGCTCACCCACCCTGATTTAACACACCTGACTAATGACTTGACAGTTAATTACTGAATATGTGTGTGTACATGTGTGTGTATACATAGGGTTAGAGTAGAAACAACCAGGACTGTATAGCGCTCCAGGAATAAGTCTGGAGACCTCTGCTCTATATATCCACACATTTACATCGGAAATAAAGAATAGAGCTCATATTTTTACAAAAACGTATCTGTAACCTTTTTAACTTATATTTTCCATGAGTGCCAGTAATTCTGGTGAGAATAATACAAGTAATGTTAAGGCTAATTATCATATGGCCAACTTAAACTTCATTATGAGTTAAAAAACTACAGTAATAATTCTTTGCAAAACACTAGATTCCTTTAAAAGCTTTCACATTTTCCCATTGTTGTGACTTAACTATGTCTCTCCGGAAATCCATTTTCTTCCTTTCTACATCATTTGGGCAGAAAACTGACTTTAAATGGACAAATGAATTCCATCCATAAGTTAATGTAAATTCACTGTCTCGGTTTAGGTTGGGCCATGAATTATGTCATTCAAAGATGAAATGTGCCGTTCTTCAGTCATTCTGGTGGAAGTGTGCTTTTTGGAAATGTAACGAGACATTGTGTAAAATTACAAACAAAGCCGATAGGAATCCATCCAATTTCATCACATTTCAGAGCAGCATGTCATATTCACTATCAACAACAAATGCATTGTAGCTTACTTTGAGATGCATGTGGACGAGTCTGATTATCAGCAACATACGCAAGAAATCCATTGTTTGTGGTACCGAGATAGGCACTTCTCAGCTGGACGGTATTCCCATCTACAAGCCCACCGAATCCGCCCGCGGAAGGATCTGTGTGTTGTTTGTCATTTTTCAACTTCTGAATGGTCGAGTCTGGAAACTGTCCACAGCAAGGCCTCAGCGTTACAGCAAGTGCAAAGTACAATAAATTATATTTCCAACACATCACACTGCCTGATGGTGACGCTACACACAACATACTAGTAAAACCACTAACAATTCAGTCTGACTGCAGAAGTAGCGGTCACCTGATATTTAAACTGTCTAAATGTCTAATTGGAGAACCAATCACAAATCGGCGTATGTTTTACAGCGCCTGTCAATCAACCAGGTGCTACTTTATGGTGCCTTCATAACTAATTGGGAAAAATCCAATTTGAAAGGCGCCCTCAAACTGGTTTAACTACATTTTCATTTAAACTTTAGGTTTAGTTGTCCAATGGTCATATCTGAACTATAGGCATTGCTCTTTTGCACTATTCATATACATCGTTTTTTAATTTGTGTGTTATGTGTTGCAGCAAGGGGTCACAAATGCCATGTGTGTGTAAACAGACTTGGCAAATCAACCTGTTAGAGATAAAATAATTTAACACATATTTTAAGTGGGCTACTATTTTTTCCTATATACTTATTAGAATAAAGAACAATTCTTTGCAAAACGCTTGCAATAATTCATTTAATCCATTCATTTTATTTTATTTTTGGTGTTTTTTTTATATAAACAGTTGTCGCATTCTGTCAACTGAAACGAATGAGGAAATTATAAAAACACTACAATGAACATTGTATCACGTTAGTATTTGTATCTAATTATTTTTTATGGGAATATTTATTACAAGAAAACTATTAAAGTACACTCAGTGCATGACAAAAAAAAATGAAAAACAATACTGTATAGTTTTAAATAGCCTCAAATCAAATATGACTTAATTAAACAATACATTCAATTTCATTAATCCAATCTCATAGTTCCTTTGCAAATCATACAGATTGAATTGAAAGCACTGACGTATCAAACATTGGCTGAGGTGATGAGGTGAAGATGACATCATAAGTTTGTAACATCCACACTCCCACCCACACAGGCCCAGTCCTCGTCCTCAGTGACCCCACCTTCATCTTCTCTAGAACCACAGACATGCACAGCATTGTCTGGAACCTTCTCTTCCTGATATTCAGGCTTAGAACATGGCTGGTTATCGGATACCATTAATGTCGCGGTATCAGGATGCCAATCTGTCTCTAGGTGCTCCCTGACTATGGAAGGATCAGTAGTCGCAGGCCTGGAGTCCACGTCCAGCCCACACCCGTGTCCAGCAAAGGTTTGAGAGGCGGGTGTAGTCTCACTATCCCCCTGTGAGATGTCAGGGTCTGGCTCGGCTGGCTGGGCCCCGGAGGATAGGACTGGGGTTGTGATTAGGCTGCCCGCCCCTAGCAGGTGCCTGTGGTCCTCCCGGAGGGCGTTGTCGATGCTGAGGCCCAGGTTGATTGGCGATGGGGGGCGCATGTCAAACTCTATGAAGGACAGGATGCACTCGCGCTCGCCCAGCTGTTGCCAAAGGAGGTGAGTTTCACCGCCACTGACGGCGGGCACTCCACCTCCACCCAAGTGATGGGGCAGTGACATGGTGTCCCTCAGACTGTCTGCGGTCGGGGGGTCGTCGTAGACACCGAGTATGGAGCCGCTGTCTGCCTTCAAGGAATGCTGTCCTTCCCAGTTGTTCGGCATGAGCTCCGCCCAGTTTTTCTCTGACTTCCTGAAAGGCCCCGCCCACAGGGTTTCCTGCACCCTCTCCCAAAACGAAAGTCCCTTCACCATCCGCTGGCTACGTTCAAACCGCACGCGGCTCCTCCGTGGGGTCCAGAACACCCAGGAGGCCAGCACCAGCATAGAGAAGCCCCAGAACAGCTCCAGCACACGGGCCCAGAACTGGCCCAACCACCAACCCCAGCTGAAGCGCCTCCAGTCCCCCAGAAGCCCGTAGAGCCAGAGCAGGCTGTTGACCTGCATGCCCAAGCAAACCAGCCCGAGTAGTGCACAGACCGCCGTCACACGCCTTGCACGCTCCACGGATCTTTGAGGGGTCCCCCACTGCGCAATCGGGGTCTTGGAGAAGGGGTGTAGGTGGGAGAGGGACTGGGTGAGGAGGCCCAGGCAGAGAGAGAGACCCGCGCAGACAGAGAAGCTCTGCAGCCCCACTGGAAGGTCCGAATACAGCACTGGGGAGAGCAGGTCAGCTGCCAGCGACAGGGTGCAGTGTACTACCGCCAGACCTCCCACCACACGGGGGCGCTGCAGCAGGGACGACAGGAAATTCAGGTCGGCCCGTCGACGGGAGATCATGGTCAGGGCGACCTGGGCCCACAGCATCAGTGGCAGTGGGAAGTTGTAGAGGGCGGTGAGGACAGGCAGGGACAAGACCCGACGCGTGCCGTACGGGTCGATTAAGAGGAGGGCAGTGCGGAGCGTACCGGTCAGCAGCAGCAGCCCGTTGGCCAGGGTCAGGGTTCCGCAGAGAGGATGGACCTGAGTGGAACCGCCGACCATTCCCAATGCCGCCGCGCAGGACAACAACAGGAAGAGGCCGGCGGAGCCATAGACGTGAAGCTCCCAGGCGAAGGACAGTGTGCGGCTCAGGTCCTTCCACAGGAGCAAGGTGCCGTAGGTGACGGGGGGGACGCCACAGGTGCCCGGGGCCCGCGCACACGGGCCCCGATTCAGGTTTCTACGTGTTACGGGGCCAAACGCATCGAAGCGAACAGCGTGTGCGGGCAAGACTTTAGCTGGGGAAAAGGTGAGAGAGGCGTTAGTGAAAGATCTCATCCAGATTTGTCCTCGTCTGAGAAGGCAAAAAATGCTAAGATATCTTGTGAGTAATCAAGTGGTATCCTGCATGCAGTATTGTGTGAGCATGTGCAAAGTTTACCTGTTTTAAAGTGATTTGTCACACAGGGTGCTTGTCCTGGATTGGCTGAAGATTGGGTTGAGGAGTGAGACTGTTTTCCTTTAGTGTTGCTGCTCGCGGGATCCAACGAGTCAATCACAACCATATCCTGTGCCTCCTTCCTCTCTAGACCTTGTTTTTCCAGACTGTCCTGTCTAGCGATGTCGTGACGGGGTCGTTGGGAACTTTCAAATGTTCGTGTCAAATTGCCTGTTGGCTTCATTTGTCCAGAGTTTTCTAAGCCAGGATTCTCGGGTTCCAGGTCAGGGTCACTGTTGTCGTCTTTTACGAGTGACAACTGGATTCCGGATGTAGCCGTGAGCGAGAGCTTAGTCATTGCCATCGCGTCTGGTTCTGTCGCGCTGTCCGGGTCTTGGGACACAGGAGGAAGCGGGTTAGAAGCAGGGAAAAACATGAAAGGGATATGACGCCTTTTGGGAACAGCCTGGCTCTTCGTGTCATCTTCAGTCAACACCCTGCCTCGGACTCCTCCGTTATCCATTGACTCATCCCTGCCATGTAAGGGATGAGTGATGAGGTCAGAGTTGCCGGACGAGGGCGCGGCAGAGGCGGTGCCGATCATCCTTCCCGAGGAGCCGTGAAGCAGCAGCGCGGACAACGCCAGGAAGAGACACGAGGGGGGCGGCGCCATCACTCGGGTTATCCTCAGAGTGGCAGTCAGTCACGCCCTGCAGAAGACCTGCCACACGACAGCCAGAGAGATCCTCCCTGGAGAGGGTGGCTGCATTTAGGGCCCTGCAAAATGCAGACACAAGGTATCTTTGACGCCTACAATTCATTATCTATGAAACACTTGGCTCTACAAGTGGGTTATGGGGTTTACAGGTGAATGGGGTTCAGTAACATGACGTTTGACAGGGCAGTTGAACCTGCAGCAGCTTGCAGAGGTTAGCTGGGGGCAAAGCACCAAACAGATTCTCTGATCAGTAAGAGGCAATACATCGCTGCTGTACTCTCGTGTGATTGCGTGTGTCGGCATGTGTTTGTGCATGTGCGAGAGGCACCTTGACGCCCGTGGGGAGATCTTGGCGTAAATACGGCATCTCACAGCTTTAAGCCGTCTGATCCTTCGAATCTCCTGGAGCCTTTGGGTCACGTGAAATTCCTTGTTTTCTAACCCCAGGAGAATGTGTTTGCATTCTTAAGATATGTTTCATTGGCTGACTGTGGTCCCATCACAGAATGTAACACATTTCCCTCTGATCAAAAATATGCAGACCACACCAATGACTGGAAACATCCTCTCTGTCCAAGGTAAATATGTTGCTACGATGAACGATGGTTTGCCCATGATCAAATTGAAAGGGAAAAACAATTAAGTTGTTTTACATGTCAGAGTGCCCCAGGATTTCACACGAGAAGATGAATAAACCAATTCAGTTCCCTAAACAAAAGCAACTACAATGGCAGTTTCTAAGAAACAACAAAAAATACAAGAGAGTCTCTTTTAAGACATACCTGGGATTGTTTAAGACTTCTTCTTCACATTTTTTGTATTTTCTGGCAGCACATTAGTCCTTTGGTCATGCTTGTCTCGTTTGGTCGTGTAGCGGCCCCGTTTGCACCAAGTGGATTTCTGAGAGTGATGTTGAGGCTCTCCCTATCTCTTCTCTATATATCTGATCATAGCTCGTCCTGTAATCACTTCCGTCACGGATTACCGTAAGATCCTTAGTGAGACCAGGAGCCAAGCTGTGCACGAGGACAGTAGAGAAAACAAACCGATAGACTTGCACACTGTGGCTCAGAGATCAAAAGATTTACAAAGATGACAGGTCAAAGCTACAGCATCGGGTGCACATGTACAGCTGTTTCAGGAAAAACGTTAGTTTTTGGCCAATGTCTAAATCAAGAAGAAAGCATAAATGGCTGACGATATGTTTTAGAAAGGCCTAGGTAAGAGTATGTCTTCTGGTAGATGTGTTAATTCTGTATTGTATTTTAGTGTCTGGGGATATCAACGTAGGTGATACAGCTGAACTGGTTAATTCGGTTAATTATTAAGTAAACATTAGACAGCACATAGCATTGGGTAAAGTTTATCTGTTTGATGAGGCGAACGTCAATACACATAATATGATGGGTGTGTTTATAAACAGTTTTAAAGTAAAGAACAAACATAGGGTAGTACAGACATTCATGAACAAAATGAAAAGCAAACAAAAACAAAAAAGCAGACCCACACATTGTATAGATTAGATATATGTTTATTAAAGGACTAGGGTCTGAATTAGACATACACAGGAAGGCATAAAAAAGGGCCATGTCATTGATGTCTTTATATAAGTGCGTACAAACAGTAGGGCAAGAGTTGAAAAGTCACTTCTATCTTACTGATTACATCTTGGTAGCCAAACCAAATACAGTCACTGTTATTCTCTTAGTTACCTGTTACCTGTATATGTATTATATATATATATATATATTACAGATATGTAACTAAGTCAATAACTGTGGCTGTAATCTGTTGCCTACCAGCATTGTAAACAAACGAATGTCAACGTCGATATTGTGTATGTAATCTCTGTGTTGACTGGCACCAATGCACAATGTAAACAAAGTGTAAATGTAGGCTACTCAGAGAATGAATGTGATTTTGATCGAGCACACCATAAAAAAATAAATTAAAAAAACACTACCAGTGAGCGTGGGAATTAACCCTTCCCCGTCTGTTGTACCGTGAAGGTGTCATACCAAAGCAACACATCACTTCTGGTCCACCTTAAGAGAGTGGAGCAGCAGCCTGTTGTGGGGAGAGCAAGGGGAGGCCCTCACTGGCACATGCCTGGCTCTTTAAGGCAGACTGGAGCAGTTGTGTTCCTTTTTAAAGGCACATACACACACAAAAGATACAAATTAAGATGGGCCCTCGAATATCACCTGTCAGTTTAACACCAACTTTTACATAAGAACTTAGAAGAAGACATTTGAACAATAAAGTGAACAACTAGACTGTTATTATATCCTATAATAATATGCCCATCCATGGGCCGTATTATAATAATGTACAAGTCATTTAGCTGTCATATTATGTTAAATGTTTGCCATTCCTGACTGTGGCGTTCCATTGCACCCGTCAGAGGTGTTTACAAATAAAGTAAAAAAAAAACAAGTGACGTAATAAAACAATTAAAAAATATGTAATTTATATATGAAAATAGATTATTGGAAATCTATTGATCGACAGTAATTTCGTATAATAATATTAAATCTCTACACTGGCCACATTTCTGCTACTGTCAAGCATCATGCACTTCTCGTGACCATTTCTCGGCAAGTAGTTCTCGCGAGAATACGCGCCCATTCAAGCCGAATGTAAGATGGCGCTTTCCAACCACTGTGTAGGAAATGGCAAAGAAAAGTAGCTCTTAATTATTAGTCGAATAAACAAATGCCGCGCCTGTGAGGACCTTCAAGAGAAAAACACCGATTTGAAATAGCCGTTTCTTAAACCATTGCAAAAGGTAAGCAAATTAAATTAGAGTATCGAGGATCAGGGTGGAGGTCTCATGCCACACTCACGCTGTTTGCGTACGGTCCACTATGCACGATCTCTACTGCTGGTGCTGTTTGCCGCAATGCATTGGCACATTAGTTTGAGTCATCACAGTGTATGTTTAACTTTATTATTAGTGATGATTCATAACGACGTGTCTACCATTGAATGCATGAATACATGTATAATCAGATACACAGGCACTTTCATCTAAGCAGTGTTGACATAGGCTTTCTCATTGAAGGAGAAACCTCCATCCAGTTAAATAATGTATTTTGTTGAAATAGGAAAATAGTTGTCACTGTCCTGTTGCGGACCTATGGTCCCTGGGCCTCTCGGGTGCACGCATCGCTCGTTCTCGGGGAGTTGTTGCCACGGTAATAGAGGTTTTGGTGACCCGGGGAGCTGCGACTCGGTCCCCGTCATGTGTGATGGTGGCGCGGCCGCAGCTTGTTAGGGCACTCCAGTGTCTCACGGTTCGCCCAGGGGCCTACTTCCGTAATTAGACGTGTCGATTGAATGTTCTCGGAATATAAAGGTTCACCGTTGGACACTTTCGCCAAAAGCTTGCATTTTTACCAGGAAATATCATTAGTGCATTAGTCCAAATTGTGCGGATTGTTCTGATCGAGGGGTAAATATCGCCGGGATAATAAGCACACGTCACATAGCTAGCAGGCTAACTAGCTACTACTGTATTGTTTTGTTAGCTGGCTGTTAAAATGCATCGTTAGTACAATTCAAATTAGTCGCTACACAACTGAGACTATCACATGGCGTGTGGAAAGCCGATGGTTTATCGAGTTTTAGTTTTTGAACACCGTGCCTCGGCGGAACCGAGGGGTTTTGCTTTTATTTAAGGTAGCATGGGTAGATGCACGGCGGCTAACATGGTTAGCTAGCTAGTCCAAGAACATCAGCAAACCACCACTAAGCTTTTATATGGTGGAGTATTTTGCATGAGTTGTATTTGTTTTAGCTATCTTCATTTTAAATTGTGGAGCTTTAGTTGTTGGCTTTGGGGTATAGTTGGGCAGCTAACTAGTTAGACAAAGAATAAACCAAACAAGAAGTCAAGCTGTGTTAGATAACTTGTTATCTTATTAATGTTGTTGTTGTTAATTTATACTGCCCCAAATCGTAATGTTACTAAATAACACGAGTATCATGATATCTTTTTAAACATACAATATACCACAACGGCCCAATGCATTCTTCGTGTAGTGTGCAGAACGTAATGGCAGGTGAATAATTTGCTCAAAGTACACATGGTAAAGGATTGTGCATGTGCCCTTTGGCCCCATCGTGATTTACTTCTCCCTCAATAGCAAACGGCCATTGGCTAGGCCTTTAACATGTATAATAGTCACAGGGGCTTGTTCAGAAGTCACAACGTTTTGGAACTGGCAAATGGAATTTCTGCCTACAACATTTGACCACGTTTGGCGACAGAATGCATTACATGTGTGTCGCATGCAGTCCTGTGGCCTTTAGCCGCTGTCAGCCCAATTATTGTTACCTTTTACGGAGGTCAGGTGTTGACCGCGCCCCTCCCTTGTCCGCTAGGCGCTGTGGAGGGAAGAGTGCCTTGTCATGAACGAGCCAGTAGAGAGTGGTGTGGTCTCCTTCGATGAATATGTGCGCCAGAAGGCACGCAGCGTGCCCCAGCACCGCATGAAGGACTTCCTGGAGTCTCTGGCCAGCAAAGGCCCAGATGCGCTGCCCGAGTTCAGCCAGCAAGGCAGCGCCGCCACCACCACCACTACTATGGTGTACCAGCAGGGCGGAAACTGTGTCTACACCGACAGCACCGAGGTGGCTGGCTCACTGCTGGAACTGGCCTGTCCGGTAAGAGGAAAGACCCTCCTGATGTGGTTCCTTAAGCGCTTCACGTGTTTTGAACATAAATGCCGCCGAGGGCCCTTCGGCCTTATCAAGGCCATCTGGTTTGGTACAGAGCAATTGTCTTAACTGAACACTACGTTATTGTCGTCAGGGTCGACACTGTAACTAATCAATACTCCTGTGAATGTGCAGGTGACCTCGGCACAGATCTCCCCGCAGGTGTCTTCTGGGGTTCACCAGGGCTCTGAGCAGCAGATACAAGTTCAGGTTAGTCCTTCACATACACGCTCCACGCAGGGCTCTCCCAACAAATGACATGTGATAATTATAGCCTACAGATAACCACTGAGTGATTAAAAAAAAAAACATGCTGGCAAAGACTTGGGGTTGTTATGAACTCTGTGTCCTGTTTTCTCAACCGTGTTATTAGGTGCAGATTCAGGGACAGCAGGGCCAGGCTGTGGACCTCCAGGGGATCCCCACAGCAACACAGCTGGTCCAACAGGGAGAGCTCACAGCGGAGCAACACCAACAAGTACTGACACACACACTCACAGCGTGTTGTTAAATATACCTACCCCATGAGCTTCATTCATTCAGTACGTGGATTTGTGTGTCATATTGGTTATTTATTTTTAAGATCCAGGCCCAGTTGGTAGCAGCTGTGTCTGGAGGTCAACAGATTAGACTTCAAAGTGGTCAACAAATTCAGCACATTCAGCTCCAAGGGGGTCAACAGATTCAGCTCCAAGGAGGTCAGCAGATTCAATTGCAAGGAGGCCAACAGATTCAATTGCAAGGAGGCCAACAGATTCAGCTCCAAGGGGGTCAGCAGATTCAGCTCCAAGGTGGTCAACAAATTCAACTCCAAGGGGGTCAACACATCCAGCTCCAAGGGGACCTGCAGGGAGGTCAACACATCCAGCTTCAAGGGGGTCAACACATCCAGCTTCAAGGGGGTCAACACATTCAGCTCCAAGGCGGGGGTCAACAAATCCAGCACATACAGCTGCCGGGTGGCCAGCAAATTCAACTGCAGGGCGGGGGTCAACAAATCCAGCACATTCAGCTACCTGGGGGCCAACAGATCCAGCTGCAGGGGGGCCAGCAGATACAGCTGCAGGGGGGCCAACAGATACAGCTACCTGGGGGCCAACAGATCCAGATCCAGACGGTGGAGGCCATGTCTCCTCCTCAGCAGCAGCAGCAGAGCTCTCCTCGGGAGTCCGAGAGGAGGTCCGGCACAGGGGTCCTCCAACCCGCCAAGAAGCGCAAGGTTGACATGCCAATCCATGTATCATACGCCCTCCCTCAGGGCCAGCAGGGCCAACAAGTCGTCCTGGCTCTTCCCCAGGGGGAGGGGCAGCAGTACCTGTCCCTGCGTCCAGACCTGCTGACGGTGGACAGCACCCACCTCTACAGTACCACGGGCACTATTACTGGCCCCGCCGGAGAGACGTGGACCATCCCTGTGTACTCTGGGGGACAGCAGGGGGGCGTACATCACATCGCCATCCCCCAGGAGGCCTACAGCACGGTGCAGGTGTCCTCCGGTCACCACGACAACAAGGACAATAGGGTGGCCCACTCGTCATCGTCGGGGACCGGGTCTGTCCAGTCGGGCGCCACGGTGTCCGTCTCCGGGACGACGGCGAACGAGGAAGTGGTGCAGACGCTGTTCCCGGCGCAGTTCATGAACGGAAACATCCACGGCCCAGTGGTTGTGCAGACTGTGGGCGGGGCTTACAACACCACGCAGCAGCTGCACATCTGGGACCCGCAGCAACAGGAACAGCAGGAGCACCAGCTCCAACTACAGGTCAGACACAGAACTGCACATGTGTCAAAATCTTGCAGAAGATTTTCATGCTTTTTCCTCAACAATGCAGAAAATGGAAGCTAATTTTCATGTCACTCCAATCTGTGGAGTGACGTCGTGCTGTAGCTCCCGGGAACCACGGAGACAACTTGGACCTGCGTCCGTGACCACGTGTAAACAACAACTGTCTTTAAATGTGTTCCTCGGCAGGATCAGGTGGAGTCAGAGTCCCAGGAAGCGCCACAGGAACTTCTGCTGCCCATCTCGTTAAAGCCTGAGGAGGGCCTGGATGTGTGGCGCCTCTGGGTGCAGCGTAAGAACGCAGAACTGGACAAGGCAGAGCAGAACAAGTTGGCTCCCATTGGACGTAAGTGAACACACTACCGGTCGTTATAAGCCACTCCCATGGTTGTGTGCTCATCACGCTTGCGGTCTCATCTGAATGTCAATAGGACACTTATATAAGTTTACATTATTAGTTCAACAGCTGAACTATATAAATATACAACATCTCCCTTTGTCTCTTTTCTCTCTCGCTCTCACCCCCCCTCTCTCCCTCCCTCTCTTTCTCTGTCTCTCTGTGTGTGTGTGTGTGTGTGTGTGTGTGTGTGTGTGTGTGTGTAGGTCGGCAGGCTCTGCGGTTCCAGCCGGACCTGGTGTCCAGTGCTGTGGCTGAGCTGAATGTGGCTCTCGCCCTGATGACCCAGGAGGCCAGAGGGTTGGAAGGAGAGAAGTTTGAACCGGATGCTCTTTACTACATCTTTCTGTGTATACAGAAGGTACGACACACACACACACACACACACACACAGACATCTACTGACGGAGATGTGACACGACCAAGGTTTCTGTTTTTTTTTCAGTACCTCTTTGAGAACGGGCGGGTGGATGATATCTTCTCTGACCAGTACTACACACGTTTCTCCCAGTGGTTACATAAAGCCCTGGATGAGTGGAGGCCCAGCATGCATCCAATGGGTACGTGTTCTCTGGTTCTACAACCTGGTGTTCGATGTTTCTTCAACCTGATGTTCAACACGTGGGGCAGGAAGGACTTGGTCAGGGAGGTGACCCGGAAGTGCCAGTGGCAACACCAAGGGAGCTTTAGTTTATCTGCAGAGATGTGAGAACCTGTCAGAAGAACAACCATCTCTGTAGTTCTCAAATCAGGTCTATGTGCTGGAGTGGCATTGGTCTGTTAATGTCTTTAAGTGGGCCAATCAAATCCTAAACTTATTTTACATCTGTGGGAATACATCAAGATGGTAGTTTACTGATGTTCCCCGTCTGACAGAGGTTTAGAGCATCTACAGGGACAACTGTCCAAATCCAGAGGTGCAAATCTGGTAGAGGCATACCCAAGAAGACTCAAATCTGTGATCGATGTGAACGTGCTTCTATAAAGTACTCCAAATGGTCGTGTGTCTACCTTTTTTTAAAAGAGAAGAGAACAGGCAAAATGCCTATAAGTGTGGTAACACTGCATGGGAAAACATCTGTGCTTGGGGAAAATGTCTGCTGAGTTGTGGGCTGTTTCGGGGGAGAGTGTGTTGTGATTGGCTGCTCTATCGTCCTAGGTTACATCATTCCCAGTCATGTGACCGAGGAGATGCTCTGGGAATGCAAACAGCTGGGTGCCCATTCCCCCTCCACACTGCTCACCACACTGATGTTCTTCAACACTAAGTGAGTCTCTCTCACATACATACACACACACACGCTCTCTTATCGATCTGACACGCATCCCCTCCCTCTGGTGCTGTTAATTCAGTTTTACTTGCCTGACGGACATCTCACAGAAGTTAACAGGGTGTGCGTGCGCGTGCCAGCCAGGGGTCGCTGTATCTGTTAGTTTGTAACCAAGCCTCTCTCCGTTAGGTATTTCCACTTGACGACCGTAGAGCAGCACATGAAGGTGGCCTTCTCCAAAGTGCTGAGGCACACGAAAAAGAACCAATCCAACCCCAAAGACAAGAGCACCAGTATACGGTACCTGAAGTCCCACGGGCCCCTGGGGACCCACCACGCCGGGCAGAAAGGTGAGATCCAGGACAGTTTTACGTCTGCTTTTAGCCATTTCTCGACAGGCAGCACGGGCTACCTGGCAGGATTGATTAGTTGCCCCCTAACCCTTGACCTTTTTAGTGACTGATGACATGTATGAGGAGCAGGCCGAGGATCCCGAAAACCCACTGCGGTGCCCGATTAAACTGTACGACTTTTACCTCTTCAAGTGGTGAGTCGAAAAAACGTCTTTACAGGTCTCGTTGGCTTCAAGCAGCGAAAGTCTTTATAATATAAATATAATACTAATAGAATGTGTCACTGCAGCAGATGACAGTTCACGTCTGTTGGTGACCTATTGGTATGTACGTGTCTAATGGACCGCTCTATGTCCTCTCTGCCAGTCCTCAGAGTGCTAAGGGCCGTAACGACGCCTACTACCTGACGCCGGAGCCTGTCGTGGCCCCGAACAGTCCCATATGGTACTCCACGCAGCCAATCACAAGCGAGCAAGTGGAGCACATGCTCACGCGCATTATCATGGTTCGGGAGATCCAGGAGGCCATCGCCATGACGTCACCCAACATGCACTGAGTGGGGCGGGGGCGGGGCCTGGATCACAGCCCTCTCGCCAACTTCCTGTCCGTGTTACACTCAGTGACTAACCCTGAGGACCTTCTGGGGCCTCGGTCTAAACCATCGCGCTTCATGACCAGGGGTGGGGAGGGGGGTGACCGGGTTTCCAGAGTGGACTTATCAGCCTTTTTATATGTACAGATGAATGTGGTCGTTCCCTTTAATGGCAGTTCAATGGCAGTACCTCAGTAGCCAGCCCTGAATAGCTTAATCTATTTTTCAGGTTGGTGCGATGTAGCTAATGCCCACTCAGTTCACCCGAGCACTGGTTTGTGGACGAGACGAGTGCAATGAGTTTTGACCGTGTCATTAATTCAGAGCGAGTACTCTCTTAAACGACTGTAGCCTTCCAATAAAACTGGTCAAACATTGATGGTGGATATATGGCAAGTGGAACACATTGAGTCTTGTATTCAAATATGTACGCATATATGGACATTAACCCACGACAACCCTCAGATAGGGGCCCTCCAGCTCCTCGGTTCTCCCCGACAGGCCCCAGGCTAGACAGGAACCCAGGCTTGACAGGAACCCAGCTACAGCCATGTAATGGGTCCTCCTTGCCGTTTTCTTTTTTGGGGGGTTTTCTTTTTATATATATTGGCATTTATGATCTCATGTATGTATTGATATTCTAGTTGTTTTGGAGGGTGTAAGAAGAAAGCTTGTGTTTTCAAACATGCCTTTTGTGACGTGGATTTTTTTGTGTGGATTTGGCACTCACGGTGAGTGAGAGAAGTTTAATTCAAGCTTCATGTTGGGTTTATATCCTTGTGGGTGATGGAAATCTGTGGATTCTTCTATATCCATACATGTGGAACAAACTATTAGATAAATGGACCAGAAGTACCAACACTGTGCCCAGTTTATCAGGAACCAGACAGCGAGCACTAAATAAAATAGGCAGGCATTGAGGCAATCAGACACTTCTTGAATAAGCATCCTAAGCGAATGTAAGCGTGCTATGGTCGTTGGTAGCAGACATGATGCTTCAAGCGTCGTTCCGCATCCCTGTTTTTTTTTTTGTTTAATCAAGTGTCAGGGATGTACTAGAAACGCACGACAAGAAAACAATATGTTCTGGGGCTAAAATCTAATGATGGAGGTTGATGACATACCAACAATTACACAGCAGCAGGTAGTGCAGTACAAATCCTGGCCAAAATGGTCCTCGTCACAGACGGGTTAATGGAGTAGACCACGCCCAGTTTCTTTCCTAACACCTAACTGTTTTCAAAACACTTGCCCTGCGTACACACGTTGCCTTTTGTCCACACGGAACTGGGTCTGTCGAATGGTTCCTAGATATTGCAAACTCTATTCACGGAAAAGTTCACAGACTGTTCTAGAACAAAGGGTTCTGACCCGACGCTAGATCGGTGAGCCTAATAAAATAAACGCATGTGGATCATGCTTGTAAACATTTAAATACGTTCATAGATGGCTTTTAGAAATAATGTTTTGCTATGTGCTGACGAAAATGTAATAAGAACTTTAGAAGTTACATACAGGATCAAAAAAAAGTTTCAAAAAAGTTTAAATATGAACACCTGTTCACAGGGAAAACAAACAATACTGGGTGAGGAATTTGGTCGAACAATGAAGATGTGGAGTCAAGAAACATTGAGACAAAATAATTCTTGGTCATAACGATGTTTAGAAAGTTCCACCTTACTGTAAATTTTTCCGAATTTTGCAGTTACCACTCCTTTGCTTTTAGTAGAAAACTGTATACTTTCTATATGATTTATTATGCCAAGGCATATTTTGCAGTGTGATGCAGTATTCTCAGCTTGAAGTAATTTCTAAAATATAACCAGCAAAGGGACATTTCAAATAGCCTAGTGGAGCATCTGGTGAGTATCTTACAGCTCTCTTGTTTAAATACCAGGTGAAACATTTGAGCAAGGTAGGGCACCCTAAATGATTTTGTCACACTTGATAACACTTGATTTCTGACTGGTCATGTATTTGACCTGCACTATTTTATAAGACTATGCGTTTTAAAAAATGCATTTAATTATTGTTAAACTAATATAAGTGCACCCAGCACAGCCGGAAGAGGACTGTCCACCCCCCAGAGCCTGGTTCCTCTCTAGGTTTCTTCATAAATTTGAACCCATCAGGGAGTTTTTCCTACCCGCTGTGTATCAACTTGTTGATGCGTGCTCTGTCGGGTTCAGGCTGGGTGTTTGTAAAAGCACTTAGTGACAACTTTGTTGTAAAAAGGGCTTTATAAAATAAATGTGATTGATAACACTTAAATTACTAATGTGTAATTGTGAAACTAATCTCAGAAGCGACAACCTGTCTTCAATGATATTTGTTAAAAAGTCTCCATAAACTGCTGCATTTATTCGCTGTGCAAACACCTGCACAGGTGCCATTTTCTTCTGGGCTAACGCCCAACATCAACAATTTTTTTGTCAACCTAGTCCAACTCAAAGAGAGCCTGATAATTTGTTGACAAGTTGAATCGGGTGTGCTTGGCTGTGACTACAATCAAAATGTGTCCTGTTCATGGTACTTAAGAACCGGCCAGTCTAGTTGGTAATCACACCAGCAGTTTAGAGAAAAATAGAAATGTCTAGGAAAACAGTTGTCATAATTTATTTGTCACAGTTATTGTCCCAGTCAGGAAGTAGTCTTGGGCGACCATTAGGTAATGGGTAACTTCAACTAAAGTGACGCTACTCTATAATCCTGACGCATAAATCCCAGAACTTTTAAGAAATGTATTATCTCCTCGGCGCAGAAACTCCCGAGTCATCATTGGTCATCTTCTTTCTTATCTGGAATCGGGATCTGCAGTCGTCGCAGGGTGCCGGTGAAGAACTTTGGCAGAGAGCAGGACACTGTGATGTCACTCTGACCTTTGAACTCGGGCAGTGTCAACTGACGGGCGTGCATGTGGAGTGGAAGATAACGAGCCTTGCTTTGCTCCAGTCCCAGTTTCCGCAGCACGCCGTCTGGCAGTTTCTGACGTTACAACAGAACATAACCTTAGTGGCAATAAATGACATGGTAATAACAAGAGTCTTACTTATACTGTGCACTAATGCCCGTGCACTATTGCGCGTGTCAGGATTATTGTCTTTGTTTCGTCTTTGTTTTACCTGGGGCGCTAGTTTTATCCAGTGGGAGTATTTGTGGTCCCCAAGGATAGGACATCCCATGCCATAGGCCATGTGGACCCGCAGCTGATGCTTAACCCCTGGAAGGAAAAAGACGGTGGATATGAGAGAAGGGACACAATAAATAAGCGCCTATTCTAGTTTGTTCTAGTCATGGTCGGTCTCCTGTTAGGCTGTATAGCCTGTGGTCAATGGAGGATTTCTGACCCAGCCCAACTCAAAACCAATTTACATTACCTGTGATTGGTTGGAGTTCAACCAGGCTGCAGCCATTGCTGCTCTCCAGGACGCGGTACTGGGTCACAGCCTCCTGGGCATGGCGATTGGCCCGAACTTTGGTCACCCCTTCGCCCCCATCACTCGCCCTGTACACAGGACTCAGGCCCATCTGAGGAGGGAAATGCGTGGCCAGGTTGAGTGTGTCTTGTACAAGTGATTGACGCCGGCCTCAACCTCCTAGAGTTTGGCGCCATCTACAGGCTTATCGTCACTGACGTGTTCGTGATGAACATGGACGCAAACAAAGCATTTGTGACGAGGTTTGAGCTGTTATTTAGGAATGTTTCGTTACCTTGAAGTGAGGCTGAGCTCCTGTGACCTGTCTCTCTATGACCGGAATGTCAATGACACCTTCTGAGGGCACGGGGACACCCACAGTCACCACCCTGAAAGGGGAATAATTAAGATAATCTGTTCAACCACCATGGTGCTGTTCCTTACTGAAATAGTCTACTGCTGACAACAATTTGATGTTGTCATTTGCATTATACCAAAACATTAACGAAATATTTGTCTAAACACACAGACCACACACCAATATCTCCGTTGCACTTGGTGGTTTCTGTGGAGAATTTGTACGTATTCCAAAGCTTCTGTAGTCCTCGCCAGCAGGAGAGTCCCAGTCGCCTCTTTGTCCAATCCAAGGCATACGTGCAGCTGAGACTCCGCCTTCATGCCATCCATCATCTTGGAGATGATTGGAAGCACATCAGAGATGGTGTTGGCCTTTGACCCATCTGCGAGGACGAATAATACATTTAAACCACCGTGAAACACAGATCATCACATACTCCTCCTTGTTTACTAGTTCTCACACTTTACCTTGAACATGAATTCCATACGGCTTATTGATGACAGCCAGTTCCGGGTGTGGGTAGATCAGGCCCCTGTGAAGGTGCTTGGCCAGAACATTGGGGTGGACATTCTGCAGCTGCTGGGTGAACTGTCGCAGCTCACTGACCCTCTTCTGCAGTTGCGACAGTGGAACCGAGGAATTGGGGACAGCATGATCCGATCTACCACTGTTTGCCCTTCCGTTCTGTCTCCCCTGGCGGTGTTTTAGAGCCAGATCAATAGCTCTCAGACTGGGTCTCTCATCAGAGTCAGTTCCAGCAGCCTTTCCACCGGCAGAAGCATGCGTCCTGATGACCAAGGACGCAGCTCCGGTCCGTATGTGACAAACTCTCACCGGTCTTCCTAGACAAATGAGCATTTTACATCCGGTGACAACCACTATCAATATACGACGGTGTCCTTATTGATCTCATGTCCACTTGAACCCGAAAACATCCGCGTGCGCCATTGAGATCGAACGTCGTAGTTGTCACACCGGAAGTGACGTAGATTGGCTTCCCTTTTTCGGAACCCGCGCGTGCGTGTTTGCGCTTGCCACTGAAACAGAACACGTGAACGAAACATTAGTTACCGTAGAAGAACGATCGAACGTACAATGTGATAATATGTTGCCTGTATAGATGCATATATGCATTTTTAAGCTTCTAAAATGTATACAATGCATAATTACATGTGTGTATATATATATAATTATATTGAAGGTTTGTACTAATTGCATGGGAATAGGATGGAGAAAAGGTTCAAACTCGCAACTAACAGAATTCCGCTCTCCGCCTATGATAATTATGCCTGCCAGATATTTTGAAAATCAATTTTAATAGACATTAGTGATACGGCCAACCTGCGGGTTTCGAGATGAAGATCACGGATAGTGTGCTGAGAAGTTTTCGGGTCGCCAGGACGTTTCGGGAAAATTCGCAGAAGGTCAACTGTGTGGACTACAGTCCGACCGGGGAGAGTGCTGTATCCAGTAGTGATGATGACTCCATAGTGTTATATGACTGTCAGGAGGGAAAGTGAGAGGACATTATTTGCTTTTTTCCTTTATTGCTTGTCATCTTTGGCATGTGCAATAGTATTCATGCTTTGTCTGTAACGTTTTCTTACCTAAAAAAAAAGTCCCTTATAGATTTTGGTTGTTTAAAAATATGCATAAAAGTTATTCAGCAAGATGTCATGAAATCTAATGTGCCAAAACACCCACCTAACATCAGTTACTGTTATCTTTCGACCTGCTTGTGCTGTCTGCTTTCTCCAGACCCATACGGACCCTTTACAGTAAGAAGTATGGAGTGGACCTTATCAGATACACACATGGGAATGCCAACACAGTCGTCTACAGCTCCAACAAACTGGATGGTAGGAATGTATGGAAGTAGTTTCACCAACACACTGTTAAGTGACTAGTGTGTCTCTGTGTGTGGTATGTGTACTCGTTACACAAGCATGACCTCATCTCTGTGACTCCCACAGATACCATTCGATACCTGTCTCTCACGGACAACCAGTACATTCGCTACTTCCCCGGGCACACCGATCGGTAAGACCACGACACGTTCACGGAATGTACGCCATCATGAGGGATCCGGTGGTCACGTACTGTGTCAAAGTCTTATTGGTCAAAAGCACTGAGTAACACATTTGACATGATGGCACGTAACATCCAGGCAGATGTAAAGACATAAAGCAAGGGGAATAACAGCAAAATAATGTATGACATGTGCATATACGTTGGAAGAAATAGGCAAATATAGCGACTGTGAACATGGGGAATATGGACAATATGATGTAATTTCTGTAAATCTAAGTGTGCTGGTGCATTTAAATGGGTACATTAAAGTAAATGGGTACATTTAAATGGGTACATTAAAGTAAATGGGTGCATTTAAATGGGTACATTAAAGTAAATGGGTACATTTAAATGGGTACATTAAAGTAAATGGGTGCATTTAAATGGGTACATTAAAGTAAATGGGTACATTTAAATGGGTGTGCATGGATCGTTGTTGTCGGTTCCAGGGTTGTGGCTCTCTCCATGTCGCCAGTAGATGCCACGTTTATCTCCGGCTCGTTGGACATGACCATACGACTCTGGGACCTGCGCTCTCCAAACTGTCAGGTGGGTGGCCTGCGCAAGAACATCGTCTTCAAATTACTCGTAAGGAGACATTACGCCGCGGGTTGTTTTGGATAATGTAACAGCTCTTTATTTTTTTTCGCCTCAGGGTCAAACTAATCCTCTGGGGAAGCCGGTTTGTTCCTTTGATCCCGAGGGCGTGATATTCGCTGCCGGGGTGAACTCTGAGGCGATTAAACTGTACGATCTGCGCTCTTTCGACAAGGTAACACTTTGAAAATTGCTAATTGTGTGTGTGTGTGTGTGTGGGTGCTTCGTTTACAGTTGAACAATGTTTGATAATCAAGCTTGCTGTGAGTTGTGTAGGTTGAGAATGTGACGTTTGTTTGCTTCTGTCCAGGGACCCTTCGCCTCCTATGAGACCCAGTTTAGCCGTGCCTGTGAGTGGACTGGGCTGAAGTTTAGCAGGGACGGCAAGCAGATACTCATCACTACCAACGGGGGCGCTATTCGCATTCTAGACGCCTTCAATGGATCTGTGCTGCACACCTTTTCAGTATGAGAACTGTTACTGCAACGCAAAGTCTAACATGGTTTATTCACATGTGTCCACAGAGTTCACAACAGATGCGTTATCTTGACTAGTTATTATTGCTGACCCCTTCCAACCCAGTCACCCACCTTCAACTGAATAATTGTTTTTTCCATGGTGTAGCTCCCAGCAACTGGCCAGACGTCCTGTAGACGCCTATAAGACAGAGCTCATCAAGCCGTCCCCAAAATGCTAAATACATGGCTGCTTTATACGTTACATATATACTGTCAACAACTCCCCCCAAAACGCTGAGAATATTTACATTAATGTAACATGTCTGTTTTTCCTGTGTGTTTTTTTTAGGGTTACAATAACAGTAAAGGCATTTCATTAGAGGCCTGCTTTACTCCGGACTCAGAGTTTGTCATGATCGGTGAGCCCAACCTTTGAACTCCCAACATAAAAATGTACGAACTATGCTGTGCTATTAGAACACAATCTAATTAGGGTTGGATTTCTAAATGAAGCATGAAGGACACAAGCCTAGAGGTGAGTTTGAGAAACTCTTGAGAGAGAAACTCTTGAGAGCAAGACCTAACCGACATCATGTTGTCCTGATTATGCTCCAGGTTCTGAGGACGGTAGAGTCCATGTGTGGAGCACCGAGAGTGGGATGAAAATCGCTGTGCTGGATGGGAAGCATTCAGGGCCAATCAATACCCTGCAGTTTAACCCCAAGTACATGACGTTTGCCAGTGCCTGTTCCAATATGGTGAGGCACATGCACTCACACACACACACTCAAGCCTTATACGCCCATCTTACCTGCCACAGTCAACCCTTATACGCCCATCTTACCTGCCACAGTCCATCCTTATACACCCATCTTGCCTGCCACACTTCATCCTTATTCGCCCATCTTGCCTGCCACACTCAACCCTTATACGCCCATCTTACCTGCCACAGTCAACCCTTATACGCCCATCTTACCTGCCACAGTCAACCCTTATACGCCCATCTTGCCTGCCACACTCAACCCTTATACGCCCATCTTACCTGCCACACTCAAACTTTGTACGCCCATCTTACCTGCCACAGTCAACCCTTATACTCCCATCTTACCTGCCACAGTCAACCCTTATACGCCCATCTTGCCTGCCACACTCAACCCTTATACGCCCATCTTGCCTGCCACACTCAACCCTTATACGCCCATCTTACCTGCCACACTCAAACTTTGTACGCCCATCTTACCTGCCACAGTCAACCCTTATACTCCCATCTTACCTGCCACAGTCAACCCTTATACGCCCATCTTGCCTGCCACACTCAACCCTTATACGCCCATCTTGCCTGCCACACTCAACCCTTATACGCCCATCTTACCTGCCACAGTCAACCCTTATATGCCCATCTTGCCTGCCACACCCAACCCTTATACGCCCATCTTACCTGCCACACTCAAACTTTGTACGACCGTCTTACCTGCCACAGTCAACCCTTATACGCCCATCTTACCTGCCACAGTCAACCCTTATACGCCCATCTTGCCTGCCACACTCAACCCTTATACGCCCATCTTGCCTGCCACACTCCATCCTTATACGCCCATCTTGCCTGCCACACTCAACCCTTATACGCCCATATTGCCCAACACTCAACCCTTATACGCCCATCTTGCCCAACACTCAAACCTTATACGCCCATATTGCCTGCCACACTCAATCTTATACGCCCATCTTGCCTGCCACTGCTAAACTTTAGCACTCTGTCTTTGTGTCTCTCTGCAGGCTTTCTGGCTTCCCTGTGTAGAAGACTGATAAAAGGGGTTTGGCCACAGAGACCAACTGTCATTCTTTACTCAGGATGCTTTACTCATTTCAAGGACATTGCATTTTTGTATAACTTTTTTTAAGATGTGATTTTTAGCAATGTGACCCAATGTTGATTAGTAGACACTATATGGACTGTTGTAATTCAGTCACAAATCTTCATCTGATCCATTTTACCGGTTGATGCATGTTCTCCATTGAGTATTCAGTATTATGTATTTTGTACTGTTTTCTGTAAGTATTAAAATGTTAAAACGTGAAAAGTCGTATGTCCTTAAACTGTGTGCGTGTGTGCATGTGAGGGGGCCATGGCTGAATAATGTATAAAACCTTGGACTGCGTATCACAGCTCCCTAAATAATGGATGATCCCATCACTGGTCACCTCACAGGTACACACTCGTCTTTCTCTCGCCAGCTGTGCATGCGTGTGGCACTTTGTACCTCTGTCTCTTACGCGCGCGCGCGCGCACACACACACACACACACACACACACAGGCAGACGTATTCATAATAGATGGCCTCTGTGTTATTTCTACATGGTCTTTATTCAGTTAAATGCTTTATATAACTGTGGTTTGACCCCTATTCATGACTTAATATAATCATCTAATCTCAGGAGTCGCTTCAACAGCTCCCCGCACACCGGGCAGAAACACACACATATATGTAATATCATTATAACCGACAGAGTGCACAGAAAAGACAAATACGCATTACTCTGCATACTAAAAACGAGTGCACCTGAGAAGACATGGGCCTCCATCATTTAGAACTGGTCTTGAGACACTGTGTTAAGTGTGCAAACACCTTAACCCCTATATGAGACCCTATGGTATGACAGAGAATTAGTAACCAGAAAAGAATACGAGATAAGAGATATCTGGTGGTGGTGGTGTCTCCTATTAGCATTTTCAGAATAAGAGCTGTGTCCAGACACTGCATGCACCAGCAAGTGTGTAGGCCCATGGCCCATAATGCATTTCACCTATTGCCTACCTTGTCATCTATGGTTAACAATTCAAACGGTATGGTGTTTATCTCTCCAGAATGAAACCGGGTCTAAATGCATTTAAATTCAGCCCGGCTAGGTTCGGTGTCCAAACCTGGGGGTGAGCTTTATGCGAGGTGTCGCGTTTCTGTGACCAGGTGGCTGGAATCGGAGACCTCTGTTGTGTCCATGTGTTGAAACGATCCGGTTCACATGTGAATGAGTGATAAGGTCATTGCCGGATAACAAACGGGGGGACGGACGTCTAACAAAAGATAAGGGACCCAACGACATAATATCTTTCAGTTGCGGATTTCTGAAAGATAACGAGCCGGTGTTGCGCCAATTATCCTGTGCGTCGTAGCGCGCTGTTTGAAAGATCCCGCATCCGCCGAGAGCTGATTGTAATCGATACGCGAAGAATTTTAGATCAGTGGTTAAGGTGGCATATCCGCTGACAGACGCGTTATTACTCATCTGCCCGGTTCCGGCAGGTCTGGTTACAAGCATTTGGGATCCCCCAAGTCAGCCGTTTGGGGGCGTTCCTATCATAGTCGCCGATGTTGGTTTGGCCAATCTGTCTGCTGCCAGAACCGTGCCAGCTGAGACGCGACGGGAAGATCACACAGAGAGGCTTAGGATAGAAGGATACTTTGGATGAGAGGATTTGGACGCACCAAACGGGATCACTGAACGATGTCGCACCAGACCGGAATAAATGGTAACGGTTGTCTCGGGCTTGCCTTGACGCCCCACATGTGAATGGAATTACAAAATAATTCATCCTTTAAACTGTTACTTCTTTTTACGCATGACAATGTGTGTTGTATTGAGGGTGTTAGTTAGAACTGGCAACTGTGCTCATAAATTGGATGCGCACTTGTGCGTAAAAGTCAGCGGTGCGTAAAAGCTCTCCAGTTTTAGACTTGAGACTGTTGCAACAGATCTAGGAATCGTTGTGCTGCAATACAACAGTGTCTGTTGCATATTGGACTTTATGTGATGGTTATTTATTCTTACTCTAGGGGAAATGTGGCTTATGCTATTCAGCTTGTGAGTGTCACTTATCGCAGTGACAGTTATTTGCAACGCCTGAACTTCTTAAATATCTTCAATGTAGTTTGCAACAAAGTTGTAGGTTTGCGTGGCATACTGGCACATGGTTCTGTTTCCAAATTACAGGTTTACACCCCATGTTTACACTTGCAGACATTTAGTGTCTATTGGTGTTTTTTTATTCTTATTATGACAAATAACAATTAAAATGATAAGCTAATACTGTGGCATATTGCTGAAGGTATTGAAGAGTGGGGATACAGAAAACTATTTTATTTTTATTTTATCCAATGTATGTGTCAATGGGAATATGTAGTTTACGATTATGTGCATATAAGTTTAGAGTAACCGGAGCTTGGGGGCGAAGGTATAGACTACTTCTCTCTCACCCCTGGCTCACTTGATCCTACATCATTTATGAGACTGCTGCTTTTTGGGAACCATGGTGAGAGAAACAGGGGAGTACAGACAGTTCCCTAAATGAGGGTATTGTTCTATAATGGGCTTGGCACATTCAGATCATTTACCCCAGCCAGTATTGACGGCAATGTCTATAGACTGTTCTCTCTCCATATATCTCTAGTGATCTCTGTGAACCCCATATGTCATCTAAGGTGATGCCATAAAAGCCCTTTTCTCCCGAGAGTCTTAAGTTCTTACCGTTCCATCGCTTTTTTCTCTCTCGTTCTTTTTCTCTATACCTTTCCCTTACCATCTCTATCTCCATTGCATTTTTTCTCTCATTTGCTTTCTCTCACCCTGTTTCCTTTGATCGTAGCATCCCATGAGCTGAAGGACTTCCTGGCCAGGGCGAGGGGAGGGACCATCAGAATAGCAAAAATTGTCATCAGAGATGGTAAGCATTGTGTGTCCAAGACTGAGAAAAGAGCATGTAACTTGACCCTCTAAACCCGATCCACTGGGAACTGGCTTGAGTTTAAATGTGAAGATAGTGTTCAGATTGAGTGCATTATATAAGTGTCTCTCTGTCTGTCTTCCAGAGGAGCTGGTGCTAGACTCTTTTAGAGAACCGGCCCAGAGCTGGGACAAAGAGTATGACCACTTCCTCCTTCCTCTGCTGGTGGCTCAAAAGCCCTGCTACATCCTGTACCGCCTCGACTCCCAGAATGCACAGGGTTATGAATGGATCTTTATTGCCTGGTCGCCTGATCAATCACCAGTACGTAATACAGATCATTGTTAATGATTATCATAGTTTGCCATGACCATTCAACGTTTGACTACTTTATGTAGGTAACGTACAAATGGATTGTACAGTAACATACAAATGGAATGTACAGTAACGTACAAATGGAATGTACACTAACATACACATGGAATGTACAGTAACATACAAATGGATTGTACAGTAACATACAAATGGAATGTAGGGTAACATACAAATGGATTGTACAGTAACATACAAATGGAATGTAGGGTAACATACAAATGGAATGTACACTAACATACACATGGAATGTACAGTAACATACAAATGGAATGTACAGTAACATACAAATGGAATGTACAGTAACATACAAATGGAATGTACAGTAACATACAAATGGAATGTACAGTAACATACAAATGGAATGTACAGTAACGTACAAATGGATTGTACAGTAACATACAAATGGAATGTACAGTAACATACAAATGGATTGTACAGTAACATACAAATGGAATGTAGGGTAACATACAAATGGAATGTACACTAACATACACATGGAATGTACAGTAACATACAAATGGAATGTACAGTAACATACAAATGGATTGTACAGTAACATACAAATGGAATGTACAGTAACATACAAATGGATTGTACAGTAACATACAAATGGAATGTACAGTAACATACAAATGGATTGTACAGTAACATACAAATGGAATGTACAGTAACATACAAATGGAATGTAGGGTAACATACAAATGGAATGTACAGTAACATACACATGGAATGTACAGTAACATACAAATGGAATGTACAGTAACATACAAATGGATTGTAAAAATGTTCTGCCAAACATGCAAATGCGATGGCATCGTGAAGTGTTGGTTACTTGTCTGCCGTGCCCACTGTAGGTGAGAGAGAAGATGGTGTACGCTGCCACCCGTGCCACACTGAAAAAAGAGTTTGGTGGAGGCCACATCAGGGATGAGATGTTTGGCACCGTTGAGGTCTGTGGGATCATTAAAACACTGTTATTTCACTTTGGATTATTTCCCTTGTTTAGGGTTAGGGATTAACCCTAGATCTGTCAGTGGGTTAACCCTAGATCTGTCAGTGGATTAACCCTAGATCTGTCAGTGGATTAACCCTAGATCTGTCAGTGGATTAACCCTAGATCTGTCAGTGGATTAACCCTAGATCTGTCAGTGGATTAACCCTAGATCTGTCAGTGGGTTAACCCTAGATCTGTCAGTGGATTAACCCTAGATCTGTCAGTGGGTTAACCCTAGATCTGTCAGTGGGTTAACCCTAGATCTGTCAGTGGGTTAACCCTAGATCTGTCAGTAACCGCGGTAGAACACACTCTGTTTTGGAGATCCAGGGTCAGGGGTTAAAATGCTTACTAGAAAACACTCACTCCAGAGTCCAAACAGTGGATTAGAGCAAATCCATATGGTTGACTAGACAAACAATAGAGACCAGGTTATGTAAAATTAGGTCTCGAACCTCATTAGACCAGAACATGACCACGGTGTGTTACCTGTTAGAGGAGCTTTGCCGTCTGTAGTCTGTTCATCAACCTGGTCTCAGTCACGTAACGGTGTGACTGACAGCTCAGGTCAGGGAGTCATGGCAACCCTGATGGTCAACCAACCAGACCCGCTTTCTTTTCTCCTCTCTCCAAAACACGGGATCCCTCTGTTTGTGAATAATGACCAGTGTTTATGTCAGGATTGTTCCCTGAACCTGTGAATCACCTCCTGTTCCAGGAAGACGTGTGTTACCAGGGGTACCTGCGTCACATGTCCTCATGCTGTAGTCCCGCTCCCCTCACGTCAGCCGAACAGGAACTGCAGCGGATAAAAATCACGGAGGTGAGGCACTGTGCAAAAATATCCACACGCTGCTAACTTGTTTTCTATGTGTCCTACTGCTTTTATATGATGTAAGCCACTACTCTGAAGGTACCACTATGAAATGTGTGTTTGGTGGTTGGTGATGTCATCTACATGTTGTCCTTTTGTAACATGCCATCCAGGACAAAGTTGTTTGGGTAAGCTATTGTTCCTATGTGTTCAGTTCAGTGTTTGAGCATCGGATACAGGTTTTGGCATGTCATCTGTCCAGTCTGTGTGTTGGATCGTAGGTGTCTGTGTGAGAGCGAGAGAAAGAGAAGGGAAATAAATATGTCTGTCCGTTTTTCCCTCAGGATGAACGTAGAAGGTTAAGCAACACACCTAGAGGGCGAGCAAAGGTGTGTTCCTACCAATCATCTAAAACTAACGCTGTGTACTAAAGACACATGCAGTTACTGTGTTTTCAACTCGTTGTAATCACTCAGCCTAGTTTATTCTTGGGTTATTTTGCTGACCCTTGTTTCTTCTAGTTTCTGTAATATATTATTAATGGTTTAACGGGTGTTTGTCGCCCCCTACAGGTGACAATGGAGTTCGGTTTGGACAAACGGCACCAAACTCATGCAGGCCTGGCTTTTCCTCTGCAGGAGGAGGCCCAACGTGCACTACAACAACTCAAGCAGAAACGTATCAATTACATACAGCTGGTGGGTTGGCCTCACATAACATACATACATTCACATCTCTTACTCGCACGCACACACAGTACACACACACACACAGTACACACACACTCTGTGAGGTTGTTTTTGTGTCTCACAGAGGTTAGACATAGAGAAGGAGACAATCGAGCTGGTCCACACCAACCCCACAGAGACACGCGAGCTGCCCTACAGGATTCCAACAGACACGCCCAGATACCACTTATTCGTCTTTAAACACTCCCACCAGGGACTGCAACAGGAGGCACTGGGTCAGTATCACACTGACGCCCATGCAATAAACACACACACACGCCCATGCAATAAACACACACACATTCACCAAACAAACACACACACACATCCATGTACCAAACAAACACACATTTACCAAACACACACACACATCCATGCACCAAACACACGCATGCACCCAACACACACACACATTCCTCGCAAACAAAAAAGCTATATGGTCTCTCTCTTAGTGTTCATCTACTCGATGCCCGGATACAGCTGCAGCATTAAGGAGCGGATGTTGTACTCCAGCTGTAAGAACCGGCTCCTGGATGAGGTGGAGAGGGACTACCATCTAGAAATAGCCAAAAAGGTGCAACACAGCTACGGATACACAGCTACACCGATACACAGCTACACCGATACACAGCTACACAGATACACAGATAAACAGCTACACAGATACACAGCTACACAGATACACAGATAAACAGCTACACAGATACACAGCTACACAGATACACAGATACACAGATACACAGCTACACAGATACACCGATACACAGATACACAGATACACAGCTACACAGATACACAGCTACACAGCTACACAGATACACAGATACACAGCTACACAGCTACACCGATACACAGATACACAGCTACACAGCTACACCGATACACAGCTACACAGATACACCGATACACAGATACACAGCTACACAGCTACACAGCTACACAGATACACAGATACACCGATACACAGATACACCGATACACGTGTTTGTTTAACATTATCACATCACATTAGCGTGTCACAGTCAAAAGGGAGTCAACAGGTCTCGTTCTAACATATTTCCCCTCTGCCACATTTCTCTCTCCTTGGGTGTCTGTGTATACGTGTGTGTGTGTGTGTTTGTATGTACATGCATCTTTTATCGTGTTTCTGTGTGCGTGTGGCTTTGCGCCTTCGGTTCGTGCACGCACGCGTAAAAAAAGATGGAGATCGACGGCGGGGACGGGCTGACGGAGGAGTTTCTCTACGAGGAGGTTCATCCCATCGAACACACTCTGAAGCAGGCGTTCGTCAAGCCCCGAGGGCCAGGCGGCAAGAGAGGCAACAAACGGGTTATCAAGGAAGCTGGCGACAACCATGAGGAAAGCTAGAGAGTGACAGGAACAGGCCCCGCATGTAAACACACAGGCCTTCCAAGTTGGCACGGCTCTGTTCCCCCCGTATTTATTTCTTCCCCTGTGGACCTGATAGTGCTCGTTTTTAAAGGTAAAGCTAAAGTCTAAAGGCCAGTTTGTGTATTATTTTTGTTAAGCAACGTCACTCGGCATGGGTCGCCCATTTGTCACTTTCTCCATTGTTTCACTGCCGGTGCCTTGTTGCCTACATAAAAATAGACGCCTTCTTCTTGCCCTTCCCCAAAAGGCCTGACGTGTTGAGGCGACGGCTCAATAAGATACATCATTTTACATTATCTTCCAATAAAAAAAACATTTTTTCTGTGTATTTTATTTGTCATTTCTCCTTTGTAGAAAGAATACAACTACCAAGGAAAGATTAAGTGTTATGTGGACTACATTCAGTCGTATGTACATACCGTAGTGATCATCTGGATTTAGGTCAAATTATGTATGAGAAATATTTCCTAGAAAAGCACCCAGGCCAGGCTCTACCTGGAAAGGAACCTAAGAAGCTTGTCTTCCTGATATTTGTCTAGCTCGTATCTACTTGTTTGTCCCGTAACAAAAAAATTAATATAGGAAAGTTACATGCCAATAGTCCCGATTTCATTCCAAAACACATGAATTTAAACAACCCATACCGAGACAAAGCAACAGCAAGCTACAGAACATGAGCAGGGCGGGGCATTATAACAGGGAGCCAGTGGCTAAGGTCAATTTCACTCGGCTTTCGTGGAAAGTGCTCTACTTGGAAGTCATCATCAGGCTGCAGCGAATGACAGCTGAGGCCACCGAGCCGCGCGGCTCCAACGCATCGGGTTGAACGCAAACGCGGCAGCCAATTGCAACGCGGAGCAGCCAATAGAAACGCAGTGCAGCCAATAGAAACGCAGCGCAGTTCCCCGAAACCGGTCGCGCAGAGACGCGGTGGCCGCAACAGTCACCGGCGCTGAAATACAAAGCAATTCTCGGAATCTGATTCCTAGTATTTCCGTCAACCCTCGAAATTGATTGTACAAGAGAAACGTTGTTCCCTCGTCGTGTTCTTGTAGAACCGAGTTGTAAAGAGTGCTCTTCTTGCGCACGGATTGCCGAGATGGACTGCGGCCACCCAAGGTGACTAAGTGACATATTGGAGGTTTTATACGTTTGCAACAAGAGTTATTATTTGTTCGTTTTGACAGAAGAAAACATCTGAAGTCTGTTGAGTAAATGCAAATCAGTGACTGTATCTACAAATAAAGAATCACAGGATCCGCTGGCTAGAAGTCTCCTGGAGGCCAATATTTGATGGTTTTGTGTGTTAAAAGGTGAGTGGAATTAGTGGCTAATTGGAACAATTATATTAATAACACAGTGTATTCGTTTTTTATATTAATAACACATTGTATTCGTTTTTTATATTAATAACACATTGTATTCGTTTTTAGGCTATGTGATGATTTAAATCGTTTACTTTCAATATATTATGTACAGGCGTTTGACCTTATTTTTTGTAATAAATCGAGACCTAATTCGTAAATAATTATTCTTAAATAAGCGTTAAAAATGACTGAACTCTAATAATGAAAGTATCTGAACAACAATAACTTAGAGCATTTTAGCAACTCTTAAAGGGTTTCTAATTATAATTTGGATAATTCTATTTTTGAAGATGAAATAATGTATATAATCGAAAAACGTCTGACCTTTACGAATGTGGCATTTGACTGTGGGGGGGAAGAAAAACCAATGCAAGTATTCATTACTGCAAGTGCCCTGAGCGTCTACTAAACTATACTTAAACATGTTAATAATATGAATATACACTATGTTAAAATGTCCTTGTAATCAAATTTATCAGAAATACTGTGTAGACATTGTTAATGTTGTAAATGACTGTTGTTGCTGGAAACAGACGATTTTCAATATAATATTTATATATATACATGTGTACAACGCCCATTTTCAGCAACCAGTCCTGCATTCTATTGGCACGCTGTGTTCTCTAATCCAAGTTGATCATTTAAAAGGCTAATTGATCATTACAAAACACGTTTGCACTTATGTTAGCACCCCTGATTATTGTGTTGGCCTTCAGACTATGTGAGTTTCTGGAGCATCGGCAGTTGTGGGTTTGAAAGGCCCCGCAACACAACTCAGCGAGAGGACAAATATATTAGTGTCTAGTTTGAGAAACCAATGCCTCACAGGTTATTAACTGGAAGCTTCCTTAAATAGTAGCTGCAAAAAACACCAGTCTCAACGTCAACATTGAAGAGGCGATATCCATGCTGGCCTTCTAGGCAAAGACATGCATATATCAAACTGGCCTACAGACAGGAAAGATTCAAGTGGCCAAATGAACTGGACAGAGAAATATTTTTTTAAAGGGTTACGAGAGACAGATCCAAGTTTGAGGTGTTCAGATCACAAAGAATAACATTCATGATACGCCGACTAAACCATAAGATGCCCTTAAGCATTGTGGGATAAATGTGATGGTAAGGGGGTGTGTTTGTGGTGGCAAAGTGGGAGATTTGTACAAGGAATCTTGGGCTAGATCTTGAAGGTAGGCTATTACTCCATTTTGCAATCTGTGTGGATTGTTTGGAGCCAATTTCCTTCTATAACAGGACAATGACCCAAAGCATGGCTCCAAACTACGTGAGAACTACTTCGGTTGTAGTTGCTGCAAATGGAGGATTCTTTGACAAAAGCTAAGATCGCAGGACACAATTATTATATCAATTAAAAATCATTATTTCTAACCTTTTTGCAATGGCTTCTATTCGAACTCATTTCGTGCATGTATTCATGGAAAGCAAAAACATCTTTAAGTGACCCCACATTTTGAGGAATACAATAGCTTAATTAGTATTCCTAAATAATTATTGGATGGTGAGTGTTTTATTCCATGCTATTTGGATTTTAAATGGGTGGATAAAGTACAACGTTTTCTTTAAAGTCGGTGCTCGGTTACTCTCATAACGTAATCATGATGCAATCACAGTTAACAATGAAGGAACAAAAATAAGGCGAAGTTGATAAAGAGGGTAAACAAAACCTTGTAATACATCAATAACATTACCATGCCTAATGAAGGTTTATATACCACAACGCTGTTCATGTGGTGGCGTTTTCACTGATAATTCGTCATTCTTAATTGTTTACTGAAGATATATATATTTTTTGCTTTACAATTTTTTTATGGAAGAAGAAAAGTAAAGGAAGAATTAGTTCTGGCTCGTATTCACAGCCCACAATCTGTGACCTGGCCGACGCTTCAGCCCTAGGCTGTTATTCTACACTCAGGGGCCAGTTTATTAGGCACACTAGGTCTTCTGGAAAACCGGTTGCTTCTACGGGCAGCCATACCCCAGTGGCTTGCACTGTAAAACAGGCAGCGAGGAGTGTTGTAACAGGCTTGCCTTTCTACACACGGCACTTGGTGATGAATTCATGGTTTCTGTCTTGTGACTAAACGCTAACGTTGAGGCCATTGGTTATGTGTCTGCAATGTACTACCCACGAATCCAGACGTCGATTCTGTGTGTAAGATCTGTGGGGAACTGTAGAATAAAGCATACAAAATGTAATGTCCCAGGTATCTGTGTAGAATGGGAGAAAGAGAGATCTTAAATATGTTCTAAGCTGGTTGCCCAAAGGTGAAAGAGAAAAAATAAATATTGTGGATATCTGTGCCTTAAAGTTAAATGAAAGGTTTGGTGATGTATCATTTGGGATTTTTTGCGAGGCGTACTGAGTGTATTTGAGGACATTGTGAGTTGTCATAACACTTTAGCAGTGACACGTTTCTGTCTCCATGGTAACTCCTGTGTTACAACCATTTAACTCAATCCTTTTCTCTCACTTCAAGGCTCTGTTGCCGGGGCCACTTTTGGATATGGTTGCCAGGACGATGAGCAGCATGCATCAGGATCCCAGCGAAACAACACTGGCGTTCTGTCAGACCCCGACAGCCCCCGTCCACAACCCCACAGAGGACCTACGTTGCATCACCAGCACCTTCCATCACTTGCATAACTCAGGTGTGTGTGTCAGTCTGGCCGGTACTCCCCGGGCTGCTGTTGTGTAGACAGTGTCTAACGTGTGGCTCCGTTTCTGGCTCCAGGTTGGTACTGGGGGCCCATTTCAGCCAGCGAGGCCCGGGATGCTCTCCAGAAGGTATCCGTGGGAACCTTCCTGGTACGCGACAGCAGCCACCCCCTCTACATGCTGACCCTGTCAGTGAAGACGGCCTGTGGCCCCACAAATGTGCGCATCGAGTACAGCGGAGGCCGCTTTCGCCTGGACTCCAGCTCCCCCGGGCCCACTCGCTTGCTGTCCTTCCCCGACGTTTGCAGTCTGGTGCAGCACTACGTTGGATCTGGCCAGACACAGCAGGGCAAACGGGCAGAACTGGATGACAGCACGCCTAATGCCAAGCCGAGCTCGCCCCAGGCAGTACCGAAGGACAATGCCGTACTGCTTAAGTTGATGCGCCCACTGTCCCAGCCTCAGGCCTTCCCTTCTCTACAGCACCTCACACGACTCGCCATCAACTGCCAAACTGACTATACGGAACAGCTGCCCCTGCCACGGCCTCTATTGTGCTACCTGCAGGACTACCCGTTCAAGGTATGACGGCAGTCGCACAGCCGTGCGTGGCAAGCGTAGGTACCCGGCAGAACCAGCGACCACCCAATGTGGGTCAGATACATTTTTATAACCATTTATACTGTATATTTTAATGGTTTTTCATTTTTTATAAAAATGAAGTTATATGTGTTCTTTTTTCTGTTGTTGTGAATAAATAAAAAAATATTTTTAAAGTCTCAATCTTTTGTCTAACCGACAACGTTAAACCATCAGCTATTGTAATTCCAAAAATGTGAGGAAATACTTTACCAGGAATGACAGGATTTATAATTAATCCTTGCTAGTGTACACCCTATCATCATGTAAAAGAATGCGGCTGAAAAAAATGCCTGTTCACGTCATTGCAAAGTTATCATCATTTCAACTCATATTATTCACAATGGATTCTGTAAAATAATCAAATGGACAGATAACTGGCATTTAGCCTATCGCTGAGAGCATTTCCATGGAAGCATTTCGCCTGAGATGGTTTCCATGAAGTGGATTTGAGCAGTGCTGAGAAAGCCTCTTATCGGGATTAGAGCCAGTGGCACGGTTATTATTACACCAACCGGGGACAGTGTGCACGCACGCACATTCACACACGCACAAGATGTGCATACAACACAAACATACAAACATAAGACACATAGTGTTGCTGAAAATAATGTTTTCAGTCAGCTGGTAAAATAAGCATACACACACGTTTACTTTCCTTACCTCTCGGGGCAAAAAAAATTTCACGGATGTTTCCTAACCTAACTTTTATGCGTAACGTAATCTAACCCTAACCCCGAATGCCTCAAACTAACCCAATTCTAAAGCTAACATCAAGTGTAAGTTTTACCCAAACCCAACTTTGAAACCAGAAATGTACAGTCTGGACGATGATAAATATGGTCCACAGAGATGACGAATGTATTCAATAATTTCTCCCTAAATATACTTCGGTTTCATATTTTGCTGTTCAGAGGCGGATGGTAACAGTTTCAGATGTATGACGGAGCCAAGCGCCTCCTCCCGGACCTAAGTTCCGTGTGCCCTGTTTCACACGGGTCCTTTAACCGGTTACACAAACACGTTTGGGAGCTAAGCTAAACGTTAGCCGGCTAACTTCGAAACTAGCAAGAAACTAAAGCGTGAGGCCCAGACAGTCATTACACGCAAAACAACGAGCGAGCTATCGGCCAGGTAAGACTAATTATCCTACGAAAGTATTATTAACTAGATTGGGTATATTTGTAGTTAAACATTCATGTATTTCAGCACTAAAAAATCAGGTGTACTTTACATTTCCCCTCTAATGTTGCCAACTACTAGCAAGCCGCTTCCGTCAGCTAATCTCATCGGTGGCAATAAAATTTTTCCCCCAAACAATGCATATAAATAACAAAATGTCGAGCTAAAACCAATTTTACTTGATATTTCTCACTTGTAGTATCCTCCCTGGACTGCGTTAAGCATTAACCACAAATGTTTCGCACATATTGTGTACATTTCGGTATATTATTGCAGCTACTTCGTTGAGCTAGCGTAGCAACCTCATTTTATTGACGTTACTAGCAAAGATTTTTTAAATGTAATGCTCTTAATTTTCTAGGGGTCTTATTGTCTGGCTAACTAGTTAGTTAATTATCTATGGAACTATGTATTATTACTGCTAATATTAGGCTGCTACATTAAGCTATCTACAGTCAGTAGCTGCGTTGTTGTTACTGATAATATATACCCCTTTAAAATTGTTTACATGTTACTCAGGTGGGGAAATAATATAGGCTTATTAAATCAGTTTTGTTTTACAACCGTCTTTTTACTACATTTCATTGTATTAGGTCATTGTGTTTTGTTGGCGTAGTAATATAGCAACTGTTATCTGTTCTGATTGATGCTGTACTTCCATTCAATACTGGCGTTGGGTGACATTATGGGGTGAATTGTTACAACTTTTTCACCGACCTGAAACCTTAGTAGCCTCGTAATCTAAGGCACGGCTGTATTTTGTATTCGGATCACAAAGCATGTCATATGTGTGTTTTAATTACTCAAGATTTTTAAATGTTCTCATTTTGGAAATTGGGAGATTTACCCCGGCTTTTTAAAATAACTAGTCTACAGTTGTCCAGAGTTTTGAGCCACTATCTGCTGCTGTATATGTTTGAATATGGCCCACGTCCAGCAAAATAAGTCACGTGAATGCCTTAAAGAAGATTTTACTTAATTGGCGGCACAGCCCTTACAACGTGACCACACCTCTGTTGCCAGTACCAACCATGCTCCAACAATTTGTTTTGTATTGATGTTTGTGTTTAATGCTTTTTTTCTAATTTGTTCAGTCATGGCAGCAATCCGTAAGAAGCTGGTTATCGTGGGAGATGGAGCATGTGGGAAAACCTGCCTACTCATTGTATTCAGTAAAGACCAGTTCCCTGAAGTCTATGTGCCCACAGTCTTCGAGAACTATGTTGCTGACATTGAAGTGGACAGCAGACAGGTGAAAACGCCTTCTCCCTTTCATACACAAATGTTTTGTACACTTTACCCCACTTGATGAAGAAGATTTAGGCTTGCCACTGTAACTCTCCAAGCCATTCACAGTTGTGTTTGGAAACATTTACTAATTTGACTATGAAATGTTGCCATAAAACACAGCTGTTTTTATGTTTTACAATACAATTTGGTTTGGCAACAATTAATGAGAAGGTCAACAATGTTATTTGTTCTCTTTGAGGCTAATCTGGATGCACTCAACTTAAATGTAGATTTTTTTTAGGTTGTGATTACTTTGGGTCATGGTGCGACAACCTGTGTTGGTGGAGGTGCTTGACATTTCAAATCAGTGATCAGTTGGCTGATGTGCTATTCTGGTGGAATCCTTTGGCAGGTTGAGTTGGCTCTGTGGGATACAGCAGGCCAGGAGGACTACGATAGGCTCCGCCCACTCTCTTACCCAGATACTGACGTCATCCTCATGTGCTTCTCTGTCGACAGCCCAGACAGTTTGGGTGAGTATTGACTACATCATTGGAGACATGTTGACACTGCGGTGACAAACGTACTTACTATCTTTGCTGGTGGAGTTAGTTATCACTACGGACTTTGACTTCTGACTTTTCCCTGTGTAGAAAACATCCCTGAGAAGTGGACTCCAGAGGTCAAACACTTCTGCCCAAACATTCCCATCATCCTCGTGGGCAACAAGAAGGACCTGCGTAACGATGAGCACACACGTCGAGAGTTAGCCAAGATGAAGCAGGTACTGTCAGTCCCCTTCACACACGGCACATTTTTGGAGGGTCATCATGTGACTTGTGACACTAACCCCCCTTTTCCACCGACAGGAGCCTGTAAAACCTGAGGAGGGGCGTGACATGGCAAACCGTATCAGTGCCTTTGGCTACATGGAGTGCTCAGCAAAAACAAAAGACGGTGTGAGAGAAGTGTTTGAGATGGCCACCAGGGCGGCGCTACAGGCACGGCGGGGGAAGCAGCGACATAAATGCCTCCTGCTGTAAAGGGAAATGAGGCTCCAGGGACATGGCCTGCTATTTGGGTGCAAGGGGAACTATACAAAAAAAATAGGTTTACTCCCCCTCTGCTCCAAAAAAGGACTGCTCACCGGTTTTTACGAAAGGTGTAAAGCTTTTAATTTGCCGTCTTAAAGCAAAAAAGTAAAATAGTAATGGTTTTGTCAGTATTCAGTGATAATGGGGTTATGGAAATGCTTCTTTTTTGTACTTGTACATGAGTGAATCTGTACTGCCATGTGAAGTGGTCAGCCAGGGAACTTGTTGTGTCATACCTGCCAATTAAGTGCTTGAGCCCCGCCCACTGAACTGAGGAATGTTTCCAACAGCCAATCAGGCCAGGGTACCAATACACCAGGATCAATAGCCCTTAGGATTCTTTTTCTTTTCTTTTTTATTATGCACATAAAGGCATAACAATGTTAAACGAATGTGCTTCATATGAAACCCCGATGTCTGTCTATACAGATCGGGACATTTGGTGTGTTTGTGTAATAAATAACTTTGTAAGATAACAAATGGTAAATGCTTGTTTTAAATAATGAGTCCAAAAGGGAATATCAGAAGCAATCTGTCCAGAGCTCTCAGCCTTCCACACAAATATAAGGTAGACAACTTCGAAAACAAATTTATTAAACACGTGGACAAATGGCTCAAGGGGAAAGAACAAGCAAAGTTCTGATGTGTAAAAAACAAAACAAATTCCACTCAAACGTGCAAACGGTCACGTTAAATATAATAGAATGATGTCGTCAACCAACATCAATGTATTCATCAATGGCTCTACAGCGTACATCTTAATGTACCCTTTTACATCGCACTATCTTTGGCCTGATAGCTAAACACAAGGTATAATATGTATACATTGTCTGTTTCCCAACTGGTTTTGGGTGGAGTTTTATATCATATCACGTGTTACATAAGTGCCCCATGCATTTCAGATCATCATTATTATGGAAGAACTGGATTGTCTCATCTTAAGAGTCGGCATTCCGTCTTAGGGTAGATGTAGTTTCAGTATAGTATTTTAACAGGCAAATGTTATCCTGTAGTTAGCATTAACTATCTGAAGTTGCTTGATAAATACATCCCTTAGCGACAAAGTTTTAATGGGTTCAGAACTTTAAACATCATTGTTTTTTCTTGACTGGGGCGCGATTGTGTCCGATGACAATCGGAATTGCAGCCAATGCAATGAGCCCAATGGCCACAAGGGGGCGATAGAACATCCAACCAGAGGCAATCGTGAGCAAGGAAAGGGAGCAGGAAACACACAGGGCAAAAAGCTTCAGACCAGCGCTGACCACCTCTCTCAGAACCGGAATCCAATCCACTGTGAATTTGTAAAACCAAAAAGACATGTATTCTTACGTGGCCTTGTAGTGCCTAAAATGAGGTATTAAGTTATTCATCACATTCACAACCGCGTCTGTGTGTTGTATTACCCAGCGTGTGGATGACACGTGTCATCAGACTGATGCCAAGGAACATCAGGAACCAGCCTCCAGCCCTGAGAGCCCACGTCCGCATGCTGTTGGATTTATGTTCCCTCTCAAAAACCTCCTGCAAGCGGAACCAGCACATTGCATCATGGCAAAAATAGTGACACATGAAGAGGACAGAACAGTAATAGGAGGACCCACCTCGGCACTGAGCTCCTCCAAGTAGATGATCTCCAGAATGTCTCCAGACTTGGTCCTGAATGGCTTCAGTGTGTCGTCCAACTGCATGGCCACCACACTGACCTGTGAGACACCAGGTTCTCCGATCAGTTAAATCGGGGTTAAAATGTGCTATAAAATGACGTCTAGAGAACCTCGCTGTGGTAATTATTAAGCAGTCAGATCTGATTGTCGCTGAAGAATGACTAATAACAAACAATAGAAAGTAATCAAACTCGGCCATAACAGACTTAATCCAGAGAAATGGCATGGGAAGCAGTAACGGTAAACTGCCTCGCTTAAGGACAGAATTACATTTTTGCCATTTTTTTTTGCCATTCTAGAAACCTTTTGGTTGTAGGTCAAACCACTACGCTACCTGCCACCCCTGAGTTTGTTAGACAAGTTGACAACAGCTCTGTGTACATACTGTCTGGGCTGGCCCTGGGTAGGTGCCCTCCCCACTGAGTCCTGCATAGGAGAAGCTCACACGCACGTCCCCCACCTGCACAAAACCAATTAAATAGACTGAATACACGGTTAGTTCCTCAACGTTTGTGTGTCAGTCGTAATGTTCGTGAGTCCCTGGTTCTTTCATTCTTCGTTAGGGTGAAGAAAGAAATCAGTTTGTCATCAGAAGTTTTTAAATGATAAACTGACAAAGCTAAACTATGTATTCTGTAGGTGAGATCTAGTACCTCTGGTCGGTGTGGGTTTGGAGTGTGGTAAAAGTAGTCATCGTCGACGGTGAGAAAGGTCTCCGGGGCCGGGAGTCCCTTCAGACTCAATGTCCGAAAGTTCTCAATCTGATCCAGAATTCCTGAGAAGGTAACAAAACCAATTACTCAATCAACAAATCCATTAATATCACAGAGATACAAGGATATGATCGGGTAAGACCAGTGATTCTTTAACATCCCCGAAGACCTCCAGAGATTCCACAAATAACATGTTTTCCAGAGCCAACGCACCCAAATCAACTAGTTATCAAGCTGTGGGCCGACAAAACAGAAGTCTGGGGTTCCTCAGGACGAGGTTCAGGCAACTCGTGCCAGCGTTCTATAGTCACCTTTGGAGAGAAAGAAGGGTCCAACCTGCACATCAGGAGCCACCACTGTCACACTCTCCACCGCCATGGCACTGTAAAAACACCTCAGTTAGGCACAGAGACAGCAAACTCTGTACGGGCGCGACACAGAGGGCACGACACACAGATACAAGTACCTAGGGTTCATGTGACCGATCTCTTTATCAAAGTTCCTGCTGTTAATTAGCTCTGCCTTCCACTCAGTATCTGCAGATGGAAAAGTGAAGTTAATAAACACGTCTCGGGCCGGGACAAGCATGCTGTTGACAACAGGTGTGATGTGACAGCCTGAATTGGGTCTGTTCTTACTGTAGTTGTACGTAGTCTCCGTTTTGGACTCTCCTCCCTCATCGTAATCTCTGATAAAGGATCACCAGGAGAAGTTACAAACAAACACATCGAAACACGTATCAAACATGTTGATGTTGTGTCACGTGTAGATATACGTGTAGATATGAATGTTATGTTGAATCTTGACAGCGTTGACGACATGGGATATCATGTCAACCAGGATGAAGGGGCATGTTGTGTCTTGTCTCAGCTTAGTCGTTTATGTAAATACTCTTGTTTTTGAGGTGGGTGATCATGCAAAGTGGGCACTTACATTTACATGTTAAGACACCATCTGGCCAAACGGTGTTCGATATATCCCGTGTGACGTATAATGTGCCCGACACAGACCAGAAGCCCCCGACTAACCTGCTTTCGCTGTACTCCACCCACTGGTACATCTCCACCTGTCTCTTCAGCTTCACCGCCTGCACAGTCACTCTGTAGTTCGGGTCATAGAGAGGCTGCAACCGGGAGGGGGGACGGGGACGAGGGGGGTTGTGACAGGTTACTGCAGGTGAAAAAAACTGAACTGACCAGAAGGAGGCTAAAACAACTTCTCTGCAAAGCAACGGATCTGTAGGAATAACTGACTGTGTCAGTACCAGTTGTAGCAGAAGTAATTGTGTTATTCTTGTGGTATAGTACCATCACTTCTTCTATATTATGCCTCTAAAATATGACAACATAAACATATAAATACAACAGGTACTGACCTGGCATCCCAAATGAATACCGGACCAATTTCAGTCCACGTCAAGGTGTATGTAACAGTGGATGCATGCATGGAGGAAGTGTTTGGTGACGGCTAATTGGTAGAGTATTTGCGTATAGGGGCGAGTATTTTGGTCCCCTACCTGCGAGGTGCGCAGCGGGGCTGTCAGGTGCACCAGACGGTTGTTGTTGTTCTCCAGTGGGTACGAGTATGGGTGCAGGGACACCACCTGAGAAAGACCCTCGTCCAAGGATGAAGCTGTGCGCAAAGCCCGTCCCTGTGCGAGACAACAATTAAAGCTACTGTACTGCGAAAGTGGAGTAGCCTAAAGATTACACACATGTACAGATATACACAGTGTGTTACTACATTAACTGGATGCAAAATATTACAGTTGAAAGCGGTTAGGTCACTTTTATTGCAATTTCAAAAGCACAATAGATATCACCATAAAATGTGCCACGCCTTATTTAGGGGCTGTCTTTCTAATGGTGACTTTATTGTGCTACTGTGCAATGTACACACACATATATATATATACACACACATCAATCCTTCTCACCTCATTAGTAAAGAGAACATAAAAGGAGAGCACGAACAGTCCAACCCCCAGAACCGTGCCTCCAGCAGTCTGGCTCAGGCGATCCAGAAATCCGGGCTGTGGACGGCTGCTTGTCCGTGTGTGCTGGTCATGTTCTTTCGTTAACTTTGAGAAGAACCAAAAAAAACAGATGAACACATGCAGAACATTTTTCAAGTGTACTCTACTAGACGGCATGTAAATAATTATTCAATGCATTTAATTAATTGCACTGGTTAGCTTAATAAAGTAGCTAGTTATTAATGTTAATATGCAAGAAAAACAGCTTACTGGTGAGTCCGACATCGTTTCTTCTATTTACCAACCAGTATGTGAAGTTTTTAGTGACAAGAAAGTGGCATGAATGAAAAGAGATGAAAAGTTGAAGATGTCCGGGTGATTTTCTTCAATTTCGGCAGATTGTCAACAAATTGAAATTGTCTACAATTCCTCTCCTAAGTTCTATAACAGTCCATCAGCTATTAGAAAAAGAAACAAATATATTTGCTTCCGGCATGCTTCGTGAGGTGATTGGGTAAAAATACTGAATGCTGGGAAATGTAGTTATAACGGAACCCGCGCCTTCACTCAGTTTCACCTATTTTAATACTATTAAGGTTTCATTACAATTTCTTGTGAGAGTGAGGAAGTAATAAATATACTGAAATAAAAATACCAGATACAGAACAGGACTTGGGATCATGTATGTGTGGCGTTTGTGGTCTGATAGTTTGTTTGTTGATTGTACACACAAACAAAGTCCACTGTTTTTCTTGGTATTAAATGAGGATGAAGGGATTATGCTGCTGGGGGAGATTTAAGGATGCATAGATGGAGAGAGTGAAACACACACACAACCACACACACACACCACGACACACACAGACACACACACACACATCCACATTCAGTGTGTGAGGGGTTATTCTGGATCTCAGCAGTCAGGCCTGGACTCGGACCAGATATGCAAGAGTTTGATATTGTAGTGTTGGGCACCGGACTGAAGGTAGGAGAAACTCACATATCTACACATACATTTATAATTACCCACCTCTGAAACAGCGCTGTATTTGAAATCAAATCTAAATACCTTTTAGACGTTTACAAAAATTGTAATATGAGTGTTTGGAACTTGTAGTTGACATGTTTTGTTTTGTACTAATAAAAACATTGTCTTTTAACTGATTTGTTTATCATAGCATATTTTGTTTTATAATGTGTATCTATAATTAATTAAAGTGTGTTGTTTTAGCATGAAAGGCAGATCATGTACGTTAGGTACCATGTATATACAACAGTATGAATCTAATCAACATTAGTATTATGTTATGTATATAAAATATCTCTATATGGTACCAAGTGAAGTAGAGAGCATTACGTCAAATAAAATTATATGCATTTTCCAATTCAGTTTAATGCAGGTTTTGTTTAGCTCTAATGATACGTGTGAATAACTTTAGTATGTCATTTCTTTAATATTTGACTGTCATAACGTTTGTGAACGTAATACAAATGCATGCATAACCACACATATACACACGTATACACACACATGCGCGCACACACACACGCACACACACGCACGCACGCACACACACACGCACACGCGCACACGCACACGCACACACACACACATAAACCCCAGACAGCCCTGTTCAGGAGTGTTCTGAGTGTTGCAGGAGGCCTCAGGGATTAATGTCATCAGTAAGTTGTCTACTGGAATATAACCTTGGATAACCGGGCAGCTCTTCCATAATGCTGTTGGATTAGGGTTACTTATAAAAACAAGTGTACATTACCGCTGCTCTGTGGAACACAAAAGGTTTCACCTTCCAATCTGTAGCAGTCTAGCAGCACCTCTAATCTAAGTGCCAGAGAATACTTCAGAGACGCTGAAACGTCTGTTGAGACAAGCGAATCATGTTCACTCGTATCTGTACGTGTGTATGAACACTATAACGCCAGACTCTCTCTCTCAGGAATGTATTCTCTCTGGCTTGATGTCAGTCAGCGGGAAGAAGGTTCTTCACATCGACCGAAACCCGTACTACGGAGGAGAGAGCGCCTCCATCAGCCCCCTGGAGGAGGTCTGTACCCAAACGAGCCTACATTCATGCACACGTGTACGTACGTAACCACGCATGCACACACACACACACACGACAAGCAATGAAGAGGTGTATAGTCTTTACAACAGCGTGTGTATTTTTGTAGGTCTATAAGAGGTTTCATGTTCCTGGTCGAGCAAAATCGTTGGGTCGTGGGAGGGACTGGAATGTGGACCTTATTCCTAAATTTCTTCTTGCCAGCGGTGAGCTTTTATTCGGACCAGAGTAGATATGCTTAATTCTGAACACATTCAACTACACTAAACACAAAAAAACAAGTGTCCCATTAATATGTTGATAATAATTTTCTGACTTACAGTTTCTATAAATACATTTGTCATTAAAATACATTCATTAGGCCCTAATTTATGCATTTATTGTAATTAAGAAGTTCTGAGTTGCGTATGGCACGTTTCAGGGCTAATTTATTTCAGCTCATGAAACATTGAACAAACGGTTGGGTTTGTCCTTTCGTTCAGTGTTTCTCAGTGTGTCTGATATTTGTGAGCAGGGTCTGACTTGGGTGTGTTTTTTCAGATCAACTAGTTAAGATGTTGGTGTACACTGGCGTCACTCGGTATCTGGACTTTAAGGTGGTTGAGGGCAGCTACGTGTACAAGGCTGGTAAGGTCCACAAAGTCCCTTCTACGGAGGCAGAGGCCCTGGCTTCAGGTAAGTAATATGCATAAACATAAACAACCATCTTGGAATACTAAAAAATCTATTGGCTGACAAAGCAGGCAAACTGAAATGGAAAAATGTGTAAACTTGATTTAGAAAAACAATCAGGGTGTGACCAAGCATTCAAACGGAAATTAAAAATGATTATAATAATAAAATAATAAAAACAACTTGATTCAGAGAAAATCGAATCAATTCACCCTCAGGCTATAAAGCCCTGTGTTGCGTCTTTCAGATCTAATGGGGATGTTTGACAAGCGCAGGTTCCGAAAGCTGCTACTCTTCGTCCTGAACTTCAAGGAGGGCGACTCACGAACCCACCAGGATATAGACCCCAACAGAACCAGCATGAGGGAGCTATTTCAGCACTTCAACCTGGGACCGGACGTCATGGAGTTCACCGGACATGCTCTGGCCCTGTACTGTAATGACGAGTCAGTACACATATTTCACACTGATGGTCCGGCAGACACACAGATGAACACACACACAGTGATTTACTCTGGCCTCCGCAGCTACCTGGACCAGCCCTGCGTCCAGACCATCAGGCGGATCAAGCTGTATTCTGAATCTCTGGCTCGCTACAACTTCAGTCCTTTTCTCTATCCATTGTATGGGCTGGGGGAACTACCTCAAGGCTTTGCCAGGTAACCCCCCTCCCAACACACACACACACAAATTTACTAAGGAGATCTATCTCACCAGGTAAACATGTTTCTCACAGCTATACTAGAGAGTAAGCACACACACGCACACGCACACACACACTCACGCACACACACACACACACACACACACACACACACACACACACACACACACACACACACACACACACACACACACACACACACACACACACACACACACACACAGTCTTCCCAATATCTCCCTGGTCATGTGTCTGATGTAGAAAATCTGAATCAGGTTTATTCTGTTTACACACACAAGGATTTTTCTGACCCCTAGCTCTAACATTTAGAACACAATTTTTAAGACGTACACAAACTAGAGCAACGCAAACAGTCAAGAGACCCTGTCTAGTTGGCACATGTACTGGGTAAATATAGAATGTGTTGTATGTATCTGAATAGTGCAAAGGAGCAGTGTCTAGATGTGTGAGCAGAAAACGGAAGAAGTAGGGAAGAAGCTGTTCTTGTGGCGGGATTTTTTGGGTCTTAATGGACCGTAGGACAGGACGCAACCTTGAGGGGCGCCAGTGCTGATGGTCAGAGGGTCCGACAGGTGTTTTCCCAACCTCACGTGCTGCCTCCTGTTACGTGGGTACATGCTCTAACTTCTTCCCAATCTCTCCCTGTTCATGTGTCTGATTTAGGCTAAGTGCTGTGCATGGAGGCAGCTACATATTAAATAGAGCGGTGGAGGAGATCGTTCTGGACAAGGGAAAAGTGGTGGCAGTAAAATCTGAAGGAGCGGTGAGTGGCTGATGAAGTATAGAGTGGATAATGGAGAAACGCTGGATTAATGGATGGATTATAGATGTTAGATTGATGGTGGATGAATGGATGAGTAGATGGATTATAGATGTTTAATTGATGGTTATGGATGAATGGATGAACGCATTTAATCTTTCTTTTTCTTTGCCAAGCTGTTTCGCTGTAAACAGCTGATCTGTGACCCTAGCTACGTACCCAACCGGGTGAAGCAGGTGGGCAGGGTTATACGTGTCATCTGTTTACTGAATCACCCAATCAAAAATACCCATGATGCCAACTCCTGTCAAATCATCATCCCTCAAGCACAAGTCCACAGAAAATCAGGTGGGCCAACCAAAATATATCAAGGGTTTGGCAAAAAGATATATGACCCTGAGACTAAATATTATGATGGCAGTATGTAGGTCTTGGCATGAAATGTAACTTGACCTTGTTTGATTTTCAGACATCTACGTGTGCATGCTGTCCAACGCTCACTACGTGTCATCGTCAGGTATGTACGTTGCCACTGTGAGCACCACCGTAGAGACCAGCGACCCAGAGAAAGAAGTGCAGCCTGGACTGGACCTGCTGGAGCCCATTGATCAGAAGTAAGAGCCACACAGATTGTGTGATAACGTTTACAACCACAGTCGTATATATTTATGTATATATGCACAGACACGTTCACTGAAGGGTTCATGTGATTGGTTCATGTGATTGGTTCATGTGATTGGTTCATGTGATTGGTCCATGTGATTGGTTCATGTGATTGGTCCATGTGATTGGTTCATCTGATTGGTTCATGTGATTGGTTCGCAGGTTTGTTTCCGTCAGCAACACGATGATCCCCATTGATGATGGAAGAAAGAGTCAGGTACGTGGTTGCCTCATCTCAGCATTGTTGTTGAACTTAATCCCAAACTAAGAGGTCCAGGTCGTTTGACATGAGGTACGGTGAATGACGTACATAGCTAATTTAATCTCTTGTCATAACTGCTTAAGTTAAGGTTTACACACTGACTGAGTTTTCAATTATTTCAGTCTTTTAACATGTACCAGTTTCCGGAATGTGCCGTGTTATTTCCGTTTTAATCACATTTACCCTTCAGATCTTCGTGTCGCGCTCCTATGACGCCACGACTCACTTCGAGACCGAATGTAAGGACATCGAGGACATGTATCGCCGGATGACAGGGTCAGAGTTCGTCTTCGGTGATTTACGCCGAGACCGTGATGGCGATGAAGAGGAGGACTAGGTGACACTGTGTGGAGTTGCTGCCATTTTAAACAATTCCTTCCCCACTGGGACCATGTATATGAAAAACATGTTAAGCACACGTCTGGTTAAAAGCGTTTTCTAACTGGCAAACATTACATGAGCGTTACATTCCGGTTGACTGTCATGTCCTTTTTGTAAAGGAACCCTATGAAGTAACTGATATACTCCATCTCCCAGAATGCTCTGCTTGACAGTGTATTGCAATTAATGGCCCAATCCCAAGGCCTGAACCCTTAACGTATTCATAACCCGTGTTTCACATCGCAGTGAACTCTGGGCAATTCCCTCAGGCAAAGTCTGCTAAAACGGGGACTTACGCAAAGGGTCCATAAAGGGCTCAAAGTGAATGAAAACTCTCTTGAATTGACACAATTACGGTACACTAGAAACCCTGCCTAGTTATCAACTTGCCGGTAGTCTAATATGCACGTGTGTTCTTCAGAAGCCCGAATGTCACCGAGACACGCAATGAACACACGGCGATGTGAGAACGGACAGGAGATTATAGATGGATCAGACGGCGTATTGAGCAGTTACCTTTATCCTATACCGATTACCTCCAAGAAGGACAAAGCCAGTGGAGTTGTGTCACATGATGTGTTATGATCGGTTCCTGAGACAAATGGATTCAGATAAGATGGGGGTGGGGTGGAAGACAGACAGATTGGGAGGGGTTTGCTAATCCATATGTCACCTTGGATGGTATACAGACACACTCACTCTGTTACTTGGTGAAGTCGAGTGTCTCGGCTCCGTTTATTAACATTTACGGTCAACAGTAAATCCTTTTCTCTAATTAAGCACAAATAAATGATTTAAAAAAACAGAGTTGTTGTTGAGAATATATGTTTGTTGTTTTAATAGTAATACCCCATTTGTATGTACAATGTCACAGCTATATGAAACACTATTTACACAAAACAAGGTATATGTTCCATACATCACTGTAAACCCACTGCCACACACACACACACACACACACACTTTACATTGCTAATGGAAACAGTCTCACGTGAAATGAGGATATCAGTGTGTCGAGTCCAGGGCATAAAACACATTATTCAGTCCTTGAACAAGGACAGATTGATCCCAATCATAAGTCAAAAGGATCCTCATTTCCATTCAGCCCCATCAGGACTTCCTGTTGTCGCAATGCTACTCCATCAGGACTTCCTGTTGTCGCAATGCTACTCCATCAGGACTTCCTGTTGTCGCAATGCTACCCCATCAGGACTTCCTGTTGTCGCAATGCTACTCAATCAGGACTTCCTGTTGTCGCAATGCTACTCCATCAGGACTTCCTGTTGTCGCAATGCTACTCCATCAGGACTTCCTGTTGTCGCACTGCTACTCCATCAGAACTTCCTGTTATCGCTGTGCTATTACAGCTCTGTGCTGATTGGGGGAGGAATCAGACCGGCCGCCACCACCCGCCGTTCACTGGACAGGAAGTTGAAGGTGGCACAAGCATTTGGCTAAAGGAGAGAGATTCATATCAGAGACATAAGGGTAAAAATCCGGTCAGTGGGTGGATTGGGGAGCTCCAAAACAATGGTGGCCCACAGCAACCTAGAGAGGGAGGAATCTATCAACAACATGACATCGTAAGCTCGGTTCGGATGCCCACACACAGACATGAACGGCACACAGCCACTAAACCCCAACCGTTCCACAGGTGCCAGATGCGTTCAGGTGTGCTTACTGTGTCTTGCACCTCCACAGCAATGCCTTTGCTCTTCATGTAGGCCAGGACCTTTGGATCAATCCGCTCTGATCGACCTCCCGTACCCAGGACCAGAACCTCTGTGGACACATACCAACGTTAAAATGTTCCCAGTATGTCTAAATACTTTCTTCACTGTGTAAGGTGTCCTCGAGTGTCTAGGGAGGCATCAGTCAAATAAAATGTATTATTATTAATAATCCCAACATTGGAACGGCGTTGGCGTATCTCGTCAACATAAAACACCTTTAGTGACAGCCGACAGCTGATTGGACAGCTAATGAGTAGCCCTGTGATCGGCACCGAATACACTGTAGGAAGCCAGAAAGTCTACCAAAGGCTCACCAATTCGAGGTTCCAGCATGTGAAACAGGGCCATGCTCTCGACAGTGATGTCCATATAGCTGCCTACCTGCAGAGGACGTGAGATAAAAAGCAAACAGGACCGATGGGAACCGTTAAATTGTATACTTCTTAGGATTCGAACAGAGCTTGAACTGAAACTCGTGCCCTTACATTCCATTGGAGTATAGCTGGGGGTAGCAGGGCACATGGCCCTACAACACGGTTCCCATCTACGTTGAACCCGCGGGAAGAGTAACTGTAGATCATCGCTCCAGCTCCCGGTTCCTTCTGCATGACCGACACCGTAGTCCTTTGGTACATCTCATCATCGCTGGGACCAAGCCTGTGGGCGCGAGAGAGAAAGGGACTGCGGAGAGAATTAATCAATTTTATAAATACATTTTTACAACAAAGTTCTCACAAAGTGCTTTTACAGACACCCAGGCTGAACCCACACATCATCAAGTTGATAGACAGCAGCTAGGAAACTCCCTGATAGGGCAAATTTAGAAAGAAGCCTTGAGAGGAACCAGGCTCTGAACTTATAATAGTTTAGTTTAGAGAAGAAACATTAGGCTCCAATACATCATATTATCTAGCTACGCCGGGTGACGTGGTATCGAATAGCCAACCCGTTAATGTCTGAAAAAGTTGGATTTTGTGGTTTTATTAGCCGGGTATCTCGCAAAAAAGCGAAATGTCCTTACAATATATCTGGCAATATTTGTTTTGGATAATAACTACCAAGATACAGTTGAAAAGCCTCATCTACTATTATGTACTTGCTATGTACAGCAAGCTGTCTTCCAGGGGTCATTAATATCAAACTGTGTATCTAACTAACTACAGTAGCAGGATGACTCTTCTTGATCGGGTTCTCTCAGTACTTCACCTTGTGAACGCCGTTGATTTTAGAGGGTTGAGAACCTGTGAAGATCTCCGGAGAAACATTGTGACAGCCACGTTATTAACAATCATGTAGCCATCTAGTACACCGGTTGACTTACAGCCGGTGGGAACATATTTTCTGAAGCACAAACATGAATACTTCCGTTTGGCTACTTCCGGTTGTTTTATTTTGGTACGGTAGTCTTGGGTACATACATGGTAGGAATCAGTAATTAATTGTATCAATTCCAGATTTGTGGAACACCAGTATTTGCAAAGAACAAAAAAATATAAATTAAATTTTTTAAAAATCTGAAAATACTTTCCAATGTCTATACCGGGGCACTATACTAATCGAAAACAAACTTGCATTGTGACCATAACATAACACTGCATTTAAATTGACAACAGAAACGTTACACCTGGACAAGGAACATGAATGTTCAGACGACAGTTTTGTCATTGATTAATTCGCCTGTATACCGGAGGGGGGCGTTCCAGTGGGGTCGTTCCCACACGAATGTTGTTCTGCGCCCTCTACGGTGCCTACCGGACAATCTGCAGTCGCAAGTTGTGCCAGCTAGCAGGATTGTAAATAAAATAGCAGTGGGACTAATTCACCGCTTTCAGCTATAGCAACATATATCTAGACTGGGTGCATTTGCAGAGACAGTCATCGGTGTTATCATACATATATATATTTATTTGTGAATAAGTACACGGTGTTCAAAGCAGAACAGATCGCTATGTATCGGTCTCTGTATGCTTTCCGGTCCGCGGAGCCCAACTCGTTGCACTTCGGGGCCGGGGAAAGCTTTCTGATCCTGGAACGGAGCAACCGACACTGGTGGCTCGGCTCACGCTGCAGTTCGGGCGAGTCGGGATACGTTCCTGCTTCCTACATCGAAAAAATCCAAGTAGGTGCAATCGACTTCCACCTCAACAACTCACAGTTGTTGTGAGTGAATACTGCGTTTTTGCCAATTAGGTATTAATTGCTAGTCTGTTCGCATGATTGGAGATAGACAGTGGACCGCAGATAATAGAGATAACATTCCAATTCATTCTACTTTTGTTACTTTTTCCACGTGACCACTGAGAGAACGTAGCTACGCACGGTTTGTCCATTACAAATGAATGCATCTAGATTCCTCTGCATAATGACTGTTTTTCCATATTCAGCACACATCACTTTTCCATGTGGACGTTTGCATATTAACTAGAAGATTCTTCCAGAATTAAACCTACATGTGTCAGGTTGACTAATGAGTGCGGCCCCTATAGGCTGTGCCAGTTTGCTATGCCAGTTTGCTGTGCCAGCTGAGTCTGTAGGCAACCCCCCAGCGGTCGTTGCGACACAAGACGAAAAATGTGACGACGCGTCTGTTATTTATGAGCACTGTTCTCTCAACTTTTGTTATTTAAAACAATGCACTGGGTTTCATGGCTTTCTATGACATACTATGAATCCCAACAGTTAATTGTTTAATAAGAAGATATATTTATAGACTTTCCATATTCCCAATTCATACACTTGTTACAATTGGTACTACTTTTTGTTGTATGTTTATTTTGTATTATTCTTCTTACCTTATATCTTCTTAAATGATTACTGCGTAGATGTCGCGTGCAGCGTGGCAGGAATTTCATTGTGCAGAATGACACTATGTTAGCAGTTGCATTTGACAAATTCTTTGAACTCTGGGGCAGGGCTGTCGCCAGGACTTCTGAATAGATGTATGCCTGCCTCACTTACAGATGACATTGGTTTTATTGCAATCAGTGGGCACAGTAATTCCATGGGCCCTGTGAGTCATACTCACCTCTCTCACAACAGCTGCGACTCTGCAAACAAATAATAATGTTTTAGTGGTTAATGGTTTCTGCAGCAGAAACCAGCAGAATAAAACCTCCTGAAACCTAGGTTGGGACTGAGCTGAGTGTGGCTCAGTTGAGGTTGTAAGGTGACATATATGTATATGACAATTTCACTGTCTTTCTCTCTGGCCTCCTCTCTGGCCTCCTCCTCTCTGGCCTCCTCCTCTCTGGCCTCCTCCTCTCTGGCCTTTGTCCACCAGGCTCCAGAGCAGGATGAGGTATTACAGTCTATTGACAGGGCCATTGAAGGGATCCACAATGTGGCCATGAAGAACGGAGGCAAATACAACCTGGAACAGCGAGACGTGTTACAGTGGGTGCAGCATGCATACACACACACTCACACACACAGACACACACACAGACACACACACAGACAAACACACACAGACACACAGACACACACACACAGCACACACACACAGACAGACACACACACACACAGACACACACACACACACTCCGATGTGTCCTGATTCTGCAGGTTCCTGGGTGTCTCATCTGTTAGGTCCTCCTATATTCATTAGTCATGCTGGTGCATCACATTCTCAGTACTACAGGTTATTTTTAAATCATGTTGTTGACTCTCTCCTCGTGCGTATGGAACAGGAAGTTGATCCATCACAGGAAGGAGACCCTGTCTAGGCGGAGTCCAACTCCATCCAGTACCAAGCAGGTTCTGCCCTCCTCATCCAGTGACCTGTCCCTCAGCCACCCCTCTCAGCCGCCCAATGGGATCACCCATAGCCTGTCAGAGGGCACAGATAATGGGCAAGGATTTTACCAGGTATTGAGGATCTGTGCACATCTAACACATAATTATTTATTGTCACGGAGGCTTGTATCCTGATGTTCACCTGGTTGTCTGTCTAATCTGGCAGGTGCCTCCTCAGCCTCGCAGAGCAGCACCCGTAACCCCGCCTCCTCCTGAGAAACATCGGGCCGATCGACGCCTAGGTGACTGTCTCAGCGTTACCACGGAGACACACCGATACTCATCTTCTCATCCAATCACACGCAACAAATGTATGAAATTTTTACGCTGACTAAAATCTCTCTCACTCTTCCTAATTTTGACTCATTCTGTCCTTCTGTGCAGAGTCTTCTATTCTTCCTCCTCCAGGCCCCGCCCCGACTGCTGGGACTGGCTTATCTGCCTCAGTTAGCTCCGGCTCTCTGGATTCTAGCTCCTCCCACTCGGTGGTGTCCTCTGATATCAGCCTGCCTAGTGTCGCCAGCACCCCGCCCCCAGTGCCAAGCCGCGTTAAGCCCCCGCCTCCTCCCCCTGACCACGTCCCCATCCCTGCCGCCCCTACGCAGCCGGCTCCGTTAAAGAAGAGCCCTGCCCCCCAGCCCCAACCCCAGTCCACCCCGCCCCCACAGCCCCCCACTGAGGACCAGTCAGAAACAGACTGGCCTCTCGCCCCACCATCTGTTGCTGAAAGCACCCCGGGCAGCCCCGATCACTCAGACTCCGTCCCTGGGACAACGGGGGCGGAGCTTATCGAGCTGGTGAGAAGGAACACTGGCCTGAGTTACGAGCTGTCTCGCGTGGCGGTGGGCGTGGTTGTGGGTCACCTGCAAACTGCCCTGCCTCAAGCCGCCACTGCTTTAGAGAACGTCCTCCTCTCGTTGGTCGAGAGCAAGGTCAGTTTCGTACTCGGGTCTCTTTACTGCTCTGACACACCGTTTTTTTATGTGGGTTATTATAACCGTAAACCTCTGTGAAGCATAGTCGCAATACTCACACCTTGCCCTGGTACATCGGCTACAATGCCGTTTATGTGCGGAACGTTCCCGGTAATAACCCGAACGTGTCCCTGTAGGACCAGTGTTCAGCCTTGCCCCAGGGACAGATGTGTCACGACGAGCAGCGTCTGGAGGTCATCCTAACAGACCTCGGCCGACATGTGGATGACTCTCAGCAGCGGAGCTGGGCCCTTCACGAAGACCACTCGCTTATTGCATGTTACCTCGAGGAGCTGCTGAAGATACTGGTGAAACACACACCCCTCCTCAGTGACACCCCCCTTAGGGACACACCCCTCCTCAGTGAGGGGAAAGGTTCTACACATTAAACCTGTAGGAAGCCACACAAATACAGCATGGATATTTCTGGGTGACTGGACAGCATTTGGCTTGGAGGGCTGTCTGACTATATTAATATTTTAGATGCTTGTTTTTGATATTACGTTCCTAAACAAAGAGTGTGTGTGTGTGTGTGTCTGTGCTTCCCCAGACCGATGCAGACCCTGAGGTGTGTAAGAAGATGTGCAAGGTTAACCACTCTGAGCCAGTGCTGTCCTTGGTGTCCTATTATCAGATGGTAAGAGCTGCCCCGGCCAACCAGAACACACCCCTAACCACCACTACAACCACTGTGATTGGATGGCTTCCGGACATTCCTGCATCTCACTAAGAATTACGCATCACATTTACCCATGACATTCTCACAGCGAGAAAAAAAAAATCTGTTTAATCTACAAATTCTTGTAGCGTTTTTTATATTGAATGCTTTCCTTGTTTGCGTGACGAGTTGTATTGCAGACGTGTGTTGCCCCGGCGACTCTTCGTAAACACACAGTAATGCTGTCTCAGTAGTTACACTTCCTGTGTGAACTGTGCAGGAACACAGAGTGTCTCTGCGCCTTCTCCTGCTGAAGGTTTTCGGGGCGATGTGTAGCCTGGATTCTGCCCTCATCTCGACCCTCCTCAACTCTATCCTGCCCATGGAGCTAGCCCGGGACCTGCAGACGGACACACACGGTGAGGACCCCGTCGTGGGTCACATCTGTTTCCCCGGATCATGCACTCCCTCTGTGTTTACACATGAGCTGTATCGCTTCCTGTCTTCCCTCCCACTCTTCCCCTTTTGATTCTGTCTCTTTTGTTGTGTGTATGTGTGGTGATGTGTCTGTAGCTTTTTCCTTAATGCCTGTGTCTGATTTCTCCTTAGAGCATAAGAAGATGTGTTACACAGCCTTGGTCCTGGCTATGATCTTCTCTATGGGGGAGCAGGTCCCATATCACCACTATGGTACTATGAACAAGGTTTTCTGCTCTATGACTTTTGAATCCTAATCACTTGATTGGCCAGTTTGTTTTACGAGTCAATGTCAAATCTGTCCCTGTCTACTGACTTTATGTTTCGCAGAACACTTAAACTCTGACTTCATCCAGTTCTTGCTGGATGTGGTTGAGAACGGACTTCCGTCGGATCCGACAGAACAGCTCCCGGATCTTTTCGTCAACCTAATCCTGGCTTTCAATCTGCACCTCACTGGTGAGAATAATTAAGGTGGACAAACTTTTATTTTGAAGGGGCATTTCACGTCCCCAACCTTTAAGCTGCATATCTGTAGAAACCTATTTTTTATAAATGTTATTAATTTTATTTTTTAAATGGTGATTTGCTTCAGTTTAGGACAGTGTTTGCTATTGACTGCTTTGTGTTTTATAAAATAGGGGACCCATGACCTCTTTTTAAGGAGTTTATAATGTGGGCTGAGGTATGTGTGGCAGCATACAATGTATTTTGTTTCAAGGTGTGTGTGTGTGTGTGTGTCCCCCAGTGCCCGGCGACAACGTGATCATGCAGACTGTTATCAAGAAAAATGTGAAGGTCTTCTCTGAGAAAATCGTGCTGTTATTGAACAGAGGAGGTGAGTCCCAGACTGTTCCCACAGGCCATGTTGAAACACTGTCTAATATTACCGCAAACTATATGTTCTCTTACTACTGCACATTATTCAGCTCTGTATTGTTTTTACACATTTTGTAAGACCGGAAAAAAGACAGGGCGGATTAAATTATTTTCAATTCAACTCTCTGTTGTCCTTCACTATATATATTTTAATTCTAAGCGTCCATAAATCCTTTTCTGTGTCCTTCCTCTCCAGATGACCCAGTGTGTGTATTCAAACACACACCTGCTGCCCCACACGCTATACTGAAGTTCCTGCAGGACGTCTTTGCCAGCCGAGAGTCTGCAGATATCTTCTACCAAACGGACATGATGGTCATGATTGACATTGCCGTTCGATGCATTTCTGACCTTTCCCCCGGGGACAAGGTGAAACCAACACACAAACACATAATGTCCAGTTTCATGAATACGTCCTGAGAAGGAAAGTAAATGTACACGGTATAAACTTCTGTTCCTCCTCCTCTCCTCTCTCCAGCTGAGGATGGAGTACCTCTCCCTGATGCACGCCATCATGCGCTCCACAGAGTTCATGGAGCACCGCCACCGCCTTTCCGATCTGCAAGGAGCTCTGCAAAGGATTCTGGGAGAGGAGGATGAGGACTCCGGAGTGGACGCGGCCGGGGCCACAGCCAAACAGATGGATAAGCTAATAGTGCAGGAGATCTACAAGGAATTCCCTCAGATTGTTCAGAGCTAGGAGGAGTGAAACATCCTGAGACTAACAGAAGACTGTAGTCAGCTACTTACTTTTTGAGGGAACGTGCTGTTGCTCATGCCTTGATACCTTTGTCATGCAGGCTACATCCTACTGTCCTGTTGTCGCTGTACCAGACGTCTGTTGTGATTGTGAACGAGTTGTGGTGCCCTCATGACAGAGGGTTCATGTGAAGCTCATGTTCATGTTCTCCAGATAGCCAACCGCAATGTGCTCTCTGTAGCTGAAGGACCAGCCTGCAGTGTTGGAGACAAGAGTGTTCATGTAACCCTGGTAGCACCGTGTGTATTGTTCCGTCGGTCGGTCAGTTTTTGTAACCATGGTAGTGCCATCGTATTGTCTGTCGGTCAGTTCATATGTTTGTCACTCACTTCTAATTCTTACCGCCTGGCATGGCTTCACGGTATGTGACTAAGAACGTTTAAATAACTGACAAAGAGACTCAAAAAACAAATACACTTATAGAAAAACATTCTGGTCTGGTTTCAGAAACTCAGAAGTAAGCCTAGTTATGGCTGAATTAGGGTGAGCATGTGAGCGTAATCAAGGACTGGGTTTAATCTGTGTCCGAAATACCAGCCCGTCTGTCGATGACATTATAGCCATTTAGGTTTGTTTACAACTTACCATTCATTGCAATGCTGCTACATAGTTTAATCTATACTTATGGCTGTAAATCCCAGACTGGGCTCTAATTGTGAATGGCTTCTGCCCTATATTTAATATACAGTTACCTTAGTTCTAGGTCTGTACCGACCATGACACACTCTAAATTCTTCCCAAACAGGCTTCCCTGCTGCTTGTGCTGTAAATGGAACGTAACATCAATGTAATTACAAGGCTGTACCAAATAGCAAGCTGCAACACATCGCTTCGACTTACTAAACCTTGATTACCTTCCCGTACAGATTTGGGTCTTAAATAAGCTTATTGTTTCCACTTGTAGTGTTTTATTAATAGAAACTGATAAGGGATTGACATGTTTTGATTGATTAGTCAAACTACAGTCTGGCATTAGCAAAGTGACTTGGTCCTTGTGGTACAACTAAGAATCATTCTGCAAAAAAACACAAAGGGCATCTTTTTAGTCTCCACAAGTTTTGCATGACACACACATACATATCCAGTTGTTTTTACATTTCAGCGTTTATTGTCTTGGGATGCGTCTACAGAGACAGTCCACTTAAAAAGAGATCACGAATTGGTCGTTGTACCAATCTGATTTGATGGGTCAACTGTCTTTTCCATATCGCTGTCTTTAACTCAGTTAAGTTATTTTCCCCAAGTCGAAGAAAATCTTCAAAAATGTTTACTGATATGGGGGAGAGTTATTGATTAGATATTGTCACTGTATGTTTGTGCCTGCCCCCTTGCCCTTAGTCATTAATGCCAGCAGAGTATTTTATTGCTAACACCAATTGAACTATTTTTTCCCAATCAATATATTTGAAATGGTTGTTCTGAAGGACGATGGTAACAAAAGTGTATTTTCGTAACGTTTACAATCAATAAATATCTTAATGACAACTGGGTTGCTTGTCACGTTTTATGGCTATAATGTTTTTCTGGGGGGTACTGTATTTAAAAAAATTTACATTAAGGTGACATATTTAAAAAAAAATGTAACCTATAGGTAGGCCTAAAAATAATATGGAGGAGTGTTCATCGTCGGACAATAAATCAAGTGGCACCAACGCGGCGTTTGTGTGTAACCGCCAACTCGGTCCGTGCTCCTATCTAGGTGAAAGGTCCGCTGTCAAGACCAGAGGCTAGTTAGCTCGGCTAGCTCCTATTCAAACTGATAGTAGGGACTCGGGCGTAACATGTGATTTAGCTCGCTCGTTTTCCAGCTAGTGACGTGTACAGAGGACGCATTATATTATATTTTGTGTGTGTTTATTTTCTTGTTGACTGTTTTAAACAGAAACCATGTCTAAACAGCAGGCGATAAGCCCCGGGAAGAACTTCTTTGCCGGGGGATTTGGGGGTGTCTGCCTGGTTTTCGCTGGACATCCGCTCGATACCATAAAAGTAATATTTTCTTATTGTTGTGTGATTGCTAACACGTTAGTTATCAAGGTACTCGTAGTCTGTAAGAGTAGTAATAGTTGGCTAACTTCTCCACGGTGTCCGGGTCATTGTACTCTAATTAATTAATGCACATGTATATTCGCACATTATATTTAGCTACTATTTTTCTGTTCGGTTTTTGAAATGTTATATTTTTCAGTGTGTTCTCAGCCTTATTTCGAGCCCAATTTTCAGTCTGGACAAGTGTCACATTTTAGACCTTTGACCTGGATTTCTGTCTCTGTCATGACAAGCCACCAGAGTTGCCCAATGACTGTGTGTGTTCTGCAGATGTATATTATCACCTGAGCCACGTATTGAAAATAAATGGTTACTTTTATACATTTTGCGGATATATGGAACGGCTGCTGGTCCCCAGAATAGGTTTCAGTTCTTTGCTCTACTGTGGTAGTAAGAGTAGTAATAACTGTGTTGCGTCTGTCTCTCATTTAGGTGCGCATTCAGACCATGCCTTTACCTAGCCCTGGGCAGGCGCCCCTCTATAGAGGCACATTTGACTGTTTCAAACAGACCCTTGCCAAAGAGGTGGGTATGAGACTGACCACTGCCCATAACTATTAGGTCTAGAGCACAGTTGTCAACACGGTTCCATGGAGGGCAGAGTATCTGCAGGTTTTTGCTCTCACCCTGTACTTGATTTATTCATTTGGTCACCAATTGATTAGGTTCTACCCCAAACCTGGATGTGTAGGTCTGAACTGTGAACTAATTTAAAGGAAAAGCCAAAAACCTGCATACGCTAGGGCCTCCGTGGAATCGGTTTGACAACCCTGGTCTAGGGTATTTAGATGTTCCCATGGGTTTGTCTGGTCAACAACTCTCTTTAATTTAGTCTTTCTGTGACTTTATCTTGGTGAAGGGGGTCAAAGGCTTGTACAAAGGCATGGCAGCCCCTATTATTGGAGTCACACCAATGTTTGCTGTCTGCTTCTTCGGCTTTGGCCTGGGCAAGAAACTGCAACAGAAGACCCCAGATGATATTCTGACGTAGGTGATTGTTCTGTAGTTCCCACTGTTTTCATTATAGGTTTGTCTGTCTGTGTGTGGTTTTATATAAGGATCTGCATCCCTTCACAGGTATCAACAATTGTTTGCTGCCGGGATGCTGTCCGGCGTGTTCACAACAGCCATCATGGCTCCGGGAGAACGCATCAAGTGTCTCCTACAGGTGAGAAATGAACCTGCGCTACACTAAACAGAACCGTGATTATACTATTCATAAGAATAAAGGGTTAAAACATCTGTCGCTTAAAATAGACTGTAGTCTAGATCAGATTAGATGTTGAGTTTATTCACACTAAAGAGATGAATAGATACACGTGGATGAGCTGCGAATAGTAACAGTTGTGTCATGTTCACGGATGGATGCCTGGATGTTAGATCCTGAAGATAACATGGTCTTGTGACGTGCAGGAGATGTTAGGTGACATGAATGTGGATGTGTGTACAGATCCAGGCTGCCACAGGGGAGGTGAAGTACAATGGACCCATGGACTGTGTGAAGCAGCTGTACAAAGAGAATGGGATCAGGGGGATCTACAGAGGCACAGCTCTCACCCTCATGAGAGGTACAGTATGTCTGGATAACTCAGTGAATTGTTAACACTGCTTTATATTGAACTCTTCAACGAACTAACAGTGATTCTGACGTTTTATGTCTCAGACGTGCCGGCCAGTGGGATGTATTTCATGACCTACGAGTGGTTGAAGCACTCTCTCACACCAGAGGGGAAGAGGTGAGGCTCCGACTGGGTTATTCCACGTGTGTGAATGCAAATTCACACTCACATCACGTCCAAATGCGCCAGCGTCTGTGTCCACGAAATATTACTCTTTATTTAGATGTTTCGAATATTATGCCATTTGCTTATTGTCTTTTATTTATTGTTGTCTTTTTGTATTATTTGTAATTGATTTGTTGTTCCACAGCCCCAATGAACTGAGCGTTCCCAGTGTGCTGTTTGCTGGTGGGATGGCAGGAATTTTTAACTGGGCTGTGGCCATTCCAGCAGATGTGCTCAAATCCCGTTTCCAGACAGGTGTGACTGTTTTTTTTACTGGGGAGTTGTAAATAAAGAAATTACAATAACATTTAAATTCAATCAACTGAAACTGAAATGACCGTGGTGCCTGGTATTTCCCACTTACCGTGATGCCAGACAATATCCTTATTGAGGTAGTGCTGTAGTTTACAGTGTACTGTTGCTTAGCAGCCGAGTGTGTGAGAACAGCTTGTAAACAGCAGTGGGACTGAAATCGTGTCTCCCATCTCTCAGCCCCTGAGGGGAAGTACCCCAATGGCTTTCGTGATGTTCTACGAGAGCTTCTGAGAGAAGAGGGCGTGGCCTCTCTGTACAAAGGCTTCACCGCTGTCATGCTCAGAGCTTTCCCCGCTAACGCAGTGAGTAGACGACGCCTGCTGACTCAGCAAACCAGTTTGTCACATGGGGATGTTACCTCGTATGTACTGATGGGACGTGCTGATGTTATCTTGTATTTACAGCACTGACCATACATTTGCATACAAGTCATTTAGCACACCGAGTGACTGGCATTTTGAGTGCATATGTTTTCATACCTTCTACTTTTCCATACTTTTTCGCCCATATCTTTTTCATACATCGCCTCCAAAACGTGGAGATCATAGTGCCTTCGCACCTCGCCTGTAGAACTGGACCATTTAAATGACAGTTCTTACCGTAACCATGGCACTAACTGCTGCCTCTCGATGCGTCTCCTCGCAGGCTTGTTTCCTTGGGTTTGAACTGGCCATGAAGTTCCTGAACTGGGCCGCACCCAGCCTGTGATGTTAGTTCCTGGTCCAGAACCGAACTCCAGCGGCAGACCAGACGGACACTGCGGAGTGACTAGGGAGACTGTAAACACTGCTGACAGAACTCGGATATCACCAGAGGTCTCACTGGCAGACTGGGTGTGAAAGCTGCTAATAATGTGAAAATGGACAAAGGAGACACGCAGGCATATGCCCCCCCCCACACACACACACACACACACCCCGACACCGACAGGTGCCCACACACACAAAACCCGACAGGTGCACAAACATACACACATGAATATTCTCACTCCTCAGAGTTTTACTTGCATTTCTTTTTAATGTTTTTTTTTTTAAATGGCAATGGAGGGAGTTTAACATGTGCCTTACTTTTTTTAGTGTGGATGTCTGAGAATATGGGCATTTTCATAACTTGCATGTGAAGGGTTAGTTCTGTGTGTCTGTGTGTGTCTTTGTTCAGAAACACAACACATGCCTTGAAAATGAATGCCTGTAAATTGAAACATATCTGAAAGGTCTCATTCCAAAGTGATCCAATTACTAAATAATCACACTGAAAGTTGTTAGTTTGATTAAGGAATTAATGAAGAAACAATTGAGAATGTAAGCCGTGCCACAATTATGGACAGCCTTTTTGGGCCCAGATCTTTGTCATCATGTAATGTAAATAAAAACAATTAAATATGAAATCCTGATCATCTCAGTTCTTTTTTTCAGCGTAGTGTTGTATTTTCTAAAGATACATTTAAATATGCATGGGTTGTTAATCTGGTCCATAGTAATACGGTTGGAAATTTGTCATGAGGTTGGGATATATGACAAATAAGGGCTGTTAACAGGAATGGTGCCTGGAATCAGAGTGCCTGGATAGATACCTTGGTAAATTGGCTCCAAAACCCCGAACTTGCCTTATCGCTATTATCAAATGATTAACAATAAAGTTATATCAGAAATAAAGGTTCTACCATCGCTTTAGCCAATTCAGGAATATCTTGCATTTGTCTCTCAAATATAGGCCATCTGCAGTCCTAAATGTTTACCCAGAGATACTGCACCTCGGGTGAAGGTTAGCGTTTTAACCACATTTGATCTGAAAAGTTGTGACGTTTGGCTGAAACGCCCGGTCGATAGTTTCCGATACTGTGCATCTACTCTAAATGTGGAAACCGGGAGCAAAGCTCATCAGCCAGTCGACCTTGGACCGGGAATGTGCTGGAAGTGGGTGGGAGGGCCCAGAACCGGGCTTATTTGTGCCTTTATCAAATTATGCACAAGGCCAGACCGTGATACATCTTTGAAAGGCAAAGAGGTCAGTAGATTGGTTATAATGTATTTGTTTGATAGCAATCTTGGTCGTTTTCGTTCATTTATTTATAGGTTTGACATTTAAATGTAGCCCACTGTGATATTTGTCATGGCGGCTGGTCATTGATCTGATTATTCTCAAATAACCTTGACAATATTGGATGCATCAGTTAAAATGCACAATCTCTATAGAGGTTATGCTCAGGCTATTGTATTTCACAGCTGGTGAAAATGGGTATAGAGACAGTACTTTATTAGTAGTCAACCTGAAGTTTTAAAAAACTTATCAATAAATCAAGTGTTCATTATTATAGAACTCTTTGATTTTGTAAACGAGTACCTAGAAAATAAAATATTATTATTATATATTATTATTATTAAATGTATGGATTACCTTCTAGCTTTGCCTGTAATAATATCATTTTCAAACTTGTTAAAGTTTATTATAGGCGACCACAGTTGTGCCATGAGTATAGAGGTACCTGTCGGCTTGACGGACCTACTGCGTGGATACACAGTGGAGGTGTTGAGGCGCAGACCGTCAGATCTGGTCGAATTCGCAATCCAGTATTTTATGCGTCTACAAGAGGGCAGAAAAAGCGACAGTCGTGACAAAAAAGACCCGGTCCATTCTGCACGGAAAGCAGTAGCGTTTGATAGTAACTCGGTTGAATCCAATGAGGACTCCGAAGACGAGCACAGTGAGTACAATCTGGGGTGACCATCTGACCCAATATATTGTTCAAGATGTAAATATAAAATGTATATAATAGATATTTTATATAGCCTAGTGCTGGCAACTATACTTTTACACTCTCCAACTTTTACACTCTCCAGACCACGAATGCATAACGAATCAATCTGAAAGTATATTTGATAATAGGCCCATTTTAAAGCTGTTTTAAATCTACTGCATCGAGTTGAATGGGATCTACTCAAAGCTAAATTACAGCCAGTGTAGTCATATCATATGATGTAGTTATTTTGACAGAGGCCATCTGATGACTTACTGAATAGTGTTTTTTCCAGAATTCATTAATCGTGTTTACACAGCCTATAGAGTGTATATATATAATTACTTTTGATATATAGGCCCCGGGCCAAAGGTGAGGAGAGACCAGAGTTGAATCTGATTGGCTGGGAAAGCCGGCCAGGCTTTATAAATATTCAGAAACCATATTGACTGCGAGCAAAAGTGTGTCAATGGATCCATAGGAATGATTAATATGGATGTTGGATTTGTGCCAACTTCATTTATATAACTGTAACATTTCACTCTTTCTCTCTCCCTCTCTCTCTCTCTCTCTCTCTCTCTCTACTCAGAGCCTTCTCCCACTCCCAATAAATCTAGTCGGAGGGTTGCTGGTGAGTCTCATTCTCAGGTTAAATACTTTATATTTTGACTATCAATGAATAGTCTTTGTTCAGTGTGTGTTACAGTCATTATGTTCCCCCGTGTGTGTTACAGTCATTACATTCTCCAGTGTTTATGTGTATTACAGTCACTATGTTCCCATTTGTTCTATTGTTTCCCCCCCAGTGTGTGTTACAGTCATCACGTTCTCCAGTGTGTGTTACAGTAATTACGTTCCCCAGTGGTGTGTTACAGTCATTGCGTTCCTCCAGTCTGTGCAGAGCCCTATAACCCAGACGAGGATGAGGAGGAGGACAATAAGCCACTGGTGGTCCACCCCAAATCCAATGAGCAGCGGTGCAGACTCCAGGACGCCTGCAGAGATACTTTACTATTCAAAACCCTTGACCAAGTAAAGTATTTTTGGTTGGTCAATGCATGTTAAATAATTGAGAATACAAGCCTAGGATGTTAAGTAATTGAGAGTAAAAGCCTAGGATGTTAAGTAATTGAGAGTGAGAGTTTGGTTACTAAAAATACAAGCTCTCTCTGGATAAAGACCAAACACATTGACGTATTGACTTCCTTCTGTGACGCTTGCTTTCTGACCCAGTTTAGTTTGCAAACACAGACACACAGACACATACATACACACACGCAGACACACAGACAGACGGACATATGCACACATACATATATAACTACTGAAGACCTTTGTGGAGTAACAATGACGTAATTGAAAGATCTATTTTCCTTAAACCCTAATTCCAGCTCTGATATCGATCCTAACCTGAAAAATGCGTCACATGCATGTTTTGCCAAGCGTTTGTGCTTGTTATTACGCCGCTTGGTCCAGATCAGGAGGCCACATTTCATGGACCCATGTAGCTCAGTTGCAGAGCATGGCACCTGCTCTCCTGGTTGGACTCCTGAGGGGCTCTAGTATGGGAAGAATCCACTGTGCCTTACTAATTGCTTACTAATGTTAGTTGCCCTGGAAATGAGCATCTGATAAACTGCTTTTTTTTGTGACGTACACCTGTCCATCCCGAATCCTGCTGAGACAGACTGCACCTGCCCTCTGTGTAATCCCCAGGAAAAACTAGCAAGGAACATCTGTTACAACTGGTACACAGGCTGTCATCCTCTGTGATACTGTTGCATCTCACTTTCAGGAACAGTTCTCAGAGGTGTTGGATGGCATGTTCGAGGTGTTGGTAAGACCACAAGAGCACATCATCAATCAGGGGGACGATGGCGATAACTTCTACGTTATAGAGAGGTCAGTGTCTAATCAATCAGGAGGTGTGGCGATAACTTCTATGTTATAGAGAGGTCAGTGTCTAATCAATCAGGAGGTGTGGCCATAACTTCTACGTTATAGAGAGGTCAGTGTCTAATCAATCAGGAGGTGTGGCCATAACTTCTACGTTATAGAGAGGTCAGTGTCTAATCAATCAGGAGGTGTGGCCATAACTTCTACGTTATAGAGAGGTCAGTGTCTAATCAATCAGGAGGTGTGGCCATAACTTCTACGATATAGAGAGGTCAGTGTCTAATCAATCAGGAGGTGTGGCCATAACTTCTACGATATAGAGAGGTCAGTGTTTAATCAATCAGGAGGTGTGGCCATAACTTCTACGTTATAGAGAGGTCAGTGTTTAATCAATTAGGAGGTATGGCCATAACTTCTACGATATAGAGAGGTCAGTGTCTAATCAATCAGGAGGTGTGGCCATAACTTCTACGATATAGAGAGGTCAGTGTCTAATCAATCAGGAGGTGTGGCCATAACTTCTACGTTATAGAGAGGTCAGTGTGTCTAATCAATCAGGGGGTGTGGCCACAACTTCTACGTTATAGAGAGGTCAGTGTGTCTAATCAATCAGGGGGTGTGGCCACAACTTCTACGTTATAGAGAGGTCAGTGTGTCTAATCAATCAGGGGGTGTGGCCATAACTTCTACGTTATAGAGAGGTCAGTGTGTCTAATCAATCAGGAGGTGTGGCCATAACTTCTATGTTATAGAGAGGTCAGTGTGTCTAATCAATCAGGAGGTGTGGCCATAACTTCTACGATATAGAGAGGTCAGTGTGTCTAATCAATCAGGAGGTGTGGCCACAACTTCTACGTTATAGAGAGGTCAGTGTCTAATCAATCAGGAGGTGTGGCCATAACTTCTATGTTATAGAGAGGTCAGTGTCTAATCAATCAGGAGGTGTGGCCATAACTTCTACGATATAGAGAGGTCAGTGTCTAATCAATCAGGAGGTGTGGCCATAACTTCTATGTTATAGAGAGGTCAGTGTGTCTAATCAATCAGGAGGTGTGGCCATAACTTCTACGTTATAGAGAGGTCAGTGTGTTTAATCAATCAGGAGGTGTGGCCACAACTTCTACGTTATAGAGAGGTCAGTGTGTCTAATCAATCAGGAGGTGTGGCCATAACTTCTACGTTATTGAGAGGTCAGTGTCTAATCAATCAGGAGGTGTGGCCACAACTTCTACGTTATAGAGAGGTCAGTGTCTAATCAATCAGGAGGTGTGGCCATAACTTCTACGTTATAGAGAGGTCAGTGTGTCTAATCAATCAGGAGGTGTGGCCATAACTTCTATGTTATAGAGAGGTCAGTGTTTAATCAATCAGGAGGTGTGGCCACAACTTCTACGTTATAGAGAGGTCAGTGTGTCTAATCAATCAGGGGGTGTGGCCATAACTTCTACGTTATAGAGAGGTCAGTGTCTAATCAATCAGGAGGTGTGGCCATAACTTCTATGTTATAGAGAGGTCAGTGTCTAATCAATCAGGAGGTGTGGCCATAACTTCTACGATATAGAGAGGTCAGTGTCTAATCAATCAGGAGGTGTGGCCATAACTTCTATGTTATAGAGAGGTCAGTGTCTAATCAATCAGGGGTGTGGCCATAACTTCTATGATATAGAGAGGTCAGTGTCTAATCAATCAGGAGGTGTGGCCATAACTTCTACGTTATTGAGAGGTCAGTGTGTCTAATCAATCAGGAGGTGTGGCCATAACTTCTACGTTATAGAGAGGTCAGTGTGTCTAATCAATCAGGAGGTGTGGCGATAACTTCTATGTTATAGAGAGGTCAGTGTCTAATCAATCAGGGGGTGTGGCCATAACTTCTACGATATAGAGAGGTCAGTGTCTAATCAATCAGGAGGTGTGGCCATAACTTCTACGATATAGAGAGGTCAGTGTCTAATCAATCAGGAGGTGTGGCCATAACTTCTATGTTATAGAGAGGTCAGTGTGTCTAATCAATCAGGGGGTGTGGCCATAACTTCTATGATATAGAGAGGTCAGTGTCTAATCAATCAGGAGGTGTGGCCATAACTTCTACGTTATTGAGAGGTCAGTGTGTCTAATCAATCAGGAGGTGTGGCCATAACTTCTACGTTATAGAGAGGTCAGTGTGTCTAATCAATCAGGAGGTGTGGCGATAACTTCTATGTTATAGAGAGGTCAGTGTCTAATCAATCAGGGGGTGTGGCCATAACTTCTACGTTATAGAGAGGTCAGTGTCTAATCAATCAGGAGGTGTGGCCATAACTTCTACGTTATTGAGAGGTCAGTGTGTCTAATCAATCAGGAGGTGTGGCCATAACTTCTACGTTATAGAGAGGTCAGTGTCTAATCAATCAGGAGGTGTGGCCATAACTTCTACGTTATAGAGAGGTCAGTGTGTCTAATCAATCAGGAGGTGTGGCCACAACTTCTACGATATAGAGAGGTCAGTGTCTAATCAATCAGGAGGTGTGGCCACAACTTCTACGTTATAGAGAGGTCAGTGTCTAATCAATCTGGGGGTGTTGCCATATATTCTGCGTTGTAGAGACGTCAGTGTGTGTCCAAACAATCTGGTGGGTGGAGCATTATTTATGAATCTGCGTGTGTATTTGTATGTCCCTTCATTCCTCTGTTTGTGTTAGGGGTGTATATGATATACTTGTGCTAATAGATGGAGTTAACAAGTGCGTGGGGAAGTATGACAACAAGGGCAGTTTTGGGGAGCTGGCCCTTATGTACAATACACCGCGTGCTGCCACCATCGTGGCCACCCAGGAGGGGGCGCTGTGGGGACTGGTGAGTCAAAGGAAACGATGTGTGCGTGTGTGTGAGAGAGTTCCAGGTGTAACAATACATGGGGGGACTAAAACCTGACATATCTCTTTACACATCCTGTGTTAGTGTAAGAATTGGGGTTACTGTTAGTTTTGGCATAAGGTTAGAGCTAAGATTAGGGTTAGCGGAGAAGCAACATAGAGAATCTGTATTCTGGTCCCTAAAATGCGAGGGCAGATGTGTGTGTGACTTGGTGTAACTTCTAGATGTATAATTTAATAAGCTTCTGTGTGTCTGTTGGGCTGTTTGTGTGTGAATGATTCTGTGTGTCTGTGCGTTGAATTATCTGTTGGTGTGTGTGTGTGTGTGTCTATGTGTTTGTGTCTGTGCTCGTGTGTGACTGTAACATACTCAGTTCAATGAGTTCAATGATTAGTAACTTCGTATTCTTCATCTGTGGAATTTAGGATCGAGCCACATTTCATAGACTCATAGTAAAAAACAATGCAAAGAAGAGGAAGATGTACGAGGCCTTCATCGACTGTGTCCCCCTTTTGAAGTCTCTCGAGGTGTGTGTGTGTGTGTGTGTGTGTGTGTGTGTGTGTGTGTGTGTGTGTGTGTGTGTGTGTGTGTGTGTGTGTGTGTGTGTGTGTGTGTGTGTGTGTGTGTGTGTGTGTGTGTGTGTGTGTGTGTGTGTGTGTGTGTGTGTGTGTGTGTGTGTGTGTGTGTGTGTGTGTGTGTGTGTGTGTGTGTGTGTGTGTGTGTGTGTGTGTGTGTGTGTGTGTGTGTGTGTGTGTGTGTGTGTGTGTGTGTGTGTGTGTGTGTGTGTGTGTGTGTGTGTGTGTGTGTGTGTGTGTGTGTGTGTGTGTGTGTGTGTGTGTGTGTGTGTGTGTGTGTGTGTGTGTGTGTGTGTGTGTGTGTGTGTGTGTGTGTGTGTGTGTGTGTGTGTGTGTGTGTGTGTGTGTGTGTGTGTGTGTGTGTGTGTGTGTGTGTGTGTGTGTGTGTGTGTGTGTGTGTGTGTGTGTGTGTGTGTGTGTGTGTGTGTGTGTGTGTGTGTGTGTGTGTGTGTGTGTGTGTGTGTGTGTGTGTGTGTGTGTGTGTGTGTGTGTGTGTGTGTGTGTGTGTGTGTGTGTGTGTGTGTGTGTGTGTGTGTGTGTGTGTGTGTGTGTGTGTGTGTGTGTGTGTGTGTGTGTGTGTGTGTGTGTGTGTGTGTGTGTGTGTGTGTGTGTGTGTGTGTGTGTGTGTGTGTGTCTTCCTGGTTCATTTGATTACACAAGCATACAATCAAATGTAAATGTAAATCTTAACCACATGAGTGTAAATGAGCGATTCAGATGTTCATGTCCATTGTGAACCATCCTTTTAGTTAAGACATACGCAAAGCGTGTAGATCACCGTGTCCTGCAATCACAGTCTCTTCCCGGTCTTCCCACTCAGCTCACGGAGAGGATGAAGATTGTTGACGTGGTGGGAATGAAAGCGTTCAAAGATGGCGAGGGCATCATAACACAGGTGCTCTTGCTTTTTACTCGACTAGCGACCGTTTTTTCCCCCTCCGGTTTTATACTCGATCGCTGCTAATCTTCCGCTGCCTTCGCTCCCTCAGGGCGACGCGGCGGACTGCTTCTACATCGTGGAGTCGGGGGAGGTCAAGATCATGATAATAAGCAAAGTACGAGGACATGTTTTTGCCTTTTTTCGGTCGCACGCATGTGGTGATAAAATGTTTCCTATGCATGCGACTAGATCGCGGTTTTACTCTGTCTCTCTCTCCTGCATTTGCCGCTACTGATGTATCATGTTGGTTAGAAGTCGATCTGCGGGTTATTGTTGCATGCTGTAGTCAACATAGAAGACGGATTTAGTTTTTCTCTTAAAAATTGTTCATTTAGACTGGTTACCCACTTCAGATACCTTGAGCCACTGATTTGTTGACCGACATTAGCCAACCAGCACGCGTTGCGAGTTGACCTAAAGGATCAAGAGAGATGTTTTATCAGGGACCTCAGAAGATCAACTCCACCCGTTTGTCTCTCCACCCAGACAAAGGCGGGGCAGCAGGATAATGTCCAGGTGGAGATTGCCCGCTGTTCCCGGGGCCAATACTTCGGAGAGTTGGCTCTGGTCACCAATAAACCGCGGGCAGCCTCAGTCTATGCTGTCGGAGACACCAAGTGCCTGGGTACGTCCCTGTCAATTGCACGACCGGAAATCCTGAAGGCATCTGTTCAATTAATGCCACTCAGGGTAGAAAACATGATGTAGTCTACGTAATGTGAGAATCTAAATAAGGTTGTATTTGTTTATTTGCCTACATGTTATTTCTAGTATTCAAGCATTCCGGAATGAGGCATCTGGCTCATTTTTAATCATTAGAGACATCGTGCCAATCATTTAACTCCTCTCACGAAATCAACTTCTCCCTCTTCTCTCTTGCAGTAATAGACATTCAGGCGTTTGAACGCTTGCTGGGTTCCTGTAAGGAGATCATGAAGAGGAACATCTCCCAATACGAGGATCAACTGGTGGCCCTGTTTGGTTCTAGTGTAGATTTAAAACATTGAAGTCAAATGGTCTTTGTAAGGAATGTCACTGCAACACAACTCTACACAAATACAGAGTATTTCCTACACGTAGACAGACCTAATTGTAGTTGTATATGCTTGATACACACATGTTGGTTGAAATGTAATTGTTCGTACTGTAAACTATGTTAACTGTTGCCATGTAAAATGTCTATTTATTTATCTTTTTAAATACATGTAGCCGATCTACTAGCATTTTCCTTTTACTAGTATGGTCAAAATGTTTACGTCGTTGTGCTTTCTCCATGTTTTACCCTAAATTATATTTATGGCCCAGTAGAGCTTGCTTCAATGTGATGTATTTAATTATTTATTGTACTAGGTTTATGATCAAACAATAACATGACCTTTTCTTTTATAGGGAGACTGGTTTAATTTTCAGATGTAAGATATAATGCATTTTATTTCCGGTGAAACAATCAAGGGTGTTGGGAGAAAGCTCAAATAACTTGTACGAATTACAAAAAAACTCTGAGGAACAACATAAACGGATATCTTGATAAAAATGAGCTCATGACAAACATTCAAGTTCTGGATTCTTTTTTATTTGAGTAACAAAATGTGAAGTGCCCTCAGCAAACTCCACACAAGAGTTGTTATGTTCCAAGTATTTACACCACAAAACCAGGGGTTTCCATCTTCGTTCCGCCCTACGACCCCAATCTGTTCGTCCCACCATCTCACCGTCGTCATTTCCACTGTCGGTTGAGAATCGCTCAGTGTCAAGTTGTCCCGAGTTCCATTTTGTCAAAGTTTTAAATATTTAAAATATTTACAGAGTCCAGTATTCCAAAAACTCCAAATTCCCTCTGTTGTTCATATGTGGAACCATGTGAAAGGGAAGAGCCTCGTCTGGTTTCAGTGGAGAAATGGAACAGCAGAGCTGGTAGGATCAAGGGGTTTATTAGGCTGGCACGGTCCTCTAAGATATAGGTGTCCCCAATTGTCCCCAATTCCCGTTAGTGTACTAATGTTCACCAGGGCCCTAAAATTGGCAATATACAGGGAATAGGGTACCATTTGAGACAAATCCTAATCACGCGTTTTTCCATTAAGTTGAACCCTCTGTGGGGAAGGCTGGACAATGACGTTTGTACATAATTACTGTACTTAAAAATACATGTTTAAGTGTTTAAGAAATGTCTATTTTTGCCACCGTGGTACAATGGATTCTATGATCCTCTCTTATGAAAAATGAACCACAATCATTAAAAGATGAAGAAAGAAAGATGAAAAAGGCCACCCAGTTTGTCACTCGTTCTTCTTAAATCATCAAAAGTCCTGATTTCTCTTCAAAGAATCTCCCTACTTAAAAATAAAACTCCCCAATAAATACAAATACAGCAGAGGAAAATGGTCAAATAAGACTGTACAAATATAGGGTTCTGGTCTGGTCCATCCCTGAGCTCGCTCTTTAGAGAAGGACAAAAACACCAGACAGGAGTGACAAAAGAAAAAAAGCGAGACTTGATATGGAAAATGCAAAAAGTTCCAATAGGACGTTATTCCAACACGTTCCCAGTGTCACCAGGAGCAAACGTCCTGCCATTCCTCTGGTTTCCCGAGGCTCAACTTTGAGTACGTCCACTGAAGAGAACAGGTGGCTCCGACCCCATTTGGGGGCAGGGGGTTGTTACACAGAGGTGATGACAATCATGAGGTGAGGGGAGATATTGGAGATCCGATTTAGGAGGTCAGGGGCCAGCCGGGACAAGTGGCTCTCAGAAAACTCACACGGTGGGAAAATCTGTAACACGTAGGCAGGCTGGAGACGGAGAGAGTGAGAGTGAGTTTAGTCTATCAACAGATCATTTATCAGTGGTAGAATTGTTGCCATGAGAGCAGATGGAGACCAGACTCACCTGATTGGAGCCTGGGTTAGGAACATTGATGATGCCTGCTGCCAGCTTGGCCTGCAGGTAGTTGATGAAAGCGGTTTTGAGGGCCTGGGTTTGATTCAGAACATCCTCCTGGTCTCGTCCACATGGGAGCGCCAGCAGGAGACAGAACTCACTCTCCCCCTGCAGTGGGCAGAAGCCAAACCAAATTGAAACGGAGACGAGTAATTCCACCAAGTCAACCGTTTCCCCATTACGAGTAACCTTCTCATTTGCTTTAGCGGCGGTTACAAATGTAAACAGTGGACAGGACAGATGCCTTACTGTCATTCGTCTGGCCACGCCATCCAGCTGTGAAGCTTCCAGTCTCATCCTCTGGACTATTCGAAGCAGTGCTCCTCCCTCAGGTAGGGGCAGTGAACGGAGGGCCAAGGCCTTGTTGCCACAGACAAAATGCAACTGGACAGCAGCCTGGTCATTCTTCAGTGCCAGCAGCCCTTGCCACACAATGGGGTACTTCTGCTCAAACAAAAAGAATCAAACGATATAAAAGGCACAACAATACATCTCTAGGAGCTTATTGGTCTAAAATATTGCAGAGCAAATAATCAAGTGTTGGGGTTAGACTTGGGGAAAACAAAGCTGCACTGGTTGTCCTCTGATCCTATCAGTATCAACACATTTTTGATAAGGTTTGACAGTAAGAAAAGCTGCACTGTTTTTAAAGCCCAATGTCTATAGTTATGAAAAAAAACAGGTGTCAGGGTTAACTCTCAACTGTCTCTGATTTGCTTTCTGTACAAGTAACTGACCGTGAGCAACTGGACCATGTTGACAGGTTGGCCTCCAACTTGTTTCACCTTGCCGTCTCCTTGTGCATGGCTGGGGTCTGCACTCTGAGTACCAGAACAAAAACACAGTATTCAGCACACCAGCACATTATCACTATAAGTTTCACATCCAACACGCTAGCAGTCAAGCACATTATCACTACAAGTTCCATATCCAACATACTGGGACATTATCACTACAAGTTCCATATCCAACATACTGGGACATTATCACTACAAGTTCCATATCCAACATACTGGGACATTATCACTACAAGTTCCATATCCAACATACTGGGACATTATCACTACAAGTTCCATATCCAACATACTGGGACATTATCACTACAAGTTCCATATCCAACATACTGGGACATTATCACTACAAGTTCCATATCCAACATACTGGGACATTATCACTACAAGTTCCATATCCAACATACTGGGACATTATCACTACAAGTTCCATATCCAACATACTGGGACATTATCACTACAAGTTCCATATCCAACATACTGGGACATTATCACTACAAGTTCCATATCCAACATACTGGGACATTATCACTACAAGTTCCATATCCAACATACTGGGACATTATCACTACAAGTTCCATATCCAACATACTGGGACAAGTTCCATTCCAACATCTGGGACATTATCACTACAAGTTCCATATCCAACATACTGGGACATTATCACTACAAGTTCCATATCCAACATACTGGGACATTATCACTACAAGTTCCATATCCAACATACTGGGACATTATCACTACAAGTTCCATATCCAACATACTGGGACATTATCACTACAAGTTCCATATCCAACATACTGGGACATTATCACTACAAGTTCCATATCCAACATACTGGGACATTATCACTACAAGTTCCATATCCAACATACTGGGACATTATCACTACAAGTTCCATATCCAACATACTGGGACATTATCACTACAAGTTCCATATCCAACATACTGGGACATTATCACTACAAGTTCCGTATCCAACATACTGGGACATTATCACTACAAGTTCCGTATCCAACATACTGGGACATTATCACTACAAGTTCCGTATCCAACATACTGGGACATTATCACTACAAGTTCCATATCCAACATACTGGGACATTATCACTACAAGTTCCATATCCAACATACTGGGACATTATCACTACAAGTTCCGTATCCAACATACTGGGACATTATCACTACAAGTTCCATATCCAACATACTGGGACATTATCACTACAAGTTCCATATCCAACATACTGGGACATTATCACTACAAGTTCCATATCCAACATACTGGGACATTATCACTACAAGTTCCATATCCAACATACTGGGACATTATCACTACAAGTTCCATATCCAACATACTGGGACATTATCACTACAAGTTCCATATCCAACATACTGGGACATTATCACTACAAGTTCCATATCCAACATACTGGGACATTATCACTACAAGTTCCATATCCAACATACTGGGACATTATCACTACAAGTTCCATATCCAACATACTGGGACATTATCACTACAAGTTCCGTATCCAACATACTGGGACATTATCACTACAAGTTCCGTATCCAACATACTGGGACATTATCACTACAAGTTCCGTATCCAACATACTGGGACATTATCACTACAAGTTCCGTATCCAACATACTGGGACATTATCACTACAAGTTCCGTATCCAACATACTGGGACATTATCACTACAAGTTCCGTATCCAACATACTGGGACATTATCACTACAAGTTCCATATCCAACATACTGGGACATTATCACTACAACATATCCAACATACTGGGACATTATCACTACAAGTTCCATATCCAACATACTGGGACATTATCACTACAAGTTCCATATCCAACATACTGGGACATTATCACTACAAGTTCCATATCCAACATACTGGGACATTATCACTACAAGTTCCATATCCAACATACTGGGACATTATCACTACAAGTTCCATATCCAACATACTGGGACATTATCACTACAAGTTCCATATCCAACATACTGGGACATTATCACTACAAGTTCCATATCCAACATACTGGGACATTATCACTACAAGTTCCATATCCAACATACTGGGACATTATCACTACAAGTTCCGTATCCAACATACTGGGACATTATCACTACAAGTTCCGTATCCAACATACTGGGACATTATCACTACAAGTTCCGTATCCAACATACTGGGACATTATCACTACAAGTTCCATATCCAACATACTGGGACATTATCACTACAAGTTCCGTATCCAACATACTGGGACATTATCACTATAGCTACAGTTATAATAACTTCCAACTCACCAAGGCAGAAGGTATGTTGACCGGTGCCTGGTTAATCCCAAAAGAGGTCTCGGTGATGGTCCGGGTGTTGTTGTACAAGCCGGGATACTCGGAGAATGAAGCGCCTGGTCCTGATGGCAGCAGCTGTCCCCTTTGCGGGGAAGCCATAGCAGCCATGGACGGCCGAATCATCCCATCCTTGAGAGGAGAGTGTGACCTCTTGACCTCCTGCGCCTTTGCGGCGTCCTTCTCCGACACCCCTTTAGGCAGCAGATGTGTCCTAGGGGACAGCGACGAGGTGATATTGGTAGATGCCTGTGAGGGCAAGACAGTCTCTTGGACGTGTCCCTGGTGGGACTCCGACACCGTCCGTTCTCCCTGTGGGTGGTGCATGAGCACACGCATGTCCCTGGGTGACATGTACGGGTCCAGCTGGAGCCCGCTGGGTAGAGTCCGCCGCGGATCAGCCTGCATGGTCTCCTGTTTCAGCTGGGTGGCAGACGGTCTGGCCTGATGGAAGCGCCTGGCGTCGTCCTGGTCTGCCTCATGGCCCCTCACATTCCCGGGGTTCACCTTGAGAACCATGTCTCTGCTTACAGCCTGGGGCGAGTTGGGGCGTTGCTGCAGAGGACCAGACCAGGGAGTGGCCAGAGGCTCTCCGTGCATCCCAAAACTCATCACAGACAGGGGCGGAGTGTTCACCCTGACCTCTCCTTGGACAAGGTGCCCGATGGGAATTGCTTGAGAGGCGCGGTGGGGCGACATCCTTCCAATGCCCACGTGGCCACTGTGAGGTTGCATGATGACCGACTGCTCAGGGTGGTGGACGCCAGCCACATACTGCTGCATGGCAGGCAGGCTTGAGGGCAGCATCCCAGGGAGGCCTTTAGGGGAAGAGGAGCCGATGGGAGTGGTAACCTTATTGAATGGAGACTGGGGGTGGCCTGATTTGCGAGGAGAACGAGGCTCCGGTTTGACCCCGCCAAGATGGGAAGGAGTTCGGTCCGAAGCCGAGCCGGGAACAAAGCTGACGTGATTGCCAGCCGGTGAGGAGAGGTGCGGGCTCATGGCAGGACTTATAGTGGAGGTCCAAGAAGGTTTACCTCCGTCAACATTCATACCATCGGCGCTCTCCACTTTTTTGGGATGTTTTAATAACATGGAGAAATCTGGATGATGGTAACCCATCCCCTGTGGACTACCAACAGTCTGCGGGAGCCTTTTCACAACGCCCCCTTGAGGCCCGGATTGGTAGGGCGATTCCAATTTGTCCATACCAGTGTTTTCCTGTTTAATCGAGGTGACGGCCTGCTGAGTCTTAGGATGCCCATGGTCTGTCTGTATGGGAGGACACTTAGGAGTATTGGACTGGGTGTGGGGGTACATCTCCTGTTTAATTGGAGGAATGGTCACTAGTTGCTGAGACTCCATGTCAACCGCAGTGGCTGGTGGGATTGGGCTGATTTTGGCACTTATTCTGAGCCGTCCCTCCTTTATCTGCCCGGAATGACTCAACACCACCACGCCCTCTGAGGTGTTCACCCTTAGACCCGGGCTAGAACCTGTACCCAGAACGGAGCTCTCAACCAAGTACCTCCCGGCACTTCCGCCCTCCTCGCCAACCGATGAGCCATGGTATGAACCGCTGTCCCCGTCCTCCATGCTGGACGGCCTGTATGTCTGCTTGGGTATTGGCATGTCCACACAGGGATTTCTCTCAACGGTCATACAATTTTTCTCTTCCAGGTCCACCGGATTGCAAACGCGACTAATAACGGACGTGGCGGTTGAGGCAATAACGGAGATCACAGACTTTGACTCGGGTGATGGTAGTGAGACCGGGGACCGGACCACAGGCTGAGATGTATGAGATGACAGCCTGCTGTCAGGTAGATGTGTCTTACTTGACACAGCAACCATTGAGGTATTACTATCCGGTAAATGTGAAGGATCCCTAAGGGACGAGGGGCCTAAATTGCTAGGAAGAGAACTACTACACGGGACCGGGGGTGAAAACTGTTTGTGCGTCATGAGAATCCTTCGCAGGTCACTGGTATTGTGGTCTGTCTCCATGGGCTCAGTGTCAGAGGGATGGGCGGGGTTCTCAAAATGAGCTGGTGCTCTAGGAATGGAAGGGACACCAACATCCTTGGACTGGTTGAGCCAATCTGGCGGTGAAACTGGGATTCTACTTGGCTGTGTGGGTCTGATGTTTGGCCGGCTAAGAGGTGGAGAAAGTGAGGGTGAAATGCACTCTGGTGGTGGTTGTTGTGGTGGTGGTTGAGGCTTAGGGCCAGTGGGACTCTTGTTGGGGGGACAGACGGCCATCAAATGTAAAGGTTTCTCTGCAGGGGCTGGAGGTGCCTTTGATTCTTTAAGTGTTTCGTTGACTTTGGCTGGCAAATGCTCAATTTCCGGCTTCCAAGAGGTTGCTGTGATAACACCCGCAGCCGTAGATGTTGTGCTCTCTGGAACGAGCCGTGCAATGGCAGATGTGTTGTCCGATGTGATTACAGAGGGGTTCTCCGGTTCTGATTGAGTTTCTTTTGCAGCATCCTTTTTGTTAGCTTTTTGACCCCTGGACCGCTTCGGTGTTTTAGCTCTGCCCTTGCCTACCTTCCTGGATGTTGATTCCGCCTGAGAAGGGGATATGGTGGTTGTAGGTTCAGTTCCCTTGTTGGGCTGAACAAAGGTTGGAATAACTGGGTCAACATCCACAACTGCACTGACTACCGGCTCTTGAGGCAGAGGTACTGCTATACCCTCACCCATAATGGAATCAATGGCAGCAGCAAGTTCATGCTCACTAGCAGGATTGGCTGGTTTTTCTTCCTCGGTCTCAATTTTAAATTCAGCCGGTGGTTGGACAGGTGGAGTAGGTGGCTCTGCTGGGAGGGTTGGGTCTGTAAGTTTAGCAATGTTCTCCACTGCTTGCTCCAGCTCCTGTTCCTGTTGAAGCAACGTTTTAGGATCTATTGGAGCCTTAGTATCTGGTGTCAACTCATCCTTGTCCTTGTTAGTAGAACTCAAATCTTTACCTGTATTGGACTCTAGTAGTGGGTCAACAGTAGATTCGCCTGGTTTAGTCTTCTTTGAAGAATCATCCAGATTACCAGGTTCCTCATCCCCCAATTGAAGTAAGTCTTTCACTTCAGTGACATTAAGTCTGATTTTCAGGTTCTTGAGGACAGGAGACTTAGGGGTTCGTGTCAAGCGTGGAGCTTTCCCTCTACCACTCTTCTCCACTTTCTCTAATAAAGGCAACTCGTCCATGACTGGAAGTTCAGAATCTTTATCACTACATTTATATCCACTGGACTTCTCCTCGATCGAGTCCTTTTTCTGCTTGTCTTTATCACGCGGTTTCTCCATTTCTATCAGTTGCTTGACGTTCTCCTCTTTTTTCTGACAAACTGTCTCCACAGGATCTACTTTACTCAAGACAGTTGAATCCTGTATGGCCAAACTGTCCACCTCCCTAAAATCCATAGACTGGGCAACATCTTGAGGCAACTCGGTTTTCTCCCCCTTCTTACTTGATCCAGTCACTGTGGACATGGGTAAGTGACTTGACACCATTTTATGACCATGCGGAGAATGTCTGCCTTTGGACATTTTACCACTTCTTTCACTACTCTCCGAGTCATTGGATTCCAAATCCTTGGTCTCCAGTTTGGACCTATCCCCTTTGGCTGTTAACGAGTCCTCTCCTTTTTGCCGATTCTTAGGTGGACGACCCCTCCTTGACGCGGTAGGCGCAAGGGAATCCTGCTCCAGCGGTTGCTGAGGGACTGCTTCTTTGTCTTTGTCTCCACCCCGCTTGCGCGCAGTGCGTGGTGACTCGGTTACATCTTTACCAGACCCCTTAGTGGTATCTTCTTCAACTGGGGTTGCATAAACAGATTTTACATTTCTACGCCGTGCCCTTCCAACGGATATACTCTGCTCTGTGCCCTGCTCGGGGTCTGCACCATGGATGGGAGACTTGCCTGTGGATTTGGATTCTAAGCTTCCCTTGGAGGACTCCGCTCTAGGAGACGGTGCCCGTTTAGTGCGTTCACTTTTGCGCGTAAGTGGCTTATCTGAAACATTTGTTGAAACCAAAGGAGTGGGAGGCACTTGAGTAGGAGACTTACTCTTTTTATTCTTGGACTTCTGAGGTGTTGAAATTGACTCGTCACTGGTTTCGTTATCAACAAGCAATTGCTTCGGATTGACTTCACGTTTGTTTTCCAGTTCTTTATGAGTGTCGGTACCATCAGCATAAGCATCCGCTTTTGAAACATCCATCTCATCAAAAGGGTTTGTTGGTGTAGAACTTTTCAATTCAGGTGGTAACTCAGGTGGTGCCATCTCAGATTTAGATGTACTAACTGATGTTTCATGAAAATGGCCATCACTATTGGAGGACGGCTCAGTGATCAACGTTTTAATATCCTGAGCAACATCTTCAGATTTCTCGTCACTAGGGGATCTTTTCACTTTTCTCCCTAAACGATTGGACTCATTGAAACTGACAGGGGAAGTCATTTCAATTGAAGAAATTTGTGGGCGAGGGGGGAGCTGTACGTTTACTCTGTTATCTTTCTGACTCTCTGGGTCAACTGGCTTTGGAGTGAACATGCCACTTGTTTTCACTGGTGTCTCTTTGGGTGGAGACTTGTGTCTAGGCGAAGACATGTACTTGGGTGGAAGGGGTGGAGACAGCTCTTTTGTTGGAAGGGGTGGAGACACCTCTTTTGGCGGAGACATCTCCTTTGGTGGAAGAGGTGGAGACATTTGTTTCGGGGGAAGCGGTGGAAACGTTTGTTTGGGGGGAAGGGGTGGGGACGTCTGCTTGGGGGGAAGGGGTGGAGACGTCTGCTTGGGGGAATGGGTGGAGACGTCTGCTTGGGGGGAATGGGTGGAGACGTCTGCTTGGGGGAATGGGTGGAGACGTCTGCTTGGGGGAATGGGTGGAGACGTCTGCTTGGGGGAATGGGTGGAGACGTCTGCTTGGGGGGAATGGGTGGAGACGTCTGCTTGGGGGAATGGGTGGAGACGTCTGCTTGGGGGGAATGGGTGGAGACGTCTGCTTGGGGGGAATGGGTGGAGACGTCTGCTTGGGGGGAATGGGTGGAGACGTCTGCTTGGGGGGAATGGGTGGAGACATCGGTTTGGGGGAATGGGTGGAGACGTCTGCTTGGGTGGCGATATCTCCATGGGCATAAGCGTGGGCTGGGTAATCATGTGGTCCTCAGCCGGGCTAATAGGTTTTATCTCTGGATCCATGATTGGTTCTGAGGGTTTAGCCAACTGCAACGGTTGCTGTTCAGTCTCAGGTGACTTCTCCACCATATTCCCATCTGTGGAATCTGCTTTCTTCAATTCTTGTAGCGGTTGGTCTTTCAGCTGCTGCAGCCGTGTGAATTCCAAAATGCGACTATGAAAGAGGTAAACTTGTTCAGTATCAGGCTGCCCATCAGACAGGCCTTGTTGACCTGATTGAGCTTGACTCTGCTCAGGTTCCTCATGTTTTCGCTCCAGATGCTGAAGCCGTCTTGAGTCCTGCTCAAAGATTGAGCTGTGAAGGAACCGCGAGGCGAACAGCTCCCTACGTTCATGCTCCTCTGCTTTTGGCTTGGGTTCTTCCTTCCTGTCATCAAGTTTGTCCTCAGACCCACCACTGCGAATTTTTTTCTTGTACCAAGAGGGTGTAGGCCGTGGTGCAGACTCAACCTTCTCAGTATCTTTTCTACTGCGTAAACCAGTAAAGTGAGACTCATAGTCTAGGAAAGACCAGTTATCCTCCCTGGAGGAGGACAGAGACTTTGCTCGCTCTAGCAGGGCCTTGGTATCTGGTGTGATGGTCTGGTCAAGTGCAAATGAATAGAACTTCATCCTCTCCATAGTGGCAAGTTTAGGGTCTGAAAAACGGTCCACTCTCTGCCGGTCAGTAAGGGGCATAGAAGTAGAGGCCAGAGGAGAGTGTGGTTTGTTCTCTCTATCCTCTTCAGAATCAGATCGTACTTCTCCAGGCTCTAAATCATGCCCAATTCCATATTCTAAACGCTTGCGATTGTGTGGATTTTTTCCAACAGCTCTGGAGTAGTCTGGTAAATCCGGTAAAAAATCTTGCTTGACTCTGGTCTCCCAGCGTTTTTCCCGTTCTTCTTCGCTAACTTGTAAAGGCGTGCTTGGCTTGGACATTGGCATTGTATGTGTCCTTTTAACTGCCAGTTCCAGGTCTGGGTGGATTTTATCTTCTGTTTTAACCTCCCTTAGGTGTGAAGATTCTGCAAAGTCTTCTTCCGCTTGATGAGAAAAGTGCTGCAAGCTTGGTGATGCAGTGTTGTTCCACTCTTGATCTTCACTTTTTTGCCGAGAGCTTCTGTAAACACGGTCTCCTCTCTTGGCACTCATATCTGCATCGAATTGCTCTAGTTTCTTGAGTTTATGTGAAGGGAAATTATCTGTGACGTCTTGAGGTGGCTTGCCAACTTCATGTACCAGACTGCGGTGTTCAAGGTCTTCCGTTTCTAACCCTTGTGGACTTCCAGGTTTTTCTTGTTTGTCTGATTCTTGCAGCTGTTGGTGAAGACGCCTCTGCTCCATCTGTTTGCGGTAACTCTGAGACAGGTCAATATCTAGGGGCTCCTCCTTGACACCCTTGTCCAGTGGACCGTACTTAAACGGGCTTGGTGGATCTTGATCTCTTGCATTTTCCTGTTCCATATTTCCATCAAGGGAGAACCTTCTGGACAAATTGTGACTAGTCTGGCGTTTTGAGTCCAGGGGGTCCATGATACCCTCGGGCAGCTCTTCCTGTCCTTTGCTTACAGGATCCTGACCTTCTTTATGACTGCCAATAATAACCAGTCTCTCAGCTTTGGACCTTGAATCCCTCCGCTGGGGCTCTTTCTGTTGAACCTTACTGTCACCATCTGTCTCTTTTGGAAAAGTGGTGCTTGCACCCAACACTATAGGCTGAATCCCCTCATCTTCAATCCTTCTCCTCTTTGGCCGAATGGTCCTCCCACTTGCATCTCCAAAGCGCCTCTTTCTTGCAGCCAACCGATCAGAATCCACTGCCGGATCTTTACCATCATTTCCAGTGTCCGGTTTCTGGTGTTTCTTGGATCGTGCTTTACCATCTTTGTCTGCGTTCTCACCTTTTACAGACTCAAGTCTCTCAGGTTTTGAAGGCTCAAGGCGTATTGCTGACGTTGTTTGATCAGAAGGCGGGGGTTCGTTCTCAGCTTTAATTCTCTGTCTTTCAAGACTGTCTTGATCTGGTATCTTTGCTCTTCCGGAACCTCCATCCAGGCTAGGTTCTAGTTCCGTCTCAGATGGGGGAATACTGGGAGATTGCGCCTTGCCTTTCCTTGACTTACTTTTCTCCCCCTTTTCTTTTTCACCTTTCTCCTTTCGCCTCCCCCGTTTGCTCTTCTCAGTCCCTGTCCCACGCTCGCGCTCAGGTTCAACCGGGTGGACGTCTTTTTCCAACCTCTCAGTCTTAGAACTAGCTCCATGTTCCAGAGGAGGAGCCTTCTCAGCCTTGTCAAAGCGGGGTGGTGAGAGTGAGCTGCAACTGCCACTTCGTTCCGAGGACTGACTGTAGACCCGTCGCTCTGGGTCTCGAGGGACACGCTCAGATGGTGAAGGGGAGGCTGAAGGAGTGATCGGGCGCCGTGGATGAGAGGGGCTCCACCTGACACGGTCGGCCTCAAAGCGCTCTCGCTCCCTTTCTCGCTCCCTCTGGATGTATGTGTACTTCCGAATGTCCTGCTCAAAAGGATCTCGATACTCCCTGAATTCCCGAGGGTCCTCGTGGTATCGGGCGTCAAAGTGTTCTCCTTGGTAATGCTCCAACTCAGAGTACCTCTCTCGGCTGCGGGCAGGATATTCTCTGCGAGGGTCTTCAGGATAAATGGTGCCAGGCGTGCGTACATTCTCAAAGTAAGCTCGTTCGGCTGAGAACTCATGGTATGGAGGTCTTGGTCGTTCCTCTCTAAAGCAGGGGGTAGGGGAATAGGAAAAATGTAAACTCCAAAGTGTGGTCCAATACATACGCCACAAAGGTAATTTTAAGTTTTTCGTTCATTGAAATGCATTTTTCTGACGTTAAAGATTTGAACCTTACCGTCTTTCAGTTGGAATTTCATAGAAGTCTCTAATGTCTTGACCAGAAGCCTGCATAGAGCGATAAAAAGCCATCTGACTCTCTTGGCTACCAAAATCAACCTGAAAAAAAATATGTATAATTACTTTTTTATCCGGGGTACATTGACAGTGTGAGATTAATCAAATCCATTCAATAAAAACACTTCTCAAACCTTAATTTTGTTTCCTCCAATCTTCCAACCTTTGGTCTCACGGACAGCTGCCTGTGCAAAATCTGTATTGTTATACAAGATGAGAGCCATACCCTTTAACCTGTCAAACACCACCTGAAGAAGAAAAAGCAAAAATAATGTTTAAAATAAAAACAAAATAGTATCTCATGGATCCTAGAAAACTAAGGACGTAGAGTACTGACCTTGACCACATGGCCATAGCGGCAAAAGTGACGTGTAAGATATTGTTCTGTGATGTTGGAGGCCAAACCGTCCAGCCAAACACATGTTGTGGGCATACTCTTCCCAAAACCCAGCTGCAACAGAGACATAAAATTAGGAAAATAATTGTGGCAACGAAAGTCTTTACAGTTACAAGAAAGATGCGTATAACTATAATTGACGACAATACAGATTTACATTTATTTTTTTTAAATACCTTGAGTCGGTTGCTCCCCAGATACTCTCCATCCATCTTCTTTATAGCTTTGCAAACACTGGCAATATCAGAATACTGCACGAATGCATATTGTGGAACACCATTCACCTTTTTAACATCAATATCCTGCAGGAAAATGCATAAATAAATTAGGATCAAAGTTTAAAATAGGAACAGTCTATGCTGGAGGTTTACTTTTGCAAAATCTTTTAGTTTACAGTGATACATACAACAATCTCTCCAAATCGCTGGAAGATATCAAGAAGCTGTTGGTAACTGGTGGTCTTCTCCAAGTTGCCGATGAACAGGGTTCTTGTCGCCTTGGGGTGGAATTCGTCGATCCGTCCGTCCAATGGCCTAAATTCATTCTCGCTCTCTGTTTCTGAGGAAAGGTTTCATATTACAATCAGCGGAACCAGTATCTAGCCAGTATCTAGTAGACAATTAACTCTTATTGTTGACTATAAGATGTATTGAAAAGGGCAGTATCAAATTTCTGAGCCACAAGAGCAAATTTGTTGTTAATACTCCCAACAATTTATTTATTTGTATAAGCAACCTGCATCAGTACTGGAGGGAAAACCTAAAATATTATTTTTAAGTTCTAATAATAAAAGTGACAATTCATAATTCTTTTAGAAACATACCCAAAATAACAGAATTTAGGAAATATTATTAGGTTTGAAAATATGGCAAAAGTGTGGACAATGATTGTTACATAAAAAAAAAACTGAATGTTTACAGCTTTTGTAAGCCTGCCGATCAAAAGGTACAGAAGGTTCTCGTGTGAACAGTTGTTTGTACAAGTCCACTAACCATAATGCGAGCAGATTAGAGATATATCCACATATAATACATCACCAGCCTTTAAAATAAAGGCCGCAAACAGATTGAATTCAGACAGTCTTAACGTTTCATACCAGGGCCATTCCATGCCGAAACCTCGATCATCATGCCAAAGAAAAGCTTTCCTTTGGAGACGTTGAGGGCTTTTTCTTGGTCTTCCTGCTGTCTGAAGAAAACCAGACCATATCGGTCCTCTAAAGCCCCATGGATCTGCACAGATGTCACTTTGCCGTGTTTCTTAAACTCGTGGAAAAGGCCATCTTTCAGACTCGTGTCTACAGAGGGAAAAATGACAGTTAATGAACATGCATCAAAACGCTCAAGCTTGAAAAAAATCTAAAATAACGTAAGGCCAACGTTGAAAATCTTGTAAGATATGCCACTGGTCTGTTAACACTTTACAGTGCCTTCGAAACACCCCTTTACTGTCTGCATTTACTTTAGTCCCAAATTCAAATCGATGAAACATAATTTCCAATCGACCTACACAATACCCCATAATGAGAAAACATACACGCACGTTTGGAAACATGCTAATTTTGTGAAATCTTTTAAGATTAAATATGCACGTAAAACTTAATTAGCGACCACCATTAACAGCAAGAGCAATCCGTTGTCCTTCAGACAAACCGTGTGTTCGACGAACGCTGCTAAGGAACGCTCCATGGTACTTGCCTGTGGAGCGCACGGGCAAGTTCTGCACCCTGATGCCAAAGCTTCTGCGCGGCTCATCGCCTTCCATCACCATAGAGCACGGCTGAGACAGAGGAGCGTGGGTAGCCGAGGACTGGACAGAACGAGCACGCGATCCTTCACTCGAGCTGCTGTTTGAATCGCTGCTGCCGAACGTAAAAGTGTGAAGAAAGAGAGACATTTTAGAAGGTCTTCATCCAACTTTAAAATATGTACGTATACATGTACTCATACAAATGACAACAACCACCGGATTCAAAAAAATCCACATCCTACCTGCCACTGCCAGTGCTGCTGGTGCTGGTGACAGAGTCAGAGCTGGAGGACCTACTGTGGGACCTAGAGCGTGGACCTCTTCCTGGAGAGAGGGGGGCTCTTTTCGGGGAATGGGGGGCTTTGGGTGTTTGCCCAGTGGTCCTTTGCGGGGAGGGATGTCGAGACTGCGAGGAATGAGATGAGCGACTTCGGCGGTGATGGTAAGTTCTGTCTACGCGACGCCCCCTGTCGTCCCGATAAGGGTCGCGACGTGCCGCACCAGACAGGGTGAAAGGATCTCCCCGGATCCTGGACTCAAAATGAGGTTCCGGCGTCTCAAAGCTCCCGCTCATAGCGGCGCTGCCTCCAGGCCCGGGGCTAACTCCAGCCACAAACATGCCGCGGTCGCGGTAATAGTCCGTGCTGTAATGGCGCTGCCTGTCAAAAGTGCCACCGCGCTCGTGATGTCCATAGGGGCTGTGATCGTACGCACGCTCCCGGCTCTCTGAGCTGCTGTAAGACAGGCAAAGGATGGACGAAGAGAAGAGAAAGACAAGAGGGGTGTAGAGAGTTATTGTGGTCGCCCAAAAAAAAGACTGGTACTGAAACTTGCTGATGATTATTTAACAGTTCCAGTGTGTAACTCTGGGAGAAAAAAAGAGGTAGTGCACCGTTCACACCTCCACTTAAACACACACAGACGGGGACGCTGCAGAAACTGCGATCAACGAAGAGACATGGATTGTGATTCCAATGGGAGTAATAGTATTCAGTGGGGTAGGAAAGTATTGACATCAATGATAAACCCTGGCGCAGCGCATAAAGGCAATGCAAAATGTTTATTTTTTGGGAAACTAGGCAGTTTGGCGTTGTACAAACTTGGTTGACTGACACGGTCAACATTTCACCAAATTCCAATATCAGACCATTCCTGGTTTTTCACAGATAAGAGAAATAATTATAACTACAAATAAAAAAATCCAAGAGAAAAATATGACAAAGTCAATTTACTGTCTACCAGTGCTTTGGAAATGGTTAAAAAACTGGACATTTACACAGACTCGACTGACGCCCCGTGTCACTGAGAGAATTGAATATCCGCTGAGTGATTAGTCACTTCTATGGTTTAATCTTTCCCAAATCTGTTTCTTATTTTGCACCCTGTAAAACCTAATTATAGACCAGTTTAATGAAGTCAACTAATGCACGAAGAATGTCTGATACATAGAAGCACACTGTGAATGTTAAAATATTACAAAAGAATGTTATCGGACACTGAACTACATAAAGGAGCCAGAGGTTAAGATGACAAAATGTCATAAATGCAACATTTTATTTTAATAACAGATGATGTGTTGTGGACTTGCACTTTTAGCTTACGGTCATCTCTGTTAAGTAGCTAATTTTATGTAGGGACTGCATGCAACTTCTAAAGGCAAAAGCTATCAGAATACTTTAGGAATTAAATTAAGAGTGCCCTATCTGTACTGTACTATTCAAAATTAAATTAAAAAGAAAGAAGTATTAATAAAAATCCCCAATGACAGGCTGCAGCATCAAACCGGTAATCCTGCCATTTTTAGTTATTTAATATCATGAATTATCCTAGCTTTTGCAACTATCAGTTTGACTTGCTCATGATATTAATAAATAACAATAAATCAGTCAACCAGACACATTAATTCACCAATTCCACTAATCACTCAGACTTGCTTTTGCGGTAGAAGCAGAGGATAAATATTTTGTATGTATTTTTGAGGATGTCAAGGATCTCACACTGGACGGACCATCTTTACTCGTATCAGTGTACTTTTCCATAGACAGAGTATGAAATGCATCCATTGAATCATAATTACAGGACTTACTCTGAAGCCTGTTATAGTGGCTTAATAGACATGCATATGCATGAATTAAAGACGGATTGTCGGTTTTAAATTGAGTGAAATTAAACACAGGCTTTCTGATCATACAGAGTTTACATGCTGATGATGGCTGAAAACAAGCAAAATATATTTTTAATAGCTAGCCCTTAAACACATACACATATATATAGAAAAATATCTATAAAAGTCCATAATTTATCTGCAGTATTGGAGATACAGTGATTAATTATATCATGAAATGCAAGACTGCGGACTTTCTATTGTAAAACCGAAGCCAGGCATTAGTCTAACGCAGGAAGAATTTCTCAATAATTACAGTGTTGATGAAATTCAACAGTTCATCATTTCTGTGACAATACATAATAATGTAGGCACTTATCTAAATCGTTATTAAACATAAAATACGTTATCATTATTATACAACTGGTCAGTCAAACGGGTTCAGCTCTAGTCGTCAAATATATTACCATGATTATAGTAAAGGGAATATGGGTGTAAATTAAAGATAATGTAATGTAACAAATGGGTTAAACTTTTTCATCACAACGTCACCATAAGTTTTGACCACATTAAAATAACTATTAATCAAAGTGGAATTTCTGTAATGCTAAACAACATGGATGGACAAGCAGATTTCTCAAATGACCAGTATATTAAAATCTCCTCAGCACCACGGCTTGTGCAAAACAAAAACCCTGATAGATGCAATGCTATAACTGCCTTTTGAATAAAATGGTTAATATAATTGATGGATTTGATGACCTTTTAAATAAAACGTACACAGTTACTACTGAGATGTAATGTTTTAAATGTATATGACGCCAGTAAACAGGTGGCTATGAATATAAATGCATGAATTTATTTAATTTCTCTCTTCTTTTTAAAGCACATTGAATTGCTTCTATGTATGAGCGGTGCTATATGAATAAACTTGCTTGCTGAGCATTGATATGCTTTCCAAGACAAACATATCGCCCTAGTAATCCTGTTTGCATGGAAATCCGACTACTGATGATGTAAGTTTGGAAATGAAAATTTGGAATTAAACTGCAAAATGTTTCTGTTGTTCCAAACTCACTAGTCACTACACTCATGCGAAAATGAGAGGGGATTGGTGCTAGCATAAGCAGTGATCAAAATAATGGTGGGAAACCAGTTATGGTAAACAATTTTTAAAAAGAGTGCATAAAAATTTATATTTTATTCATATGAGAACTAACGACAATCTTTTTTGAATGGATTTTAGATCCATCCCAATGTGTAACGCAAATTCAAAATTAAAATAAGAAATGTTGTCGTTTGAAGGAACCATCAACCAATTATTGGATAAATTAAATACAATAAAAGTTGGTGGGTCATAAAATGCATGTGAATTTAATTTACGTTACATTACTATCCCTCTACCCCCCTCAGCCCTTTAGTATAATTTATATTGTTATATTCATATGTTGTATGTAAGCACCTTCCTGCCATAGTAAATTCCTTGCATGTTCACACTGGCGATTAAATGGCGATTAAACACTTTTCTGATTCTGATCTTTACCATCAACACTTTCTCACCCCACTGTACAGAACTTCAAATGATGGGTAAGTGGGAAGTACGTACTCAACTATTGATACTAACCGACAATTGCCTGTATCCTCGCCATAACAGCAAGTCAAATAATCCTAGAAAATTAAAAATAAGGGCCACGTTGAGACTTACGAATGTGTCTACACATTTCTTCCTGTGCCAACATAATGAGCTATAAATGGCCTATCTGGAAGACATGTAGAGCCCTTTATTAGCATTGTGTCATGTTACATTTGGCATTCATCAGAATGAACAAGTGAGGTTGTACTTGTCACTCAAATACCATTTATGAATTAGGTAAGGACATGAAGCCTCTCAGGTGAATGAAATGCTGGAGGACCAGATCTAGCCTAGAATAAACCACCTAGTTACTAATAGGAGCAAAAGCAGGAAAGGGAGGGAAGGCAACAGAGAAAGGATGAGCACCAGCAAGAAAGCAAGAGAGAAAAGAAAGGCAAGCCATTGGCACAGAAGGCATCTGTACAAGCCTTCTGGCCCAGGCTGTTTTTTTTGCAAAAGGTTCAAATAATTAGTGCAGGAGACAAGGAAAAGAGACAAGGAAGGAGACAAGGGTGCAAATCTGGGTTAGGAAATAGAGATGCAGAGGGGCAGGACAATACCAACCTTTTCCAAAACGCAGTAACCGACCCTATAATCCCAAATACAATCTAGGAGGTCAGAATTGGGTATTCTGGATTTAAAAGCAAAAATCATTCAGATATTTTTTTCAAAAATTGAGAAAAATGTCGCCGCGGTTTGTCAAGTCTTCAACGTTCAGGTAGAAAACTGGGTTGGGTATCGGAGGTATATTCCACAATTTCTTAATCTCTTCTTGTGATGGAAAGGGGGGAGAAAACAAAATAACCAAAGAAATCGATTACAGTAGTGACAGTACTAGAGACATGAATGGAAATCGATGAGTCATAGTGCGAACCAAAAGTAACGCTAGATACGGGCCAGACTGAAAATAAATCCAACTTGCTTATGGTCACCTAACATAAAGAAGCAACAAGTCTGAGTCGTCTGCATATCACTTTCCAAAAATAAAGACTGGGATTATTCCTCTTCAGATATAGCCGAACCAGTTTACATACCTTCCAGGTAAAAAAACAGCCGCATCTCTCACCAAAACGCACAGAATATTCCTAGTCCACTGCAAGGTAAGGAATTCCTTAAAATAAAGCCATTACATATCCCACGGGTTCCAATACACAGTCTACTCCCGTCACTGTGTCGCAGGCGTCCTCTTCGGGCTTTGTTTGATTTTCTTTGGCGTGGCAGACGTCTCAGTTCTTGGTTCGTAACCCCAGATACTGAGAGGATATACAGCTAAATCCACACAGGAGCGGAGTAATCCAGCGTGTGGAACCGTGGTTCCACCTGTGTACATCCTACACCCAACATCCTTACATCCAATCATGGGGGGTTACGTCAATACTCCCACACGGCAGGTACATCCAGAATGCAATTCTTCAGGTCCGCTTCACAGTGACCTCTCACCCTAAAATATTTCCACTGAATTTCTTGATGGCCGTTTTCTGTTATTCCTCCGGTTCTCTGTAGTCCCTTTTGATATAAGCTCCATTCCTAGATTAAAATTACACCCTGTAAAATGTAAATTCCCTCGTCTGAAAATGATCGATAAGCGGTGAATGATGCACTGATGGGGCCCTGTGATGACGCCTAGACAACTTACATCCACACAATGGCAACTTACATCCTTTGGTCCATGTTACTTAAATCCAGGCGAGGAGAAAATATCCATGGATTCAAAACTTCCCTCAAAAAGCCGTTGAAGGATGGTGAGAAGAAAAAACTGAAAATACTCTTTCTGGTGTATAGTCCGTGTGTGAATTAACCTGCCTGATTATAATTCGAGAAAATATGGGGGTATTTAATCCAACAGAGCGAACAGTTTACTTCCAAGGAATGAGGATCCCAGGTAAACCGCGGTTAGAATCCATTAGAGGGAAAATCAAAATATCCAAACTCACCAGGATAAATTCCAACAAATGTGTATCCAAACTCACCAGAATATTCCCCACAGGTGTAATATCCAACTTGAAAGCAGGATACGCCTCACACAATAAATCCAAATTTTTTGAATGACAATACCTCATACATCCACACCTCTTTAATGACCAATAGCTTTGCACAAATAATTCACGTTAGATCCCATGTGAGAGGCCAGGTCTGTGCGGACGGACGGGATCATTCCCTAGTTTAACTCCTGAACGTTTAAAACTAAGGAATCTATTTCCCTGGTCTGTATCAACAACCCAACAATGAATTCATGTTATTGCAGGGTGACACTATTTGTTTACCGACACCTTGATCCCCCAGTACTTCAGAGGGAGACCATGTCCACTTACCCGTCTCTTATCCGTTCATAACGTCCCTCTCTGGTGTGAATGGACACTGGGGGGCCAAACACTGGACCCACCGCCCCCCTAGAGAATCCTGAAACATCCCGCCCGTGACTGCTCGAGGGGGGGTTGTCGTCAAGGCCCCGAACAGCACTAGGGACAGAGCCGGGTTCGTTGTAGTCAGTGCGCAGGTCCCTGTCCCCCATCTTGTTGACCGCATTGTGAGCCTTCTGTGCACTTTTGATATCCACAAAATCCACGAAGGCTGCGACGCCGCCTTCTGACCCACGCTTCCGCAGGACTTTGACGCTCTCCACACGTCCATAGCTGAGGAACAAGCACAGACAGGGACGCGATATAACACAAGTGTTCAGTCTTCAGACAAACGCCGCCTCGCCATAATGTATTCACTAGTGGCAAGGTCTTTAAACACACCTGGACATCAAAGTCCAGTCAGCAAACCACAGATTACAATACTTGACGTGCCGAACTATTGGCAGAAAATAAAAAGATGCATGGTGATCCAGCGTCATTGGACAGTCAGGAGTGGTATAAATAGTTGTCATGCGATCCTGTACAAAGTCCTCACATATAGAAGATTACGTAAATTAAACAGCAAGTGCGATGTGTCTGATTACAGGTAGATGCCAGTACAAATCTATTATTGGTAAACAGGGCCTCGTTAATAAAGGAATGGAAGACCACAGACTCTAACGGAACTGGATCCATGTGCGGTTGTACATGATGTACACACAGTGCACATGCTCACTAAATCTGGCACTTGGCGAAAAGCTGGTTTCGACCAACAAAACTGAAAGTATTTGATAGTGATGCATAATCTTTCGCATAACCGTAGCATCACATTCGCAAGACCCTAAAACCTGGATTATATTGAATGTGGAGGGGGATCCGATACCTGGCACGCACGAGTCCCAAGTCGAGATATTCACGATGGGGGCCAAATTTCAGACGGAACGAACCGCGAAACGGCAATTAAGACGACGTTTCCAGAGTACGCAACGGACGCGCCCGGTAGACCCAGGAAGCCCGTGTCACACGACGTGTTTCATATTACAGTTTACGTGTGTGAATATTAATCAACTCAAGAGACGAGATCTCGCCTATAGCTTGGTTGGCTAGCTAATCATGTTAGCCGGCGATGCTAGCGCCCGACTAATCTAGGGGGAAACGCAGCACATTCAATGCGAAAGTTTGATGACCCGTGCATTATTCAGTGCTCCAACTAACGTGTAATAACACAACATGGCCGCTGCGAATGCATCACTAATAATAGACGAGATGCCAGCAGGTCCTTCAATAACACAATTGGCTAACTAGCTGCCTACACAGATAGCCATCCTCGGGTTAGCGAGCCATCTTTCTTGCTCAGCCAGCCAGGCATGATTAGGTGATCCGGCTATCGAGTGAGTTACGACAAAATGGTAGCTAACGTAACGCTCCCTAGCTAACGTCAACGGGGTCATTACATCTGACTGGATTCCCTCGAATTGTGAATTTCAACGTGCCACCGTTGCGTTATGTGGCGTCCCGGTGATAAACCTTCACGGCTAAAACACAATATCACCGAACAACCGAGTCCATTTGTTGTTGTTGTTGTTTCCTGACGTCGGTTTGTGTGTTAGCCAGCAACGGCTAGCTACTGGGCATAGCGCGCGCGCTGCCGCCTCTCCAACCACACACCTCTTGCGTAACTTACCGTTTAAAATGTTCGACAATTTTCTCCTCGCGAACATGTTCGGGTAAATTTCCCACCCAGAGGTGTCTGGTCTCCCGCACCATCCTGTGCTGCTTTGCTTCTCCCCTTCATGCACATATGCCCCAGCACGCTTTAATCCCCCGCCGGTCGGGAAGTCCGCCTGACAAAATGAGCGACGACGAGTGTGACTCCTCGGTGTAGAGCTGATCTCGGCCTTAGGCTCGGTCCCGATCCCTCCGCACGTGCATGTGTGTGTGTGTGTTCTCTAGAGATAGGGTGCGAGCTGCGCGCCTCCCAGTGTGACGACGACCGCGGCGGCGGCGGCTGCGTTACTCATGATTTTCGCGCTCCCGCGATCATGCGACAGCTATTCAAAAGCAATTACCCCCAGAGCTCTTCGGATTTCGTTGTACGGTTGTATAGCAGACATATTCGCTTGCATTAGGGGGACAAAATCGATTTTGCCCGTGAGGTTTTAGCTAGAATGCAGAGAAGGCATTGCATTTTTTTATGCCAGGGTAATCTGTGATGCTGTGCTGCCCAAAATGGCTTATTCAAAGGCAACCCTGTGCTGACAAGGCATGGCACAGTCTTTGCCTGCAGTGTATTGACAGTGTAAGAAGCGCAATTCTTCACAAATCAAAGAACGTATATGTGTGTCGTGTCTTTTTTCGTATTCGGTTACAATTGTTGTTTAGCTCATTAATCAGCTAATTGACGACGACATGTTTGTCAGGCAACACAGTTCCGTGAGATGGTTTTTAAAGAAACCCTCGACTGCCTCCTGATGTTGCATAACACCTTGCGGACACAATCATGGAGGATTTTCTCAGAACTACACGGGCTTTTCATTATACAGTCTTGTTTTCTAAATTAAAACTAGCACATATTCCTGATTCCCCTATTATGCATCCGATTTTACAAATGTACTGCCATTGTTTATTTAATTAACATGTTTGTTGGTTTTGCGTACAGGAATGACGCATTAAAACCTTCTTTTAGTTGTATCAAAAGATTGACAATAGCCTATAGAGAGCAGAGGAAGAAAATTACTGTCAAATCAAAACTCTAAAATATATATTCGTTTATTTTCTGATATGAAAGGGTATAATGAAAATAGGCATACAGGACTGAGCACGACATAGTATAAAAATGCAGCACAAAAATACTTGTAATATGCGTTGAATAAAAACCTTTGGTGCATTTACTAGTGTGATAAAAAAGAGTGCAAAAGTATCAAGTATGAATTAAAAAAAGAAGAAACTTACGAAGCATATATTGTTATGTAAACAGTAATTGTAAATCATTTCTAAACTTGCAGTAATTAAGAACGTTCATGACATTCAAGGTCCAGCAATATATTCCCATAATGCTGAATAAGGAAGTCCTGTCTTCTCTCCAAACCTCATTGATTAGTCTCCCTTACAATCCAAACAATACACTGTTGACATTCAGCCCGCCCCTCCATTGGCTCCATTGCACAGTTGGATGTCTCTGCCGATTAGATCAGCTCCGGCTGATTCCTTGGCCCATATTCACAGTGTTTTAGTAAGTGTAGGCATACTACTATAAGATCAGGTCTGCCCTTTACATGAAGTCAAATTAAGAATACATTCATTATGATCTAAAAGGCCAAACTGATCCTGGATCAGCAGTGTGCGTACACAGGCCCTGGTTTTGAGTTTAACATCAGAGCTGGGCCGACTGAACCATGGTCAGATGACAAGGTTTGCACAGCACCCTCCCGTCCAGTGGATGGCAGCCATGGTCGTTTGGCTCTGGGGAGAGCTGGGTACTGCAGACCTAAAGACGGCAATAAAAGAGGGAAGAGGCTGTAAGACGCACGAGTCCACACAAGGTCTCCTAGGAGAATAAACACTGTCCTGTTTTTGATACTTGAACTGTGATTGGGAACGACTCAACTCCCAGGAATCAATGTGCTTGCTAAGCTCGGCCCAGAAATACGGCAGACATTCATGGTTCACCATTGTTCACCTGGTACATTACCTCACAGCGATAGCAATCCTCGTGGAAGGAGCGACCCAGGCACTCCACGGTGTAGCTGTCGGTGCCGTCTTCTCTGGGAATGATCAGCTGCTGGCATGCGCTACACAGGGGAGCGTATTTCCTACACCACGGAAAACGGTGACACGGTTGTGTTTCATTCTGTTATTCGTTATTATGAATTCACCAGTTCATTATGCTGTGTGTGTGTGTGCAGCTGTGCATGTGTGTGTGTGTTTACCTGTAATAGTCCTGCAGGCAATACACCTCCCCAACCTCTCCCTGGGCAAATCTCTGTTCTCCAATTTGTCGGCTGCACGTTGAACATATAAAACAAGTTGGGTGATAAACTCTTTCCAGTGCGCGGATAACTTGCTCCATAATAACCTCCCCGCACGCCCAGCAAAGTTCCAAACTGGCCTGGAGGAAAGAAGACCATCACAATCGGCATCATCTCGACAATCGTATACGTCAACATCTACTCCACATGCGGGTTTTTTGCCCCAGTAAGATGATCACACCTGATAGCAGTCCTCACAGAGTGGTATTCCTGCCTTGTTGTAGTACATTTTACCAGCCAGAGGGATGTGGCACTGTCTACACTGGAAGCAAGCGGCGTGGTATGTCCTGTTTAGAGCTTCTATGGCAGCTTCACTCAGGGCCACAGGCTTGCGGCAGAAACCACACACATCTAAAAAGCAAAGCAAACAAGTCAAATCAAGCACACACGGCAAATCACGCACGCACACACGCTCAAATCAAACACACACGTCAAATCAAGCACACACACTCAAATCAAGCACACACGCTCATATTAAACACACACGTCAAATCAAGCACACACGTCAAGTCAAGCACACACGTTAAATCAAGCACACACGTCAAATCAAGCACACACATCAAATCAAGCACACCATCAATTCAAGAACACACAACAAATCAAGCACACATCAAATCAAGCACACGTTTGGCATCAAGCCCAGGTATCAAATCATGGTCAAAAATGGGAAAAGTCCCTGTGTGAATGTTATTCTGGGTGGGGATGGGGTAGTCAGAGTGTCACAGAAATATACAAATTCGTCTGTGGTGTCCCTGGTTTGTTAGTGGGGTACCACCGTCCAGCCCCCTCTGAATTCTGCGATGTGAAACAGGTTAGGCCCTGGTGATGTTTACACACAATTCACAGACCCAGTTTCCATCCAGTTTACCCTTGGTCTCTGCAGACTCTAGTTGCTCTCCCGGAAGGCTCGGGATCCACTGGGATGGCTTGTTGGGGTCCTTCCCACTAAAGGGTGTGCTTTGCTCTGGCTGTCTATCTGCTGCAGTGCCCTGTGGGTAAAAAATAGATTTTGTGATTCCACAGTTGTGCGACTAAAAAGTCATTCTGGTGCTAAGGCATGCTATTTTTCAGCCTTCCACAATAGCGCCCTTTTAAAACAAGACACATTAAAATAGATCTAGTTTCTCTTAAAAATAAAGCATTTTGTTGATGTTTTCTCTTTGATTTAGTGGGAAGAAAGCTACAGCTCATGACGACAGAGAAAGGGGCCCATTTTCACAGACACAAAAAGGTTGTCAGAAAAAATACTCCAGGGATGAGGATACATCATATGTACCCAAATGTTCTGCTCTCTCCTACAGGGGGCTTTTTGGGTCTGCGTTTTTGACAGAGAGAAGGGGAACAGTAAACACAATGACAGGGCAACAGGGACAAAGATGTTTCCCCTGTGATCAACAGTTTAGGTAACGTCCAGTTTCATTAATGACGAATAAAGTAGTAGGAATAGCAGAATAGAGCTGTGTAGCAGGTGCTGTTGTGTTTTTGTCATCCCCTCGTATCCAAAAGACAGCTGCGTTTCACTCACTAATCTGTATTGCAGATGTATCCATGTAGTCTACTTGGGTTATTTTCTGCACACTGTAGAGTTTCCGCACACAGTTTCTGGCACCTGACGTATCACTATCAGTGTATCTCAGACGAGCAACACGATGCTGAATACATTTAAAATAAATTCTATCAAGTTGTGAGTGATATAAAAGGCCCACTTAAAAGCCGTCGCTCTTCCCTTGAGCAAGACACTCAACACTAAAGGTTTGTCTAAGTTGCTCTGGATAAAAATGTCTGTCAAATGCTAATGACAGTTACATATCCTGGTCTCAGATCTGTTTGTGCAGTCTTGCCAGCTTTATGGTGGTTGCCATGGGTTGCTATAACAAGGGAAGTAGACCCGGGCTTACTGGTTGGTCGGACATTGCTGGTCTGTCTGGGGACTCGTGCTGGAGGAGGGGGGCAATTTGGGGTTCTGGTGCGGGTGGAGGTGGCCGGGGGGGTGCAGGATCCTCTGTCACAGAAAGGATAGGAGGGGGAGGGGGAGGGAGGAGCTCTGTGAGGAAGAGAGGATCGGTAGTTTATTTCTCCTTTTCTCTCCGTATATATTGACATTATGGCAGCACTTACAGCACAGTCGACATCTCAAACCTGCCCGCCAACCTAATTCTCTATTAGGGTATTCTGTTATCGTTCATTGAAATTGCATAATAAATTGTTATACCTAGATGGAAAATGGGAAATATTCCTGTTGTGTAATGAATGTCTGGCCCGCTCCGGGTTACCTTCAGAACCTCTTCCCGCTGTGGTGTTTGTGCGCTGTTGGGCTCCCACACCACGGCCGAGGTCACAGGTCACCGGACTCGGCGGAGGTCTGCATTCTGAAGGTCCTGCCAGGGAAGGTGGTCCACCCTGGGCCCGGTTCTGCGCCTCTCCCTGGAACCCAGACGGAGCTCTCTCACTCGTGCCCACGGCGGCGACCGGCTGTGTGCCGCCAGTGCTGGGTTTACGGGCGCTGCTGACCTCAGAGCTGAACCGCCGTGCGGCCGTATGCGGCATGTCATTGGCGGTGGCGCTGTGTGTGCGCGCGTGCTGGTGCTGCGTGACGGTGGCTTTGCACGGGGGAGCCAGTGTGATGAAGACCGACGATACCATCCTCTTCTGCGGAGCAGCCGACGCCATGGCGCTAAAACGCACAGGAAGCGCGACGTGAGACAAACCCCCGGCAACACCGCGTTTATTAGCGTTGCCACGGGCCAACACAACTTCCCACTGTAAATAGGGACAGGCTAGCGGTTCACTGAGCAGTAGGCATTGACCAGTGAAAAGCCTGAGGCCTGATAATGGCACATTCCTGTGGGAGGAATGATGAGAATGTGTAGTCATGGAGATTTCGACACTCACCTAAACACTAATATGACTCACATGGAGCTATTACAACATGTTAGCCTGCTCTTTGTTATGGCACATTATGTTTAGACTGCCGATAAAGAAATAGCCTGTCAGTCACACACCCCAATGTAGCATTTCACACGTTTTGTATGCATCTGTGCGAGTTTTTTAAACTGCCGACCCACTGACCTTCGCCATACAAGCATTTATAGAATATGTGTGATGAACACACTCAAACTGAAATTGAAACATACACATATGAGTGCGCAGGCATGCTTTTCCACACGTACACACACACACACACAAACCAGCAGAAAGCCTCACATCCTTTCAGCTACCAAAGAGCTTTGAAATGCGACCCTAATGACTTGACAACGGGTGCAAATCTAGGACTCCCCAGCCTTCCTCGTTCCTCTCTGTTTAACCTCAGAATCACCACTGTGTCATCACATACCTGACTGAGACAATGTGGACGACGTTGTCTCTCTCTGGTTCCCTCTGTCCCAGTCTATTGTCACTCCTAAAGCCGCCTCTGAGAGGGCGAGCTCTGGCAGAAAGAACAGCTATCAAGAGAAAGCCACTCCTTTTCCTCCTGTACCTCCCTCTTCCTCCCTCCTCCTAGCCCTCCTCTTTCCCCCCTCCTACTTCCTCTACCGCTGAATGACAACACCACTTTCCCAACCGTAAAAGGTGAACGGTTAATCACGGAAGGCGTGTTGTAGTAAGCCTGACACATTCTGACAAACACGGTGGAGCAGATATATAGGCTCACACAGTGACGTACACACACAGACACAAACTCTACACCTCACACACAGTAACACACACACACACACACAGACTCTATGCCTCACACACAGTAACACACACACACACACACACACTCTACACCTCACACACAGTAAGGACCACACACACAGTAACCTACACACACACTCTACACCTCACACACAGTAAGGACCACACACACAGTAACCTACACACACACTCTACACCTCACACACAGTAACACACACACACACACTTTACACCTCACACACAGTAACACACAAACATAGACTCTACACCTCACACACAGTAACACAAAATTTTTAACCTCACACACAGTAACACACAAACACAGACTCTACACAGCACATGTAGACATACACACATTGGTAACAGTATCACAGAGTACACACACACACACACACACACACACACACAAACTACCCCCCCTTTCCCTCTCCCTTTTTCTTTTGAAATCCAGCAGGATGTGACCATACCTGCCTTTTCCAGCTCCACTCTCTGTATCTCCAACTTTTTTTCTCCATCTCCCTCGTTCTCTCTGCTTTCCTTATTGTTCTGTCAGTTCACCCAGTCTGCCCTGTCGGATTTTTCTTCCCCCAGATTTTACTTTCCCATCCCCCACTCAGTTCTATGATTCACTATTGCTCACTCATTTACGCTTGACTCTTGGTATCTAATGTAAATCAACAAGTTTGCATGACTTTCAAACACTGAACATTGAGAGTGAAGGAAAGTTATAATCTAGGAAAAAGGGGAAGAGAAAGAGAGAAGGGTGAGTAAAAGAAGGAGAGAAGGGGGAGAGAAGGGTGAGGAAGAGAAAGAGAGAAGGGGGAGAAAGAGAGAAGGGGGAGAGAGAGGGTGAGTAAAAGAAAGAGAGAAGGGGGAGAGAAGGGTGAGTAAAAGAAAGAGAGATGGGGAGAGAAGGGTGAGTAAAAGAAGGAGAGAAGGGGGAGAGAAGGGGGAGTAAAAGAAAGAGAGAAGGGGGAGAGAAGGGTGAGTAAAAGAAAGAGAGAAGGGGGAGTAAAAGAAAGAGAAAAGGGGGAGAGAAGGGTGAGTAAAAGAAAGAGAGAAGGGGGAGAGAAGGGTGAGTAAAAGAAAGAGAGAAGGGGGGGGTAAAAGAAAGAGAAAAGGGGGAGAGAAGGGTGAGTAAAAGAAAGAGAGAAGGGGGAGAGAAGGGTGAGTAAAAGAAAGAGAGAAGGGTGAGTAAAAGAAAGAGAAAGGGGGGAGAGAAGGGTGAGTAAAAGAAAGAGAGAAGAGGGAGAGAAGGGTGAGTAAAAGAAAGAGAGAAGGGGGAGAGAAGGGTGAGTAAAAGAAAGAGAGAAGGGGAGAGAAGGGTGAGTAAAAGAAAGAGAAAAGGGGGAGAGAAGGGTGAGTAAAAGAAGGAGAGAAGGGGGTGAGAAGGGTGAGTAAAAGAAAGAGAGAAGGGGGAGAGAAGGGTGAGTAAAAGAAAGAGAAAAGGGGGAGAGAAGGGTGAGTAAAAGAAGGAGAGAAGGGGGAGTAAAAGAAAGAGAGAAGGGGGAGAGAAGGTTGAGTAAAAGAAAGAGAGAAGGGGAGTAAAAGAAAGAGAAAAGGGGAGAGAAGGGTGAGTAAAAGAAAGAGAGAAGGGGAGAGAAGGGTGAGTAAAAGAAAGAGAAAAGGGGGAGAGAAGGGTGAGTAAAAGAAAGAGAGAAGGGGGAGAAAGAGAGAAGGGGGAGTAAAAGAAAGAGAGAAGGGGGAGAGAAGGGTGAGGAAGAGAAAGAGAGAAGGGGGAGAGAAGGGTGAGTAAAAGAAAGAGAGAAGGGGGAGAAAGAGAGAAGGGGGAGTAAAAGAAAGAGAGAAGGGGGAGAGAAGGGTGAGGAAGAGAAAGAGAGAAGGGGGAGAGAAGGGTGAGTAAAAGAAAGAGAGAAGGGGGAGAGAAGAGAAAGAGAGAAGGGGGAGAAGGAGACTAAAGGGGGAGGGTGAGGAAAAAAGGGAGAAGGAGACAGAAGGCTTATGAAGTGAAAGAGGGGGAAAGAGAAAAGGGGGAGGGAGAGAAAAGAGGGGGAGAGAGATTGGAGAATGTCTGAGAGTGAAATGGGTTCAGCTCTGTTATGGTTTTAGCCCTCCCCCAGAGCCTGTCTTTATCAGCCCAATCAGCAAATATTTGGCCGTTGAGTCGAGTATAACCTTGTGCTAGAGAATACGTCTGTCAGAAAGGACCGAGGAAAAACCCTGAATGTGAAAAGATAAAGGAGGGATGGGAAGATAAAGGTAAGAACAGGGCCTGTGCGGAGGTGTTTAAACAAACAGTCTGTGAGCGACAGATACGCGAGGGAGGAACAAGAGAATGGAGGGCGTGTGGGCGGGCGGGCGGGCCTGCATGAATATCACTGATTCAGGGCTGAAGAGAGTGAGCGAAAGAACGAGGGGAGATGGAGAACGTGATAGAGAACACGATAAAGAACCAGAGAACAAGAGAGAAGGGGAGAGCGGAGAGACAGAGAGAGAGCGGGGAGGGTAATGGCTTGAAGGGTAGGTGGGTGAGAGGGTCTCTGTTGTTCCAGTGACTGAAGAATGGAATGCAGTGCTGCAGTGATGTCACAGCTCCTGAAGAGAGCATGCCCAGTGATGACATCAGCCACGAAAATCTTGGCCCATCCCCCATGGGAAACGCAGATTCAGAAAAATGGGGAAACTGACAACACAACACTAATGCTTGTGAAGCGGCGACGGCCATTGTAGAAAAACAGCACGAGGCATTACAAGTGAGAAGTAAAATGGCGTTTTGTTTAATTTACTGAGAATAGGCAAAATGAATGCAGCAACAAAGTGGACGGTGACGACGACCGCACACAAATAGTGTCGGTTTGTACGAGGACCGATGATGTATACGTGAGAATGGTGCAAACAACCAACGACCACAATTGTCACCCTGTTAATTTACCATTTGGTTATAAATGAATAACTTGAACCACAGCTTTGATATCATGAACCTAAAGTTTCATTTCTCCATTACAGTTAGTCGATAAACATGCTTCCTGTCTGTACTTCCCGTTAGCCTGCAAATTAACCGCACAGGGCAATCAGCGAAATGACAAACATTTTTTTACTAGAGTTGCACAGCTGGGTGTGTTGACTCGTTGTAATAAAGGTTCAAAGTTCTATGTAGACAACAGTTACCACACAACTCGCCCTCTGCCCTTTGACCCGGAGTTTCTCCTTCTAATCAGTTCTCCCATTTTATCCTCCACCCTACTCATATAATTCTGCGTTCTGTCTGGAAGTGTAGTCAGTAATGGAACGATGTTCAAGGCAGCCCACTACTCTGACCAATAGCAGAAATGTACCGTTAATGCCACATTAATGCCACGTTAATGCTTAGTGCCAAGGTTAGTGCCAGGTTAATGCCTCATAGTAACATATACCTCAGCCACACGGACTGAGAACAGACTGTACGTTTGTTGCTGTAGCAACCACACCCACCATTGTAACAGACTGGTTAATTATTCTATGATAGAGACAATGTAAAGCTGGGTTCGGTCCACCGCACCGGTACCAACTGAGGTCAACATTTAAAAGTCGGTATGATTTATTACAGAAACCGTGTGTGGGTGTGTGTGTGATAACATAACATTGGCTTTACAGGCCAGTGGGACTGGAGAAATTATTACCCAACAGTATTAGACAGACAGAAAGGCGGATAGCTGTAGCTATTTCAGGCAAGAGTCGGATGTCTCTATCTAAAGTAGCATGAAACAGTGACTGGTCAGTTTGGTAGCGTCCTGAAACTTAGTCTCTCTGTGCGTCGCCTTCTGATGACACGTTGTGCACTGCGTGACGGACACGTCCGCTGGGAATGTCTTCTTCCTCCTGAAGAACAATATAACAAACGAGAATGTCATGAACTGGGTGGTGATCTGAGAGAACGAACGAGACGGGAGAGATGTGTACAGGCAGCGACTGTGACCTGGGGAGGTGTCCGGAGGAGGTCCTGAGAGAAGAGCAGGCAGGCAGCCTCCCCCAGAAAGGAGGCGAGGATGTGGAGTACGTCCGTCCACCAGCCCACCATTAGCATGAGCAGGAGCAGGCCTCCCAGACGCAGGGTCACCGTGTGCTGGAGGGTCTCACTACCGGGACGCCGATGCTGATCCTCTGTGGTCAGTGGAGGGAACGGGTGAACAAAAATAGGACACTGTGAGCTGTTTGTCGCCCCCCCCCCACACACACACACACACACACACATACAGACATACAGACATCCAGTCACACACACACAGACACACACACAGACATCCAGTCACACACACAGACACACAGACACACAGTCACACACACACACAGACACACAGTCACACACACACACACAGACACACACACAGACATCCAGTCACACACACAGACACACAGACACACAGACACACAGTCACACACACACACAGACACACAGTCACACACACACACAGACACACATACACACAGACTGATGGGAATTCTGGATTTAAAAAATGTAAATCATTATTATTAATCTGTGTCCGGGAAAAGGGCAATTAGGTTTGCGATTCCTGTGTTTCGGATCTGACTCGGACATCGATTAAACCTTATATAACATGGAACTGCAATATGACGTTTGTTCTAGTATGAATGTTTTCGCCGTAGCTGTACTGTGTTCTCTATCATGGGTACTTTGATATACAGTACTCTCCAGTTGTACATGTTCTATTCTTATATGTTGTTTATATGAAAACTGATATATAGTGGATTCCCACATCCGAACACTGTACGATATATATTTTTACATTTTGTGTATGTTACGTTGTAATATAGCATTCAACTAAACTATTGGAGCTATGTAGGCAACCAAAAAACATTTGGGATTGATTATATCTCTGACCACTAATGGTGTTTTAGATATTGTCCAGTACTGGTTCTGATGCATCACCTTGAACATGGACCACCAACAGGGTGTAACAGACGGTCAAAGGTGTCCAGAACTTTAGAGACTCTGCGTCGGACAGGAAGTGGTGGTGCACGTTGGCCAGAGCAGCCACGTCTGCTATGGTGAAAGCCAGCACCACCGCCTTCTGCAGTGAGGGGAGCAGGGAGTGGCCGGAGCTCAGCAGGGTGTTGCAGACCCCACAGTAGCGCTGGGAGCTGTGCAGGAGGTAGAGCCTAGAGACGTGGCCCCAGAGACGACCGCAGTGACTAGCCAGCAGCCAGCTGAGCCCAGCTGCCAGCAGGAGGCTGAGAGTGCGGTGTGGCGCCCCCATGTGGAGGTAGTGGAGACTGCAGCTCAGAGCGCAGCCTAGGGAAAACTGGCACTGGACCAGCATGAGCTGGTTGCTGCCCGGGAGCACCTTCTGGACACAGGGACAGATGGATGCATATGTCATATATTAACGGACAGGTGATAATCAAAATAATCTGACAAAAACACAAAACATGCAGTGTCTTCCTGTGTGAGTGTCAGTGTGAGTGGGTAGGTGGATGTGTGCGTGTCTCACCGGTCCAGCGGTGATCCGGGCAATGACTGCCCTGAGGGAAAACTCCAGGACCACTAGCGAGGAGACCCGCGGGCCTACCAGAGACAGGATTCCCGTCAGGAACCAGAACTGCAGTGCACCCCTCCATCCATATCCAGCCAACCGTCTTCCACTTGCTGAGGGTGAAGAATTCGACCTCTCTGTCTCTGTTGTGTCTGCATCACAGTCAGAACCACTTCTGCTGTGGAGATTCAGGAATTGCTCAATAACATTCTCGTTAGCACTGCAGATTTCAACATTTTATCCGAGGTACATTTTCATAAAGACAGTCTGCGTTATTTACTGCACTAAAACAATATGAGAAAAACTGGTATCTCACCTGGACAACTGAAAGTACAGGTGAACTCTCATGAGATTGTATAACACAGAAATTCCACACGCACCAACTAGACCTGGAAAATACAATCACACACAGACAGTACACACACACACACACACACACACACACACAAACACACACACACAGCGCACACGTATTATCATCATCACCAATAATGTTCCTGAAAACTAAACTCTATTGATATCATTTCATGTATGTTTTTGTTAGATTTTCCAAAAATACAAAACCGTTTCAAAATTGAGACATATGTGAGTCACTTACCTTGCAAAACACCGTCAAATGAGTTGGAGTCAAATGGCAGCCAGCCAGGAATTCGCCGTAGCCAATTCAGGGGAAACATTATTCATTATTTTTCTGACACACGATCTTCACATGTTTTACATCTCAGACAAGTAGGACGTTTTCAAATGATGAACAACAACCAATAGATACATTTTTAAAGTGTCGCTCGCTTTTGTGTTTTCTCCTCAATTTTAGAGGGGTCAAAGGTCGTGTGATATGGGTCTGTGTGCCTCTGGTCTGAGGTCTATTCGTTTCATGATCAAAGGGAGTTTCTCTATTGCTTAACATCTCAACAGTGTCCAGAAGCACTTCGTCGACGGTTGTTCGAAATCGAATCAAATGAGTTGATAACATTTGAGCAGATCCGTTTAGAAAACCCACTATCAACAACGATTATGTTCTAGTTTTGTCTGTGTAACTTTATATAATATATATAATATATTCAATAATTTCACCACAATGCATTATGAGCATGTATGCCCCAGAATACAGACCGATTTTACATCAGACATTCGTTTATGTTCATATAATAATACATGTATACCTTATCGGAAGAGACGTTAGGATAAATTGGAGAAATTGTTTTAAAAATACTATTACCGTGACCAGGCAGGGGCTATAGGATGGATGGTCCAGCAGTCCAGTTGTTGTTGTATTTTTTTGTTTTAGAGGTTTTCCAGAAGAATCTGTAGTTGCATTACTTTGTAACATTTATAACATAGTTAAACATGTTCATAAAGCATTAATCATTCATCCATATCCGCTTTAAGTTATTTTTTAAGGATATTAGTCCACATTTTGAAATTACCTTATTACCCACAACGATGTCAAGGCATTTGCTATTGTCTCTTAGTCTAACTGATCTGAACAAATAACTGGTCTGTACAGTTGGACTTTTGGTCCATAATGGCAGTGTCACACAAGCAACAGATATAACACTTCACTCTTAGGTTTGCTTCAAGTTACTTCTGTGTGGTCGCCATTGATCAAACTAGACACATTTAACATTGTGCATCAGCAAACATTTCCTTTCATTTGTGCATCGACACTTTGATTGATAGGTGAACAGACCTGAGTATATGTCTGTAGGCTACGTTTAAGTCCAAGATGGGAGGCTCATTTACAATTTCCACTTTCCAAAATCCCTGTTCAGCGACCAACATCACCTGGCTCAAGTGGTTTAGCTGCAACATGGTATGCTGTCATCACCGCATTAGTAGCAGGGTGAGTGGATGTGGGATTTGTACTCAAGTTTCCTGGGTTCAAATGGACTTCTCTTTGATATTGGGGGGGTCATTATCCCCGCCTCCCTCATATCGGGTCGTGTGTTCCTTTACTGGGGTTTGTTGCTATTTTAAACCGGAACGTTTCCAATTATTTTCAGGATTTATTCCAAAAGCTCCATATAACAATTTGCATGTTAGTTCACGTTTTTTATTTCGTCGTTAGACACAAAGTAAACATTTTCTAATTTCCACAAACATTACACTGACTTGTAAGACAGACAAACGCCATCTTCCCTCAAGATTCGGCTGCGTGCAAATAAAGTCAGCCGAACCCCCCAATAAAAAATGCAATTGACAAAGGAAAATTAAGAAATAAATCAGTTCATACATAAAACCAGGGTAACATTGTCTTAATATACAGCGCCACATAACATAGCAATGACATGTAAAAGCAGCGCCAATTAACAGCCCCATCAACACACAACGGAGGCTCGAAACTATATTGTTATACTAAAGTGGTCAATAGGAATACAATTCCCCCTTGTGTTTGCATAAGCAGCAGCTTTTTTCTTTGGTCCTGTCTGGTTTTACATATGTATACCCAGATCCCATCGCCCCCAAACACCTACCTCGCTTGGCTTTCTTTGAATTTAATGCGTTGCATGTCATCTTAAACTTCCTAGAAATATGTCTCTGCCTTTAAAACGTTTTGATTGACATGTTGTAGCCCAATAGTTTATAGACAAGACTGTCAGTAACTAATATGTCTTCGGTTTCCATCAAAATCTTTTAAAACAGAATGGACTCAACAAGGCATTGAATCATAGGGGAGAAAGAACATAATCGAGGTGATGTTCTTTTCTGTAAAAGATCAGTAGATGTTGACAGTTTTTTAGTCCAAAAGTTTAGGTTAAAGATGAAACAACTACTATGATGGTTAAGGTTACATTGATTCTCAGCTGTAATTTCAGGACATTTGTGTAGATATTTGTTTCACCATGTTAAAATAAAAAAAAAAGAGATTTGTAATATCTGGGCACCAAAAGTATTAAGACTGTTGGGTTTGGAGAATTTGCATAAATGACCCCAAAACTGTAGACGTACCGAAAATTACAGTTTACAAAACCATTAATTATGATGCAAAACACTGTAAACCGAAATGGCCTGATGATCAAATAATACTAGTTCCTAAACAGTCTGCTGACTTCTGGTAAAATTCAAGGCAGAAGAGACAAACTTGCATGGGAACCAGAGTTTTCAGGGCCAAGTAAATTTTCCAATTTTAGTAACAATGAACATGCTTTCATTTGCCAAAGATGAGACTTAGGGCAAACCAATAAAAATAAATCTGCCTCACGATGACTGCTGTACAACAGCGGAGAACCGTGTTTCAATATTTTGTAAACTGTACACAAAAGCTGAGAACCCATAAGGTCACCTTCTAGTAAATGCTTGATTCGAGATCCCAACCTTGGAAGTAGAGCCAAAAGAAGAACAATTATTTTATCATTCATAACATTCCAAGTGATTTTTCAGGATCAGTCCCTTTGCTCATTGGCATGTTTCAACACACTTAAATTAAACATTTCTTATAATTACATCACTTCTTTATCTTGTTCTGGTCTTGGATATTAAAACGTTTGTGAACTCCGGGTTTAGGCACATGATGTGAGCCTTGTCTCCATATTCTTCTTCAATTCTTCTTCAACATGCACTCATGGACTTTGCAGTGTCTGTTGGTTTGAGATGTAGCAAGTCTCGGGATTAGAGACCATACATATTTAACTTGTACGTTACGAGGCCATCAGTCTTAACTCTTTAACCTTTACAGTACGAGGCCATCTCTCCTTACTCTTTAACCTGTACAGTACGAGGCCATCTGTTTTAACTCTTTAACTCGTATGGTACGAGGCTATCTGTTTTAACTCTTTAACTCGTATGGTACGAGGCTATCTGTTTTAACTCTTTAACTTGTACAGTACGAGTCCATATTTTTTCACTCTTAAACCCGTACAGTTCGAGGCCATCGGTCAACGCTCTGACTTAGATGAATGTTACAGGCCATGCAGATTGGTTTTAGTATGAATAAGTCTTTGTTTTAAATTAAAACAGTCCTTTGTCCTTCCATCAGCTCTAGTTGTGGACGTCCTGGAAGGCCCTCTGTCTCATCAGGTCCCAGAAGAGCATGCTGAGTACAGTGTGAGGGCAGAGGCGGAGGAACACGGGCCCCATGCCTTTATAAAGCCCTAGGACACCCTCCGTCCGACACACCTTTTCCAGGCAGTCTGAAAAGCCCAGGTAGAGACGGCCCTACGGAGCAGACGAGGGATTCAGACAGACGGGGAGTTTGAAATTAAAGTAGTTTAGCAGACTTCAGAATAACAGTTATTTACAGTGATTTTGAGTAGTGAATGGATATTGTATGTTTCAGACATATTTCTCATACGAACACCTGTGGGATATAAATTTAAAAAACCTGGTGTTTTAAAAAGGCCATGCTACACACTGAGCTCCAGGGCAACACACTCAGTTTCACAGCTAAATTTGATTATCTTTGGAGTGCAAATATCGCCCAGGATTTACCCAGAATACACTGCATGGTCAATTGGCAATGTATGTTAATATAAAAAGAAGAGAGAATCAAGGCTCACCCTGTGACGCTCATCCACTGGCTGGTTGTACAGGCGTGTGCTGATGACGTCGAATGGCGTCATGGAGATTGTCACGGCAACTCCACTGATACAGGCTGCCGTCAAGGCAACCAGCCAGCTGTTTGGACTGTACCACTACAAGGACATGGATAAAAGCACTGTAGGGGTGACCCGATTACCATCTTGATGTCCACCCATTGACTTTATTAAAGACTAATGGACACGACCTGAAATGTTTCATAGGTTGTGTAAAATGCCATCCTTATCAGCTCGGGACTGTGCGAAACACTTGGCTGGGACACGAAACAATATGTGACTGAGTCGGTGTGTGGAACATACGGTTTCACCGGTTCTGGTTACCTGAAGATGGGCCACCCATTCCTTGGCGGAGCTGAAGGTGGCCAGCTGGACTGCGGATCCCACCATAACTCGAGGCACCGCCCCGTTCACCCCCCGCCACAGACCCACCACGCCCTCCCGCCGGTAGATACTGGCAAAGGCATTTGACATCCCCTGTTAGATAGGCAGAGAATTGCTCATCAGTCATAATGCTGTTTGTCTTTCACTAGCGAGTAGATGAGTGTATTTTGAAAGTCCAAACACCCACTAAATAGTTCACATTTTGCTGCCTTGTGAAAGACACTGAGTCTATTTTACTGGTTCCTGTGACTAGCATCTGCCGTTTGTCTCAGCTGATCAGTCAGGTCAGTCTGACGTGCAGGTCACAGATTGAAGTGAAACCGACAACAACATCCAGCTGCTAAACGGTTAACCTCCTCCACTGATAGTTTAACAGACCTGTGATCTGTTGCTCTAGTACACACGTGACCGCCTCTTGGATAACCTTATAACCCTAAAAAATGTATGAATTAGATAGCTCTGCGATTACATTACAATTAATAACGCGCATTCTTTGCTGTTGTTTTGAGGTATTAATTAGCGATCAAACTACTGTAGATTTTAAGTTTTACTTGAGACCAGGCTTTATTTTTGTTATTTTGTCTCACAGTCGGGCGTACTGTATAGTGTGTATAGAGTGTGAATGGTGCTGATCCATGCACATTTTTATCCCGGCTGTGTCAAAGAACATGTGACCGTTTCAAAATCATTGTCTGCCTCTGCGATGTCCCTGGGCAATTTCCATTCTCCAGCGCAACTCATTTAGGATGGATGGCCAAACATTTGCAGCCTCGGACTGAGATGTGGCATGGCCCCGGGATTAATTGAACCTAGAACTCTATGTGGATGTTCAGTGGTTTGGAATGAATTCTTAACCTAATTCATAACTGCCTGAAAACTTAAAGCCGCTCTAGGGTTTTTATAACACACTGTTGGCTCTGGGGTTTTTATAACACACTGTTGGCTCTGGATTGAAACATACGACACCTAAACGAAAGAATAAACGATAGCATTTGAAATGCCCACATCCATTTACGGTACATTAATATCTAATCGATGTGCTCGTCCAACTACGTGAGTACAGTTTAAGTTACAGGGGTCCAGTGTCCTTGTCTTGTTGACACTCCTCCATTTGCATTCGCTGATGGTCTTGAAATGGAGTGTGACCGTGTCAATGGGGTTGCCATGGAGATCAATTACACACACGAGGGCCAAGTATGGACTCTCTTAAAAGCATGTTTACACTAACATACAGTAGGCGGCCTGGCTGTGGGTGAAGCAGTAGGATAGAAACTAGTAGAGACAACAGGACAGTAATGCGTCTGTAATCATATAACAGGCGCGGCATTAACCAAGTTGTATATAAAATAAACATAAAAAACAGGTGCGGCAAAGCCTGTACAACTGGATCAATGTCATTCCATAACTCTTAGCATAACTGCTACGCATGACATCGCTCACCTGATGGTTGTGCTGGTGACCCACAGCTATTGCCGAAACGGCCTGGGCCTGCAGGTGTGTCTTCACCTGTGGGGGAAAACCAATGAATACATGCAATGTCCACATCAGAGCTGTCAAACCGATTCCAAACAGGGCCTAGCGCATGCAGGTTTTTGTTTTTTCATTTAAATTGGCTCCCAGTTCAGAATATACAACCAGGTGAGGGTAGAACCTAACCAATTAGTGACCTAATTAGTCAATAACGTACAAGGTGAGAGCAAAAACCTGCAGTCACTCTGCTCTCCATGAATCGGTGTGACACCTTTGGTCTACAGTATACCATGTTTTGTACACTATTTATTCCACACACACATACACACACACACACACACACACAGCAGCACAGACAGCATCTGCTGTGCATTTAATTCCAGAGGCACAACATGGTGACTGAACAGAGACACACTGTTCAGTGGTCACACCTGGTGTAAATGTGTACCGCGTCTCTACATACCCGGGCACAGACCCGGGCACATTACCCGTTAAGAGTACCCATTACCTTCATTCCACATCGGTCATAGTTCTACTCTCTATTACTCAGCTTGTTAGAAAACCCACTACACACTGAATCAAGCTTGAAATATGAGCTTGGCTCTCACCATACACACACACGCACACACACAATCTCTTAATCGAGCTCCCTCTCACCTTCTTTCATACACTGCCAAAGTGTACAAGAGGGATTGCTGGGAATTATTTTGGGTCCTTGAAAGTGGAGACGCGTTGAGTATATTTAGTGACCCAGATACTTAAAACGTATCACCGTCTAGTGTATAGAGCTTCGTGGCAGAGGAGAGGTTAAAGGGTCACAGTTATGTATTGAGCAACAGATGCTGCTTAGTAAACAACAACAAAAGCAGCAGCAGCAGCAGTTTGCCACATTGGGTCGCAAGTATCTTCTAGGAACTACAGCCGCTAATAGATTAGTATTTTACATATAGGCTACTCACCAGATAGGCAGGAGAGGCTATGAAGGCCCCCAGAGCTCCAGCCACAGCCCCTGACATCAGGCTCCCTCCAGGAAGTGCGGTGACCCCCACAGTGTCACAATAGGAATAGAAACCCAGCCTCACACCGTTCATCAGGCCCTGATACATCAGCCCGGCTGAGAGCCCCTTCTGTAACCCGCGGAGACCGTCGGTCCTCCCGACCACGCACAGGGCCTGGATCACCCCGCGGTAGTGCCGCTGGTACGACCCCCGTGCCCGCAGCTCCCCCTGCAACTGCAGCCTGGTCTTTACCACCTCCAGGGGGTTGGTGAACACACAGGCCCCGCAGCAAGCCAGAGCACCCATGGCAAAGTCCAGCGGGGGCCACAGGCCCGGAGGGGGCTGCGCTAACGGGGTCGAGGCGCCCAGAGACAGAGGGACCGGGGACACCATGGCAGGCAGGTTTTGCTTGACGGAACGGGGAGCTGCGATGACTGAATGTAGCGTATGTGCTATGGTTTTTCAGGACCAGGGCTCTGTTCATCTCTGCCTAGGCGGTGGTGGGTTCTCTCAGTCCGCTTACGGCTCATCCAATCACGAGACAGTGTTCAGAAACTGTAAGGGCGGAACTGTACAGCTGGCAGTCACATTAGTATGATAAGAACTCAGTGATTACTGCCGGCTATGACGTCACGCGTCACCTGTGCCCCTTTGGCATTGGCGCTTAGTGTTTCTGGGAGGTATTCCGTAGATGCCTCAGTCCAGTATGTCCAGAAGGGGCCACATATTTAAAGTCCTTAGAAACATAGAATGAACTGGGATACAGAGTTGTGTTCACAAAGCTAACAATATACAACTACATAAGTTGGAAGGTAGCTGGCATTATAGTTGTTCCTAACAAAAGTCAGATAACACATATCCTTTAAAAGTCATCCACGTCAACAGTGTGATCACTTGACAGCTTGCAAAAACACACTCACTACTAATTAAAGCACAAAATTAATATCTCTAAAATTATTGTACAGTAATATGCATGGAACTTGGTTAAAATCAATCACTTTTCACGGTGTCTGATGCCCTGAGTGCCTCTGAACAGTTTACACATATCTACAACCTAAAACAACCCAGCTAAACTTACTGTTAATGTATGGTTTCCTGTTGTCCTGTCGGCACCCTCTCCCTGTTGGCGCAGCCAGGCGCAAGTAAACATGCGGTTCCCGGCGTTCCCATCCATTGTGAAAGTCTCCTCCCACTGCCCGGAGGCGGAGCCATCATGGACCAATCGGGACGCGGCGTTGTCGCCCAACTCGCCATACACTTCGAGCTGTTCCAATCCACTGCTCAGCTCAGCCCACTCTTGCCCCGTCCTATCGTCTCTGGGTAAAAGGTTATTTACTTAGAAAAGAAAGGATGTATGTGTCACAATAGGAACAAGTGCGAAAGAGGACAACTCATCGGATATTGAGGTTTTGCCAATAATGTCAGGTTCAAAATGATGGATGAAGAGCACCAACATTTGTTATTTGGTAGATATTCCAAATGGTGGGCTAGTCACTAATACATGTCTTTAGTGTGTATTTACTACTTAAGCTGCTCATGGACCTTGCTCTGAAATGTTTTATGAGATTGGAGAACCCATTTGGACTAATCCCCCGCCCTGTTGCCAAGGTGAGAGCTGTGTAGATCTGTGCCTGATCAAGACAGATAACCAAAACTGCTTCTCCTTCCATAATTACATTTATTCACCCACCTTTGCGGTAACTAAGAATTGGTTCTACACCACATTGCTTGACCAAATAACGGTGACATTTAACATTAAATTCAGACGACAGGTTTGCAATTGGGTTCAGGTTCTGACACAACTGCTGAGATTATTAAATACTTCAATGTTCCCTAAACTTTTTCAGTTATGGGTCCACCCAACAATTTTTTCTCTGCTCTGAGTATCGCTGATGTCCCCCCTCGTGTTAGTTTAACTTGCAGGTCTATGGTGTCATGAGTGTTGTCAAGTACCCCCTGTGAAGAGAGGCCAAGTACCCCGAGTCGTGCTAGAACCCCTGGTTGGGAATCACAGGGCCACATTATAGACGGATATGTTAATTTCGACAAGGCGTCAGGAGAAGTGGAGGCATTTACCAAAACATGAAAATGGGAGGTACACTTCCTTTTATGCCGTAAACTCACACAATCCACAAAGAAATGGTTATTGGGCCACAAAAATGTTGTCACATTGTCCTGAATTTAACCCCTCCCCATTGAAAGCCACAAGGCTTGTTCTGTAGGGAGGTGAGTAATAATCTAAAATATGCTTCCCAAAGTGTTTGTGAAGGGTTACCATTTATTATCAACTATTTTAGAATAAGACACATCTTATAACCCTCAATGAAGGAGAGCATTATCTTATCGATTTCATTATTATTTTGTTGCTGTTATGATCACATCTGTTGTCCCTATTAATATTTTTTTTAACAATCATAAAGTATAAAACTATTTGTGTAATGTGATTTTATGGTAAATGTCAGATCAAGGAACGAATGTTGATGAAATAGTATATAACAGAATTGGGACTTGGAACTATTGGTAGCAGTAATATTACTATGAAATGTAGATGCGTATTACTATTAGTAGACTAGTGCGAACAATTGTAGTGGTAGAAGTATTAATGAACCCAGTAGTAGAGGGTAGTATTATCATGAGTTGTCCTGGGCCATGTAATCTGGTTTGAAATAAGTCTTTCAACTGTGTCGTTTTTTATAAATGCATTATTACTCCGGTAATCTGTAAACGGCGTGTGAACTGATATCACATTCTCATTAAGTACGATAAGCGGGTTGAACGTTTATACAAATGTCTGAACTATTTGTAATTCTGAGTACATCGATTTATCGACAACGATATATTATCGGAAACACACAGACGCACATGATGGTTTAGTTTTATAGGATGAGGGAGAAGACGGAAACGTAAGTACTCTATAGTCACACGAGTTTCATTTTGAAACGTTTGCAGTCCATTTTTTGCCAACAATTTGATAAACAAAATACATTTTAATGTAAATTAGTGTCCTACTATGCATGTTTGTGCTATAGGAAATGGGGAACATTGTCTTTTTGTATGAAGTGCTTTCGTTTTCCTAAGGTTTATTCCAAGTCGAATTTAAAAAGCAATTATAGACCGTAATCCGAGCGACTCTACCGCACATTAATTAACAGTTCAGCAACTAATTAAAGTTACATTTTTTATGTCAACCGTAGAAACTCTTCATATCACCGATACAAATTTCGAAAATGAAGAATGCGAATAGTTAATATCAACAAGATTTCTTCATATAAAGATGTATGTTTTTAACTAGTTCGTCCTGAATTGCAACTAGTTCAAGAAAGTCACTTACGGGTCAACCGCTTTCCATTAACAACTACTTGATTATGCTGTAGGGAAACAGTGTAGACAGCTCGAAAGTAGGCAAATACCCCTTTTCGTATCGCTGTGATTAACTTTTACTCCCACTTTCTGATTGACTCCAAGCTGTTAACTAGCGATTTTACAAGACAAAAGCCGTGGGCGGTCAACAAAACACAGCATGAAATAAATGAGCGTTTGAAGGTGAGATGAGCTCCAAGTGGTTGAAATTATTACAATTCCCCAGAGAACCAGGGCTTTTATTTCTCGCTCTATTCAGAGTGAATTAGACTCCTTTGTCTCCTTTTAATTAACCGTAATACACTAATTAGCCGAATGATGAAACATTATTACTGCACAGGTGAAGTCCTAACAAGGGTACATGACCTACGGAATATATAAAAAACTGTCAAAACTTGTAAATTGAGAGGCGTGATTGTAAAATAATCTTTGCAAAGTTGTACATTCAGTTATCAGTTATGTTTCCTCAAACCGGCCCTGGAGACCTATTTGGAGTAGGCCATCATGCATTCCACCCTAATCCCGTACCCAGAACATTGTGGGGCCACCCTAATCCCGTACCCAGAACATTGTGGGGCCACCCTAATCCCGTACCCAGAACATTGTGGGGCCACCCTAATCCCGTACCCAGAACATTGTGGGGCCACCCTAATCCCGTACCCAGAACATTGTGGGGCCACCCTAATCCCGTACTCGAACATTGTGGGGCCACCCTAATACCCAGAACATTGTGGGGCCACCCCTAATCCCGTACCCAGAACATTGTGGGGCCACCTAATCCCGTACCCAGAACATTGTGGGGCCACCCTAATCCCGTACCCAGAACATTGTGGGGCCACCCTAATCCCGTACCCAGAACATTGTGGGGCCACCCTAATCCCGTACCCAGAACATTGTGGGGCCACCCTAATCCCATACCCAGAACATTGTGGGGCCACCCTAATCCCGTACCCAGAACATTGTGGGGCCACCCTAATCCCGTACCCAGAACATTGTAGAGCCGCCCTAATCACCAAAGGCAACATGACAAGTGAAATGAACCTTTAAAGTGACTGTATTAACACATCAAACAGAAATGACAGTTAAGACATAGAGGCCTTTATTGTTTTACTATGCTTACAGTACACAGCAACACTCCTCCCCCCAGTCCCCTTAAACATCAATCAACAACAGCATTTACACTACACACGCACACTATCAAACACACCTCTATACTCACACAATTTTAATGTAAACAATGCACGCTGAAAGACTGATAAAAAAGGAAGGTTAGCCATTCAATTCCTCTCTCATAACCACTGCACTCACTCTTTTACTGAGTCCAAAGCAGATATCAAAGAGGAACAAAAACCGGCCACCTTATGGATCAATAGAAAACTGTTGTCCTCAGTCAATTTGATTAATCGTCCTCCGTCTCACTCTCACATGCACTCTAAGACACACTCACACTCTCATATTAGAGACACACACACACACACACACACACACACACACACACACACACACACACACACACACACACACACACACACACACACACACACACACACACACACACACACACACACACACACACACACACACACACTTTAGCAACAAGGTTCTCACGTGTGTAATTTACTTTACTGTTTGAAATGTTATGTTCTTTGAAGTTATGCAATAGGAAGAGACGGGAAGGGGAAGAGGCGGAACTTAGTGAGGGGAACAACCGCCAAAAAGTAGTGTGACATGTTCTCTTCCCATGATCCTCTTGGCCAAAGGAAAAAGGCATTATTTCACTTCACTCGTATTGGTCAGGATAGACTGATCGTGAGTTCCCTAGCAACGCTCTCTCAGGTGTCACTCGCAACCCGTCCGTCGGTACATTACCTCTTGGCACGAACAAAGTACAAGGCGTTGGTTTTGGGGTAGTACTTCACGTTCTGCTTCTTGTCCATCAAGCCCCCAAAGATAATGAGCTCTCCCCTTCCCTGGACCACAGTGTGGAGGCTGGTCTCCGGGGGGCCCGTGACGGCAGCAGGCGTGCCGTTACCGTAAACCCTCCAGGAGACGAGGCCAGCCGCTTTTGCTCGGGACACGTCGAGTACGTACATCTGCATGGGCTTGCAGTTGAGCGACTGGTAAAGTGGCTTGCCCACGTTCAGGCTCTGGGGCGGGTGGTGGCCAAGCCGACGTGCAATAGGCGGGATGGCGTGTCCGTCGGCCCCGGCGGCAGCAGCAGCCACTTGTGGCGGGCTGGAGGACGACGAGGGGGAGGTTCCAGCCGAGGTCCCTCCGCCACTTCCTCCCGATGCGGCCCCCTGGGATAACGGGTTTGAGGACGACGATGACATGGATGAAAAAGACAGGTTTTTCACAGCCTCCAGGCCGCGTCTCAGGGCCGCGGGGGACACAGCCCCGGGTGGAGTGCGTGGGGAGCCTGGGCCCGGTGGAGGAGTGTGAACGCCGTTGGTGCTGGGGGCCTCAGAAGAAAGGGGGTGGGTGGCAGATGGGGGAGACTCCCAGCCATAGTCAGAGGAGAGCGGGGGGTGAGGGGGACGAGAGGGCGGGGAGGGAGCCTGCGCTGGGCTGGTCCTGGGTGAGGGGGACGAGCCATTGAGCAGAGGATGGAGGGAGGGTAGAGGAGGGCTCTCAGGCCCCTGGGAGGGCGACGGCTGCTGGGAAGATCCAGGGCTGCCCTCTCTTGCGCCCCCTCTGGCCGAGGGCCGGGGTCTCAGCGTGCCCCAGCGGCCGTTCACACAGGGGGCCTCCTCGACGGCCCCCAGGACGACCCCAGCAGCTCCGCTCCTCACTGGCGACTGGCAGCGCAGGGACGGGGGCTCTGGGCCCAGAGGACCTGGCGAGGCACTGATCGGGGAGGGCCGGGAGTTCAGGCTGGGGCTGAGGGGCGCACGGCCAGACGGGGCTTGAGAGAACACGACCACACACTTTCCAACCTGGAGGGAGAGGGGGAGGGAGGTTGAGATGAAAGCAGAACACCAATCAATCACATCCAGGAGACGCGGAGTCGGTGAACACTGGCCCGACACACTTACCCTGCAGGCAGGGTGGCACCACAGCTCCGGGGCTCCGTGGTCATCGTTCTCCACCCTCAGCTGCTGCCACGTCCAGGGCGGGGCGCCCATGTGAAGCAGCCAGGCATCCTTCAGAAGCTAACAGGGAACAGGAACAGGCGCGGTAACGGTTAGCAAGACAACAACGGACAGTGTTGCCGATTCCCAGTGGTGCCTGACGTTAGAGAGACTCACCGCATTAGGACCACCACAGCCTCCCAGAATCAGCAGTGTTTCCATGTCGATCACAATCTGGAATAGATGAAAACATGCATTAGAACGACCGAGAACCACACGTAAAAGAGAGCATGAAATTACCAGAGCGGTGGGTGGAGGGGAGATTGGATCCCACTGGTAAGGATTATTTTTCTATTATCGGCTGTATCTGTCACTTTGTCCTGGTCATTCGATCCCTGTCGGCAGGCGCACAAAGTGAGGAGACCAAAATGCTTTGTCTAACCAGCTGATCTCCCCCTGATGCCAATCCAACAAGACAAAACGCTATGACCAATCACATGGTGTTTTTCCTCATTAGTATATATATATATATATATATATATATATATATATATATATACATATATGAGGCTGATGGGGTTATACACATACCTGAGACTGGCCTCCTCGTGGGTGGGGGCATGGACCAGAGATGGTGGGCTTAGACCAGGACCACTGCTCCAAGTCCAGAACCCACACTTCGTTACTCCTGATGAGGGACCAGCGGAGAACATTGAGACGAAACACAAGACGACGACACAGAGAACTTTTAAAGGGGCAGAACCAGTCTGTAATGACATTGTTTCCTTCTAATCGTATCAAACGTCGAAAACAATATTCCGATATTCTGAATTGATGCGTTACACCAGAACCACACGCGTCAACCTGTACCGCTGTAGCATGTCAAAGGTTAAAGGCTAAAGCATAGCGTCATACATTTGGCGTGCCCCCAACGACCCTCCAAACACCACCATGGTGCTTCCTATGACGGAGGAGGAGTGTCCGGCCATGGGCGGGGGTCCATGGGTTGTCACGATGCAGTTCCACCTGAGGGGAGAGGTGGACAGGAGACGTGGGTCAGCCAGGCATGAGGTCAGAGGTCATGTGTGTAATGCAACAAGTATACCTATGAGTCATCAGATGCCAAAGACCAAACTGACCGCAGACACTCAGAGCGTACTCACTGATCAGCATGAATCGGGAGTGAACATAAGACAGCGTGTGATAATTATATGCGTTGAAGGGGTTAACTAATCCACAAGGTCTAGGCTAGGCTTGCAATATCTGTAATCTCTGTTTAACTGGACTTTTAATACCGGTAAAAATGTCCATCAATGAGAGGGTCCGTGTCGCTTCACACGTTCACAATTCTCGAAACGAAGAAGTAATCTAGATAGCTGAGAACGGAATAGAACTAAATAACATGCATTATTAACAAAATATAATTACCTAAATAATTCACTGCTGTATATTACTGCATACATCAGTTGAACATATTTCCCTTCCAAACAGCGCTAACCGCTGTTCCTAAACATGATTTTGTAAAATCCAAACTGTACGGGCCATAATAAATAATAATATCTGCGAGTATATCTTGTGAGTAGCAAGCAAATGGGTATAATTGTCAACAACGAAAAGTGCATCAGAAATGGAGTCAGCAGACAACACAACATAGAGACAAACAACAACATGGACACACGGGCCTCAACTAATCTCCATACTCTGTTACACTGACCAGTTTTTGGACGGAGAGTATGTGTGGATCTCATCAAAGAACCTTTCCGGCTGATGTAGTGGGTAGGGGCTGGGTCGGGTCCATCCCCCAAACAGCACCAGAAGGTCTTTGTACATCACCAGGGTGGCCCCCGCTTTCGGAGACGGATAAGAGCCTGAAGAAAGGAGTAACAATGAGCCCTCGTACACATTATGTCATACGCATCATGCCGTACACGTTATGTCTATCCTTCATTCTAAAGCCAGCAGGAATAAAACCCACGCCCTTCTCGCATATTACTGTTCTAATTGAATTCAATGGGAGCTACTTAGAGGTTAGTTCAGAGAGAGCCGGTATACCCAACAGAAGTCGTTTTTCCTCACAACACCCGAAAAGCTAGAAACATGCTTATAGGGAAGGGTGCCGCAAGAGATGACAAGATGGTACGTTAGTCTGTTTAACAGGAAATACTGTTGCGCCAGGAGATCCTACCCAGCAATCTTACAAACAATTGTCAAGAATGCTTTAAACGCTATGGTTGGAGAAGACCTTGTTACCGACGTAGCAAACCAAGGAGGACAGTGGGTGACTGGGTTCATACCCGAGGCTAATGGGCGGATCCACTCCTTGCTGTTGAGGTCAAGTCTCCACAGGTCGTTGAAGGCAGCGTTGCAGCTACTCTGTGTGCAGCCCCCAAACACATACATAGACTGGTTGGAGTCATAGTAGCACGCACCTGCAACACAAGTTATTGGTTTGAGTCCCAATTGCACACCTGTTCTTAACACTTTCCATTTGAATTGTGTGTGTTACAAGTGAAACGGGTTTTGTAGTCGGCAGCTCCGGCATATACTATGTCTGTAGCGGCTTCCGTTATAATTTTTTCTCTTCTTTTGACTCTGAACTCCTGAAGTTTGGATTTGACTTGGAACAATTGCTGAGAGACTGGAGTACAGATTATGTGCGTCATCTATTTACAATTGAGGGGTTTTGTTTAACCCTTTAAATGGCAAGTAATTAAACTTATAATCCCTCATGTTTGGTCACACACACTTTGCATGTAATTAATAAATGTCTATTGTCTGCAACCCACTGAGTGCTGCAGGCTTTGGACGTTCTCTGGTAATTCTCTGCCAGGTCTGTGCTGCAGCCATCTGTAGTCCTCGTTTGTTTTGTGGCCTTTTACCCTTAAATTTCAACTCCAGCAAAATCTGGAGAAACACTTGGCCAGTCAAAAACACCACTCTTATTGGCTGTGACAAACTCCCTAGTCGCCATTACAGCATGCTCTGGTTCACAGTACTGAGTTGTTCTCCTGCTGCTGTCATCAGTCAGATGAAAAACAAGTGAGCTTGTTCCAGTGGCAGTTTTTCCCCAAGCCATGACACCTCTGTCATCTTACGTCACAGGTGAACACGTATGCAGTGGATCTTATGTAGTTACGTTTTTACCTCTACTCTTGACTTCACTCACGTTACTTTTAATCTTGTCGATCTACAAAACCTTTATTTCATTCTGAACTTAGCGGCTAACTCTCTTAAACACTTTTTCACTGGTGCAATGACCAGAGAGCACTGTATTTAACTACTTCCAAAAAAGCAGTGGTGTATGTATCGATTGAATATTGAATATACTGACTGTGAGAAAAGCGTTGAGTGATGGGTGTTCCTGGATACGGGTATGTGCGACTCTCCCACTGAATATTGCCCTCCTGGACGGCCCGCAGGAAACCATGATAACACTGATATGCAACACCTGGAGGGGAAAGTGAACGGGGATGTGAGTGACTATTATGGTTACATGAGGAGTCGTAGCCAAAGAAAATACAACAGTAAGATGTCAGTATCCTGGTGTGAAGGTTATGCCAGGGAGATTTCTGGTCAAGCAGACTAGTGGAAGTTTAGGTCTCCACGGCATGCCCATGAGTACTTGGGGTTAGACCAGCGATGCTGGTTGTGCTGTTGTCAGAAGGGACATACCTTTGATGAGACGGTACCACTGTTTACACACCAGTGCCGCGGTCTTGTGTTCCTGGTAAGGTGACAGGAAAGACAGGATGTATTCTAGGACTTCCTCCGGCAGCTCCACCATTGTCCTCTCACCCCCACCGCAGCCATGTAGGTCCCCCTCTCCTCTGCTGGTAACCAGCTGATCTCCCCCTGATGCCAATCCAACACGCCCTGCTCCTGCACCATCCTCCTCCGTATCCATGGCAACAAAGTATCCATCCTCACTGTCTGAGGAGCGGGACATTCTTTCTGCGGACATGAGATGAAACCACTATAAAGGTGTACACAGAGACTAGCCTGAAAGCACATATCATGTGACATTTACTTTAAGACTAGATGTAAGATGTTAAAACTGTGTGGCTATACACAAAACTAACTTACAGTAGCTAGCCACTGCCATTAGGCGAAACAAAAATCACTGCCTTATTGACCAAGCCAAACTAGCTAACGGTCTTAGCTAAATAGTTAATGTCAGCTATATAATGTTTTTTGCAGCGCTGGTTCATAAAGCTAGCTAACGTTTAACAGTACAGTGAAGTAGCTAGCCAGTTGGCACAAAGCTGTAACGGGCAAGTAGCATTAGCATTCAACTAACGTCGTTAACGATGAGCGCATCCCGTCTTTTTGTGCCACTCACACTCAATTTTCGTCAAATAGACATAAGTAGTTCATCAACCCAGTGATAACTATGAAGGAGTGTATGTGTTTTGCGACAAATCCACGTAAACTGACTTTTCAAAACTGTCTGTTAATGTGTTTATCTATAGATAGCAGGCTAGCTAGTAGTGGGAACCTTGGCTAGCTAACGCGTTTAGCCAGCTAAGTTGGGATGCAGTCAGAAACTAGAGTGCTTTCTACTCTATTTCAGTCTGGTTCACTAGGGCAACGGTTCCCTACCAACCACAACCCCGACAGCATTCATATTCACCACAATTCTGCTCGTATTCTTTTGCAAGTTTTTTGTCACGTCTCTCGTCTCACTCCCTTTATCAGCTTCTGCAGTAAATCGCCATACTCCAAGCATTCGCCATCTTCGTCAGTGCTACTAGCGTCCTCCGCTACAGGGGACGCGCACGTAAACCGTCAGGGGACGCGCACGTAAAACGTCATGGACCAGAGAAAGTAAAAACGAAACTGTAGTAAACTGTATGTAGTAATCATGCACGGCAAACGAAAACAACACATTAAATCATATGTATTTGGGTTTCGTAAATCAAGAAATGTGGCAGTATACCGAAGAGAACAGATCATCTTAATTTCTGGAAGCTGTTCAGACCAAGTTACTATACTAAATTAAAGGTCATAATCGCTTACAGTTAAAGTTGGACAAGTGAGGTTACTGAAATTGATTAGATCATTAGTCGTATATATTTAGAAATAACCTGTACCACAAACATGCTCAACTTATTCAACATTTGCGTAAATATTCAATCAAAATATCTCTTTTGAGTACAGTTCTAGTTTGGGACCTAATGCGCGTTGCCGGGATAAATAAGTCAATAATAAATGTAGGGGTCGCTGTTGACTCGTTTTCTCAGAGTCAACACAGCGACTTTGCTTCGGCGGGCGCGGATATCCAGCCAGAGCAGCGTGTTGTAATATCGGCTAACGACAACTTGTCTGTGAACGGTGGGTCTTCTTGGACGTGTGTTATAATATGGAAGATGAAGAGGTCTGTGAAAGCTGGGAGGAAGCTGCTGAAAGTGGGGTGAGGAAAAAAATGCACAGGAAGTTTTGATTTTGTGCCATGGAAAGTGTATTCGAGTCACTTTGTGTGGTGGGCCTGTCAAACATTCATTGCCTTATGAGGGAACTGAAGTGAACAGCCTGTCGCCATGACGGAGCCTCCACGTTAGTTAATAACTACAGTAACGTCCGTTCGCTAACGTTAGCTACAGGGCCCAATTAGCCGGCATGTATCGACTATCGTGGTGCAAAGGCCTGTCCAGGTTCATTTAACCTTAACTAAACAATATTTAATAATATATTGTTTTAATATATGTAAGTTAAAAAATGTGTCAAAAACAGACTGGTAGAAGTAGCTAACTAGCTGCAAATTAACTAGTTATTTTTAGGTAGTATGTTAGCTGGTTAGCCAGGTTTTGAGGCATCGTTAGGGGACGATGCTAACTAGCTTAGCCGTGAAGTTGGCAGCCGGCTAACCGCAAGTTAGAGAGCCAAAAAAGAATTTCCACGGAAACTCGATTTACTTTTGTAAGATTCTTTATAAGCAAAATACCTGTAACTTTTTCGAGAAATGACTCCTTATGGCATCATCAACGTTGTTTTTAGGTATTATACGTAGTTTGTTAGTTGGCTAGGCATGCTATCAAAGTCGATTTATGGTGTGCCAAGTCTCTGGTCTCGGTTCTGTCACCAACTGTTCGTTACGGACGCGTACAGTTTGGTATTCTTTCAGTTTTTCTGATACTGGACGTATTCTGTCACTGAATCTTTGTATGACACAATGTATTCAAATATATTTCTGTTTGTCTGCCTTTTCTCCAGGAAATTGAGAGAAGATTTGAGGCTAAATTGAAGATAAGTCAGAAAGCAAAGTGGGTGAAATTAAATGATTGAAAGCATCCAAAAACGTTATTTCTATACATACACTGTTTGTTGTTGAATATAAACTATACCTCTCTCTCAGGAAAGCCAGCATTGGCTCAGGTAGCTCCCCGATACGAACTGCCCTGGTTATCCAAGACGAATCTCAACCTGCAGCCCCCCGACCTCAAATCCGAATTCTGAAGCGTCCATCAAGTAATGGTTCTTTAGGGTCTTCTGGTTCATCCAACCGTCCGACCCAGCAGCCTAAGTCATTGGCCCAACGGGAGGCAGAATATGCAGAGGCCCGCAGGAGGATTCTGGGTAGTGCTAGCTCTGAAGAAACACCTCAGGACAAACCCAGCCCAGACAAGTGAGATATACACAGTCAGTGGGATTACATGCATTATATTCTTTTGCAGTTTGTCATGCACTTACGTCCATTTGTCCCCATCAGGCCAGTGCGAGTGAGTGCCCAGCCAGAACCGGTTCGCCCGAACAACCACGTGATCCGCCAACCAACGGGCCCTGATGGTACCTCAGGTTTTCATCACTGCAGATAGATTGCAGAGGCGTGAGGTGGATCCGGGGCTCCTCCTTCGGGGCAAGAGAGGGATCCATTGTCTCTCCTTAGGGGCTGGGCATTGTGTGCAGAGGATGAATGGGGAGGTAGCATAGTGCACAGAGAGCAGAGTGGTGGGATGAAATTGGGGTGTTGTTGCCACGACGATTTGAAGGTCAACACAGACTTGCAAAATAGATATGCTCACTGAAGTGTCTCTACCACCCCATTCTGGTGGCTGTTGGCTCGCCCTCTGCCCTGTCTCCAGCCTGCATGGAGGCGGTACAAGGAGATGACAGAGGAGCTACGGTTCGATCCAATCTCCTTTCTGTCCCACACTGTGACCAGGGCAATGCCTTGTGACTTTACACACTGTGATATCTCCCACGATGCACCCTGAGCTGCCCCATGCCCTCCCACCGCCCCTCACTCAGCTGAGGACCAGAGTCCTCTGAGGTCCTGGGCTTGCCTGCTCTCACCTCTGGAGGGAGGACAAAGAGTCTGTGGGACTTGAAGGTGGTCTGGGGGGAGAAAGGCACCTTGCTCCTGGTGATAGTGGAGGAGGACTTGGATAGAGCTGTAGTGTGATGAGGGGCGGCTAAAAGTTAGCATGTTCAAGCAATAATTCTCAAATCCACATGTAAGCCCTGGCTTTCTTAGCTAGACATCTGCCTGTGCTGTTTATATTTATGTTTTTAAACTTTTATTTTATACTGTTTACTAGTTTTAGTTACTCCTCTTAGTCCAAATGAACTAACTGGGGAGTCTGTTAACTAAATGGTGAAATTGAAAATATTTTCTTTTCTGCATCTAGGTGCTTTTGTTAAGTCTGTTTTCAAAGTGGCAATGGTAGAGATGAAAAACAAACTACATAAAGAAAATGTTTGTGAATGTTTTATAGAATCCTATACAGATAGTCAGTCAAATCAGTAGCCATTATGAAATTGGGGAACTAATGGAAAACCTAAAATGAATCCTGTTAAAAAATGTCCACCCTGTGTGGCCTGTTTCTTTAATGACAAAGAGAAGGGAAAGGGAGGGGCAACAGTTGACAATGAACATAAAGAAGGCTAATGTTTTGATTCAAGGTAGGTTGAATAGGAAGCCATTGGCCGCAGAGGCATTTTAAGCAGCACCTCTGTCTGTTTGTCCATCACCCAGGTTGCCTTAGTTGGAGAGGACAGCACGTACCCCTGTGTGGTATGTTGCTAGGAGAAAGATAATGTCAGTATTACAAAATAGTAATTTGACATGCGTGTTCCATTCTTGCTTGAATAGAATGCTGTGTTGTCAAGGAGAGTGCCAAAGTCGAGAACAAACCCAGTTTATTTGGAAGAGGAGGAACGTGTCAGTGCTCTCAATCTAGTTGAGTAAATTAAATGACAAGAAACATCTTGGCTGTTTATAAACAATATTAAGTGAGTCGACTCAAAACGCCTTAACTTCTGTTGGGTTTTCATGTTGGTCACCACAGTTACTGAGGCACCTCAGGTTAATGCTCTTGGATGCTGTGGTTTTTAGTTTGTTTTTAATCTTTTCATCTCGAGTCATCTTCACATCTGTCATTTGACCAGCTTCAGAACCTCAGTAAAGCTGGTTGTGTTGGCCCCTCAGGGAGGTTTTCATTCTGGTGTGGCCAAGCTAAGTCTTGAGTCTGCTTCTCTATGATTACAAATGTGCAGTGACCGATTAGACTTGCGAAGCTTACTACCTAAAAAAAAATGGAAAGAATGTTTGGGTGTTACTCGGTAATCAGTTCTGTATGTTACATCAGAGTTTTTGAGGACTCTTCACCATGTCCTGTATACTTTTTAGGAACATTAATCAGAGAGGGGCTGGACAAGTAAAAGCAATATGATAGAGAGAAAAGGTGTATTGTGCCGTTTACGCACTTGTGTGGTACATAAAATATGTACATCAGCCCAGTGAATAGGTAGGAAGAGTGGAAAGTTCAGAATTTATCCTGGAGGAATCTCAACCTCACCTGAGTTGTGGTCAATTCAGTTTACTTAAGGGAGTGAAGAGACAGTGTTTTTCACCATTGATAGTAGGCTTCCCAGCAGTATTGGGTAATGTCAATTTGAAAAGAATTTGATTTTATACTACTGGGTGGACCCCAACTCTGCACTAGAATAGACGACGCAGCTATAGTAACTACTCAGCTTTAGTAACTACTCGGCTTTATAGGACGAGGCTGACCGTGAAGAAATGAGACTACTGATAAGTAAAAATATAAAAACATCAAGTTAGCCTGTAATGGTTTTTAAAAATGCCCTTTAATAAAAACTAAAGTAAAACACTAAATTGCTAATATTTTTGTTTGGTGTATAGCGTTTATTTTTCTATTTTGTAAAATTGGATATGTGCATGGACTTTTAATAACATCGTGGTTTTACAGATGCCAAGTTAGGCTGAAAACGTAACCTAAAATGACCCCATGACTGACTACAGGTGTGAAGTACAAATTCTTTAAAGGTCTGGAACCTTTCATTGCATTACGTTCTTCATAAAGAACATTGGATAACCAGGTAACCATGGTGTTCAAAATGGGCAGTGTCCAATTAGAGCCCAATGCAGGCCTAAAAACAATTGTTTGCTTTAACTGGAAATTATTAGTCTAATTGAAACTTATTTTGTAACATAAATTATTAACATTTCCTAATTTTATTAGGCTTTTGTAAATTCTTTATGTTGTGAAGGTTCTAAATAAAGACGTCTGTAGGAAAAATCATACACAAATGTATTAATTGCCACGGTAAGCACCAATTACATGCTGCTTTTGTTTTTTAACCCTGAGGATGATCTCAATATGTATTTATGTCTTCATCAAATTGATGTAACTGTTCTTCTTGGATGTCGTATAATTGGAAAAAAATGTTTGTCTAGTGCAACTCGACAATGTTTGTCCTTGATGTGTTGTTTCCGTGTTACGTGTCTTGCTTGTTTTGTATGAATAAACTGCTATCGGATTTATTCTGAAAACCTTTTGGTGTGTGTCTGTGTGTTATCATTGATCAAATTTTGTAAACTGAGACAAATAACTTGAATGAAGTTTAAAATATTGAAAGCCAACTGCTTTTTCAAATGAAAAAAACTGATTAATTATTGCTAATTCTACAAAGATGTTCTGGACATGTTTTTTTACCAATTAGAAAAGACAAGAAATACTTAGGTTATAATGATTTTCCAAACAAATAGTTTCTTTGTGTCCCGCTTGTCTGCAATCCTGTAATCAGTCATTCAGCCTATTTAAATAGAGCTGAGTAGTCACTGTGCTGTTTGGCCCACACTGAACATGAACCAGAGAAAGCAAAAGATAGAGTTGTCTGAGGACATAAGAAAGAAAATAATAGACAAGCATGGTAAAAATGAATGCTACAAGACCATTGCAGAGCAGCTTAAGGTTCTTGTGACAACAGTTGCAAAATATTATTTAGAAGTTCAAGGTCCATGGAACTGTAGCTAACCTCCCTATTGTCACTGTCAGAGAAGTAATAAAATGAACTATCTGCGCCTTCAGGTCCTCAGTAAGTTGGTTGGACAATGTTTTGTATTCCCACAAGATGTCAGCAAGCATCAATACAACCATGCGAAATTAGCACACCAACTGGCAATCATGCATCTGTCAGTATCCACTTATCTGTGGTACGTTGGGCTGATTTAAGTGATACAGATGGCTATTATTTTCAAATTAACACGATGTGTGATGATGAGGGACATCCGCCAAATAGGGACTAGAGCTTTTTGATGATCTTTAGAGCTGGCCGACACCGCCAAGAGGTCCAGGATGGCAGAGAGATTTAGGCAGGGATGTTCGTTTTATGCTACTGTAATGTACACTCCTGTGATGTATGGGCTGTGATGTACACCCCTGTGATGTATGAGCTGTGATGTATGCTTATGTGACGTAAGCTTATGTGGTATATGCTCCTGTGTTGTCCCTCCTCTGTAACGCCTTTTGATTTAGCAACCAGATATGAGGCCCTCAGTGGTACAGCTGTAAAACATTTGAAGGATCTGAGGGTGTATGTCAAATATTTTCAGCCTCATGATGTGGGAAAGGGCATTGCCATGCCCTCTTCACAACTGACTGTGAGTGTGTGCGCGTGTGTAGTGTAAACAGAGGAGGTTAACCGTCTCTACCTGCTCGACCTTAGCCATGTAAATGTGAATGGGGGTGTTCTCGAATATTCTTATCCTGTAGTCCTTGACATACCTTTGTAGCTTTCCTTCTTTCTAATTTATCTAGAAGTTTTTGGTCCATAGAAAACAATGTTGTCTTTGCTAATACTACATTGAACCATGTTATGTAATGTTTTCTGACTTATATCATATCTAATCAATCACAGATATAGTTGAACACAAATATAAGAACCATTACATTGTTGTTTGTACAAGATACAGAAAATGTGCTATTATAAAGTATAGGTATCAATAAATGTATTTTTTTTCAATTATTGTAGGCTACTTATGTTCTTGTTCAATCGTATTAAACTGAACCATTGACTAATTCTCAACGCCGTTGTTAATTCACCATCCAGGAGAATATGTTTAGGATTCACACATCAAATCAACAAATCAGTTCTACACAAATGGAGTGAGTTTCCTAGTTCAGTTATTATTTGGCTTCCGGGCTGTTGAACTGCAGTACCTACACCAGACTGTACGCGCCGTCGAGAGCGTACTTCCGGACCGGAATCCTGTTCTTCACTCTTTATCCCAAATATACCCACAATGCACCGCGGTCCATAAACAACGTAGGCGTAACGCAATAAAGGCATCCACATTTCTGAATATAAGGTGTCTTGAACCGAGGTTTAGCGATTGGTCTACATGTACTACTGGGTAGGTCGTTTATTATGCAATATTATTTGTAGATCACTCGCTCCGCAGTCGCCTGCACGATTGGCTGCAGCATTAAACGGGCCCAAGGTGTAGGCTTTCTGGAACGCACGCACAATCCACGCAATCTACGTTCCGGGACTGTTGTTGACTAGCAGCCCAAAAGCGGTTTGGAAACCATACCGAAAACGGGTGTATTTCTTTCTCAAAATGACAAAGCTGAAGCTGTTGAATTTGTTTTTAACCGAGCGTTTAGCTGCAGCTGCTAAAGAGATTTTCCTAGAAGTGGAAAACACTATAATCGAATACCAGGAAGAAATCACTCGTTCAAAGGCAGAGAACGACCGTCTTCGCGGTCTACTGGACATCGCTTTCCAGTGTACGCAAGGTTAGGCTACTTGTCGATAGAAGTACCGTGATAATGATATGAATAGAATGAAATGTATCCGTTCTATACATTTTAACTTTAAGGTCCAATTTGATTTTAGACCAGTACACTGACTGCATACATCTTCATTTTTTTCTTTCTTTCAGCCCAACAGCCCGCTCCATTTATAGACACTGAGGAGGTTTCTCGTAAGAATCAGCAGCACTGTGAAGAAGAGTGGAGCCTCAGTCTGGGTCAGCAGGAACCCGAGTCCCCACAGACAGAGTCCATATTTACTCCTTCCTGTGAAAATGTGTACCATGGTCAGAACTTGCCTCAGCCCGCAAATCTCTACCAAATTCAATCTGTGGAGACCAGGGGGGGTAACTCTCAGTCTATACCGGCAAACACAACTAAAGTGATTAAATCAGAGCCTGAAAGAGAGGGCTTTGAAATATCAAATCCAATCAGTCCACAGTCCTATGCCATGAATCTGAATGCCGATGCTCAGAGTAAAAATGCTATATATTTCAATGAAATAGCCAGTGATGGACTACCCACTGAGTTTGTGGTTCCACAGCCAAATTGTCAGAGGAATTCCAGGAGAGGACAAAAAAAATGCACCGCAAAGACTGTAACGAATAACCCGGATGTGAAGCCGTACCAGTGCACCGTCTGTGGGAAAAGTTTTCAACACATGTCCAAACTAAGATCACATTTAAGGGTGCACACTGGGGAGAGGCCTTACAGCTGTCCCGAGTGTGGGAAATGTTTCAGCCAGTCGGGCGAAGTAAACAGACACCTTAAAACGCACAATCGTCACAGGGCATTTTTAGCTGGCTTATAATTAAGATGAACTACCTTCTCTGGCGTTTTACTATTATTTACAATAAAGCTGTTTTTTCTTTGAGAACCAAAGTTGTTATTTATTTATAGGGGTTCTGAATATGTGTACCATTCCAATCTATCAAAGGGCATTGCTATTTGTTGCCATCCCAGCTATAGAGAACTGCCATTAGTCCGGAACGATTGCTGTCTATTATGTGGCAGATATAGACACCTATTGTAGTCATCTCTTATTCATGATACATTAGATTTAAAACAGTGCCCTGTTGGCAGTTATTTGAGCCTGGCACTACTAAAAGTTGTTGTGAGATTGATTCCCAAAGAAGCACAGCATGAAAATATATTAATTGGATATGGGCGCCTGCCAAATTACAGTCATGTAAATATAATTTTCTGTTGGTCATGTGGCAATTGTCATGTGAATAACCCAAAATGAGTCAAAATGTAATCCAGTCGTTTACTGATATACACATGAATGATGTCAATTCAGATCATATATGTTTACTTATTGGACTCTACGTTTTGTAGGGCCAATTTCTGCATATATTATAGTATAAATATGTTTTTTTTCTAAAAGAAAAAAGCTGGATATGTGGCATTGTCTTCATTATTTGAAAATGTATTAATAATCTCATCAAACTGTCCACCTGTCACAGTAACGCCTGTTGTTGCTATATTTCTTTACACATGAAGATGTATTACATCAACATAATTGTTTTCTCTAAATGGAACTAAGAGTCAGGTAAAATGTCCAAAGAGCACCTGTGAATGTCAAATACGTACAGGGACATCTCTATGTTGCACATGTGTTGATATATATATATATATCAACACATGTGATATATATAGCCTATATGGGCTTTACTAAGCATGACTAAGTTTAATGTTGAATTGAATTAGTGTTCAATATAGTCATTTTTAATGTTTCTAGTTACCAATGTAATTTCTTTTACATTGGTAACTAGAATAAAAAGCTATTTTAGCAAGAGATACATTACAAAATTCTACAGCACCCAAAAACACAAACACACAGAAATAGTTCATGTAAAAGGGAGATTAATCGAAGCTTGTTGAAAGGGTTCGAAACTCTAAATCATTTGTTTTAGGAAATCAAATAAAAATCAAATGAGCATAGATTTATATTGTATTGAATACAAATTAAATGACAAAAAACTATGGTCTTTCTGAATGGTTGGTTGCCAAATTTGTATTTAATATTGTGTAAACCAACAGATAATCTACATAGTTGCATTGAAATAAACATTACATTCCTAACTTGACTCAGCGTTTAACTTCAGCTGAATTCTCAGAATGTATGACACTATGCAGCTAGTTAGCTAGCGAGACACCTTCTGAATTGTGATTGGGCGATATCCGACGCATGCGCAACACGGGGACCCCCAAAGATCCCGGATTGCCCTGACCATTTCAAATAAACGTCACTGTTTCTTTAAGGATTAACGGTGTCACGTGGGCCTGATTTAGAGAGAAACTTTTGACAGTTAGTGTACTACATCAGCTAAAAAGCTACTTTTTTCATCTGTTTTGCCGAATGTGAACGAATGGTTCACTTCGCGACAACATTTATACTTTCGAATAATTAATATAGGTTTGTTTCCGGTAAAGCAAACGAAGTCTTGAAAGTCGAACAACATGGATTGTATTCAGGTGGGTGGGTTGGCACGCGCTAACACGAACGTTACTAAAGATCAGTAAAAATTGTACACAACTATTCTGTAACGTTAGCTAGCAATTCGTGACAGTGACAAACACTGGTTTAATTCACGTTGACGTTTTGCAACTATACAATTCATGCAAATATACTTGATTTAAAATAAATTAGCGACCATCTCACTTGACTACCGTCATGATTTAGATACTCGGATGTTTTTTTCTGACTACAGAAACTTCTGTCGGGATTCAGTCTGGACCTGGGGCCGTTGAAGGAACCTCTGGGATTTATACGGGTTCTAGAATGGGTAAGAGACTTCCAGACGATGAACTGCGCCTTATTCAAATGTGTTGCTGTAATGGCTTTCTCGTGTCCTGAACTTGTCACTTGTTGCAATAACCTCGCAAACTCGTGTTTCTTACACTGCACTGTTGTTGATGCTCGTTGGGTAACTACTTACTTGTTTTTTGTTGTTGTAGTTTTAACCCGAATTGCGTTAAATTGTCTGAATAGTTAGCTAGTAAGCATGGAAAATACGCTCGGTGCCTAGTTGTCGATCTCCTTGGGCAACACCCTTTTTAGCCCATGTCAATGTAGCACTCGTGTGTTTAGACCGATATCTGGTTGGACAAGAACGGGAAACAACTCCACAACTCGGTGATCTAGACGATCACAAATGGGGCATGAAATTCTTTCACTTGGGTTGCCACTAAATGTTAGTAATCGGAGCCGTCGTATCTGCGTGGAGATTTACTGTCCATTTCTGTTGTATTTTCCGATACTTCGTCTTAACATATATCGTCTGATAATGTTACCCCCAGGCCCTTACCCACATTTGTCAAAATATTCACTGTCTATTCGCAGCACCTGTCGCTTTTATTAACTTCTTTCAACGTTCTTTATTGAACAGCAAACAGGTGATCGTGGATTGTCTTAGACCACGGTTCAAGTCTGGAAGCTTTTGACTGGTGCGTTTTTTTAGCTAATTTACATACCAGTAGGATAATTTGGATGGACTCTCCCAAAGTGAATTTGTAGAATTCCTATTAGTAGACTTTATTCACTATAACTTTCTCCAGTAGACATGCACTGGCGAGCACTGATTGCTGAGGTCGTTTTATATCCCTGTATTTTTTTTCTTTTTTACAGGCGGACAGGTTGAAATGTTATAGTTAATCAATGTCTGTAACGTTTTTGGATGATGGACACTTGCAGTACACCTATTTAGCAGACCTTGATAAAGACGGTCCACATCAGCTTGTACTATGAAAACAATGGTCAGCCATCTTGGAGGCTGTGTCTGTTAGTTTATTGGGACAATAACAATGGCCTGCATAGGTTTAAAATCCAGGAAAAGGTTGGAGCCACCACCACTCAAATAAATCAATGCCGATTGCGAGAGCGTAGCCACACCATAGCTCAATGGCTTTTTGCTTGCTCTTTGTTTTTTAGACTGGCCATCTGTCTAAGCACTTTGTGACAACTGCAGACGTAAACAGGGTGGTATAAAATTATTTTTGTTGATTTAAGATAATGCATAGTTTAAGATGGATTAAAGTTGGGCCTATAACATCGGTTAATACTTAGCTAGCTAGTGGTCACTGATACCCTTAACTGGCTGCAATGCTTTACCAATGACCTAACGAGACTTTGACTTTGAGAAGAGTTCTGCTGGGTTTCTTTTTATGAGTGGCTACAAGTTGTTGCAGATGATGTGGCCGTGTTAGTGTGACTGCCCACTGGGATCAGAGGACTAGTGCATCCTGTGTGCCGTTCAAACCCAATTTACAAGGTTCTTGTTGTAATTGGTAACCAGGGCAACTCGGCCTCTAACCTCATTTCATGCCTTTATGAGTATTATGATCTGCCACTTAGCTACTGATTTTCTAACACAGACTTCCTTATGGATGAACTGTTGAAGGCAATCTCACATTTTTCTAACAGAACATTTTATTCACAATTGCTTGTGACTTTTGAATGTCTTGTCTACTGTATTTTTTCACTAGCTGATTTTGCCTTTATTAAACCACGTACTCTGTATAATTCAATCCGTGTATAACAAATCACATGCAATTCTCTTGGAAGTCTTCGTACATGCCTGTGAATCATTTAATTTAAATGCTGTGTCATTGTTTTTGCTTTTTCGTTAATTTCTATGAATAGCTACACATTTTGAGCCGATGGCTTTTGCTATGTAAGGCAGTACACTGATAAGAGGCAGTTAGCCAATAAGGCAATAGAGGTGTAACATTTCAAGCAAGGCATTAAGATGTGTAGCCAGCTGGCCATAATGAGGAATGTCAGCAGCTGCGGCAGAAATGGCTTGGAATCATGAATTCTACTTTGAGTAGCTAGTTAAAGGCAGCACTAAGGAAGAACCCGTTTCAGTTTGTGTGTGTGTTCACAGTAGGTTTGTTAAAGTTATACAGTACCTGTGTGTATACTGTTTTGTACCCAGCACATATCATCTCATTAATTTGCCTTGTGTCATAGAAAGGTTTTGCGTATTCTGTGGGCGTGGCCTGTAAACGGCTGCTTCGCTGCTCTATTCTCTGTGTACATAAGGTATGTGCCTGTGTTTAGATAGCCACAAACTGCCAGGCCCTGTTGGCAATTAAAATACGTTATCTTTAGGGTTGGAGTTTGATCCTGGGCATGCCAGCGAACATAGAAGATTGTAAGACCACTAAGTCTGACATTTACCCATTAACTTTAACCAACCCCTTAACCTAAATGAAGAAGAAATCGCTTCTGTTCTTTTGACCATGCTTATTTTGGTTTATTCTACTATGGCTGTGTAGTTACTATCCTTATACTATGGCTGTGTAGTTACTATCCTTCTCTCCTTCTCCTATGTGCTGTGCCAGCCAACTGCATGCCTCTCTGGCCAGTGAGGGGAGTGGTCTGTTACTAAGAACAGTACTGTAAATTCTCTCTGCACTACATTCTGTGTGACAGATTGAGTGTGACTGCAGAGCAGTGGAGGACATTGTAAACCCTTTGCTAAACTTGGGCCTGCGTGCTACTCTGGTATGGGTGTAGGGTTGCATGATTTTGACAAAATGTGATATTGCGATATTGATAATGAATATTGCGATATCGATATTAATTTCGATATTCTTAAACATATGTAAAAGTAAAAACACATCCCTCCTATAATTAGGTGCTGGATGGGATTTGATATTGTTTGTCCAGTTCATTCAGAAGCTTCCCAAAGCCCTTTTTTCCACTGGGTAAATGGGCATCATATGTTTGGCCAAACAGTATGTGATAGCATTAGTGATTTCTTTGTCTTTTTGAGATCTTATCATAATTAGTACCACTAGCAAAAGCACTCGCTAGCACTCATTGTATAGTAAGGGCTTGTGGTGGTTTTTAAGATGGGAAATAGGTTGGTTGTATTTCCACTTGCCCGGTGTATCACCATACGGCAGGTTTTGCATGACAGCTTGAGCGACATTAGTTGGCTTAAACCTTCTTTAGCTTCTCTAACTTGCTTTTTCCGACTGTCTTTATTTTTCTTCACTCACGTTGTCGGAGTTAACACATACGTCACGTGTAATGTGGGTCTGTTTGTTTCCCGTTCGCTCACACTTGCATGTGACCTGGCAACTGACCAATCAAACATGATCATTATATATAGTTTTCAAGCAGGCTCTTAAATCGAACACTACTAAGCCACAAAGCCAAACGACGCGTCTCTCCACAAAATAAATGTATAAATAAATATTGCATTTCTTGCGACATTTTTTATATTGATATCGCGCAACTTGATATCGCAATAAAGGTATTAAGTCGATATATCGTGCACCCCTATATGGGTGCTGTATAGTAGAACAAGCAAAGGTCAAATTAGGCTAACTGCATGACTGTGGCTATCATTTCAGGTCACATGACCATGTGCAGGTTTTCCTTTTAAAAAAATGCAGTTTCATTTGAAATGTATATATTCATAAAATGTTGCAGACAACTGTTTTTTTCCTCAAAATGCGAAATCCTTTCTTTGATCTATGAAACCACGCACCTAAAATATCTTACTTGACAAATGCCTAAGATGAGTGCACGAGAAGTCGACAACTGTAGTCATTTGAGAGAATTAGATCTGTTTAATATCAGACAACAGGGTAGTTTGTCCCTGTGTTTAGAAAGCAGAAAACTGCCAGGCCCTGGTTTCTTAATTGTACATTGAGTGCCTCTGGAAAGCATTCAGAGTGAAATCGGCATCAACATAAGTTGAGAAAATGTAATTTTTTTAGCATGAGTTTTTTCTATGACTTATCCATTTCTTGCGATCGACCTGTTTGTGACCCGTGGTCTTTTATTAAAGCTTAATACTGAAACATAGATCTATTGCATTCTGCAGTGTACATGTGTGAGTCCTACTACTGAACTTTGTCTTTTCTTTCCACTGCACACGCCTGGGACAGAACCTTTATTATTTTTTTCACAGATAATCTGTATTTTTCAAATCCTCTCTGTTTCGAAAGAGCAATAAAACCAGATGACGCTGCCCTCATGCTAGTTCCGTCATGCTTTTCCTGAGAGCCCACGCGCATGGAGAGACAGTACATCAATTATCTATAAATATCCACATGTGTGGCCTGGTATTTAAATGCATCTAAATCATTTGATGACAGTTGTACTGTAAATATCTGGTACACGTGTTGCGCACACACGCCGACATTCATATCGACCGTATACCGAGAATGTAAAGAGCGTAAGTTGATGTCTCAAATGTTTGTCTGAGTGATGATGACATTTGCCATGTTTGTCTTGCCTGTTGCATTTGATAAAGGGTCTTTTTTTTTTAAAGCTCTGATGTCTTTGGGTTGATTTGTGTGGCGCTGCTCAAATGCTCTGTACATTATGTCTGATTATCTTTGTGTGGGAGCATGTTTTGGTCGACGTGAGCATTGGTCTATATTGAGGATAAAGGGTTGGGACATGCTACATACCCATGGCAGAGAGGTTTTCTGTGGAGCAGGGGTCTGCACACATGCTTCTGTCTATTGGATTACTGCTAGCAGCGCCTAGCACTGACTTAATGTTTGTAGTAAAAATAAATTTGGATGTCGCTCCTTTTACATACCTGAAATCAGGGGTGGGTCTGGCGCGTGCATGCTGACTGAGCTCAATAGCTTGGAAGCTTGAGGGCAACTGGTTGGCCATTTGCAGTGTTAATGTTTAAATGTTGTAACGACTGTGAGATCTTGAACGTAAAGATAGATTCCCAATGACGCAGGTAGCTGGTCAGAAGTGCATATGAAGGTTTCTCTCTAGGATTTTCTGTTATCTGCATTCTGTTTCTTTTTAATCTAGAAAATTTAAAAACCTCCCCAGTCTTTGCTGATGTCAAACCACACCAGCTGCTGCTGTAATTGGACTGATTATCCAGTAGTTAATTCTGTTAGTGTACTCACTATTATTGAGTTGTGTTGGTGGTTTCATCAAGTTTTTTTAACAACGTATCTTTACTGTTTTTCGACATACAATTGTATAGATCATTATGGTACAATGCTTATCGTTTGTGTTATCCGTTTACCACTTGCACAGATGTTCTCAGATTTTAAATCACCAGCGGTGGCATTACTGGGCAGTTTCCTTCCTGTTCTGCAGCTCAGAAGGTGGATCTGTTGCTTTGTTGTGTCTTTGTGGATTAATACATTATCCACTGCCTATTTTCAAAATAGGAGGCCTACTCGTTCTCAGATTTTTGCCATTATACTTAAGAAAAGCCTTTTATCATTTGAGACTGGAACTGGGTCCAGGTTAATCTTTCACAGTATTTGTAACAGAATGGTTGCATGTGTGGGCATTATCTTGTTTTCTCTTTCTCTTGTAATTCAGAATAACTATAGTGTATGAGTAGTATAGTTTTGTTCAGTAGTCGTCTTGTACTTTCTCTTATAAGGCTTCTTGAGTTCCAAGTCCTGTTTTGAGTTTCCATGTTTCATGTATGTTTTGGTTTCCTTTTGATTGTGTCCATTTTAGGTTTCTCTTTCCTTACATATCTGTTGAGGGTGGGTTCTTTTAAGCTTTCCCAAATGTCAGTACAGAGTGTGGGGAAACTGACTGAAAGCATAAGCTGTTCCTGTTCCTCACCCACAGGAAACATGACCTCTGCCTTGACCTTTTGTGTTGAAGTCTTGGTGATTAGCAGAATTAATACAATAGTTTAACAATGATATCAAACTCAATGGTTATCGTTTTCCATTGATGAATCCTGGTATGGCACAAATTATATTTTGTACCTACATCTCAAATGTTTTGAAATTTGGGGTCCAAGAAGTCACTTTCTGACCACTTTGCCACAGGGAATAGGGTTTTGGTCCTGATTTAAATCAAATGGACCAGCCTGTCAGTCAGTTTCCAGTGATCAGTGATGGAAGCCAGTCAGTTGGAGTTGACGCAGAAGCATAATGAGGGCTTCAGCATTTGCTGTGTGTGGGAATTTCCTGTGTGTGTGTGTGCTCCCGTTGTGTTTCCCCACTATTCTGCTCTGGTTAGAGTAAGCAGTTACCCAGGTTGCTGAGAAGACGTCCTCTGTACTCTGGCTGCCCTGTCGGGGTTTTTCTGATGTTTACAGGGATGTGGGCCTTGTCTGTGAGGGCCTTTTCCTGTAACAGTCAACCCTAGCAGTTATTATTATTTTTGCTGGAGTTGTTGCTTTCCTCGCCGAGTCATCGCTGTTTTACACAGGCCTGTTAACTGCTGCTTGCAGCACAAACACCTGACCACATTTTACATCTTTACATCCTGCTGCTCAATGCCGCTTCCCTCTGCAGGTTATTTTTAAACTTATCACCTTGAGGTCACCTGGTTGATATTTAACGGACTCAATAAAACAAATAGAAACACATGGATTTCTAGTGACGTCTCCCTGTTTATCGATTTGTACGTTCAGTTTTTTGTCCATGCATTTTTAACTGTCCAATGGGCAAAATGAAGGTAGATGACTGTTGTTAACCTTTGTCTCCTAATCGATCTAAAGAAGATGACCAGTAGCGTGGGTGCTAGTTATATTTTTTCCATAGTCTTTATTTTATAGGTTAAAATCTTTAACAATAGATGAACAATCAAAAATGTAATGTGCCTTTTCTTCTTTGTCCCTGCCTGGATTGGAAAACAAGTCTGCTCTGGATAATCATGATCTTCCTCTGTTCTTTGTGTTCAGTTGAATCCAACGACACACTGAGTAACGCTTTTCCTCTGTTCTTTCTGATCAGGTGTTCACCATCTTTGCCTTTGCCACCACAGGGGGTTACGTGGGGGCAACCCACATCAATAGCATATGTTCAGTGGACAAACCAGTAATCATAAATGCTGACTTTGGTTATCCCTTTAGGTAAACCACCTTATGTCTCACAGATATAGCTGCATATTAAGTTTATGCCGACTCATTGTTTTTGCTGTTTAATGTTTACATATAATGTGCCTCGCATAATAATAATAAAATATATTTTCACTACTCTAGGTTGCATAAATTTCCATTCATAGTGCCTTTGTGCAACGGCAACAGTACCACATATTACCTCCAAGGTGACTACTCTTCCTCCGCTGAGTTCTTTGTCAGTGTTGGCATCTTCGGCTTCCTGTACTGCACCATCACCTTGGTGCTCTATCTGGGATATCAGCAAGTGTACCGCTCGGGCCGCGGACCCACCATAGTGAGTCCATAAAGACACTGTATTATAGAGGAATACTCTTATTATTTAGTACATGTTTGTATTGGTTTCTTAATTTCCATCTCAGGTAATTGATTGATTTAAGCTCAGGTCAGGCATTTCAAGGTGAGCCCATCAGCTGCTCTGTGAGTATTTGAAAGCTGTGTATCCCCCCACTCCAACATGGTCATTTCAGTGACCTGCCTCCGCTTTGTTTCTCCCAGGACCTGTTTTTGACGGCTGTCTTCGCCTTCTTGTGGCTGGTGTGTTCCTCTGCCTGGGGTAAGGGCCTGACCGACGTGAAGTGGGCTACCAATCCAGAGCACCTTGCTGAGAACTGCAAGCCTAATTGCACCGCTGGGGACTTCCCCTCCATGGGCAAACTCAATGCCTCTGTGGTAAGTAATTCAATTAGGAATTCAGTTCATTCACATTTGATTTATAGCTAGTAGTTAACATTGTCGGGAGTTATTTTAGTGTTTGGTATTTTATTCAGATGCCCTCTGTTGGGTAGCTTAGCACTTACTAGTGTTGGACCCAAAAGGTGACTGGATCAGATCCCTGAAATGACATGGCGATAAAGGCAGTTGCACTGCAATGGAAAGGCAGCTGATTTTATGACCCCACCACCTGTAGCTATCACAAAAGGAAACATTTCATATTCACAAAAAGTACATCATTCAGGAGAAAAAGAAATAGCCATATAATTATTATTAAATTAATTCATTGTTGATTGCTGCTAAAGTTGTGACAACTGCTTCTGGGGTCATGACCTCTAAACATGGCATGTTTCCTCCTCTCCAGGTTTTCGGGTTTCTGAACCTCATCCTGTGGGCAGGTAACTGCTGGTTCATCTATAAGGAGACCCCGTTCCACCGTGATCCCAACCCACCACCCACCATCGAAGAGGGCGGCGTCCCCGGGTCTTAACCGGGTACAATTAGACTCTGCCTCCACCTCACAAGCTGATCGCCATGGTGCTCGGAATCGACGCCGTCTCTTGTGTCCCCCCGGGTTAGGAGTGAAAGTAGAATGTCAAGCAGATTTGCGCTTTTTAATCAGCCTTCCCATACAAGCCCCTTAACGACCACCTGTGTCACCAAATGCTTTCCCCTCCCCACTGAACCCTGGTCTGCATGGAGGTGGTCAGTTAATCCAAATTATTGTCCGACCGCAGTCGAGGACAGCATCCTTTACCAGTGTGATAAACCAACAAGACAAAATGATCACCAGATTTTTTTTTTACATACTTTTGATGGACTAACCTTTCAAAACCAAGTGCCCTTACTGCACGAAGTTCATTCTGTTACTATGAATGGTATAAATTGATTCCTTTGATTGCAATCTCGGCCTCTAAATTTGGTTGCAACCGCCATAACCGGTGCTCTCATTTGCATCGATTGGCCTTTCCTAAAATATATCCAGATGAGGGCTCACAGACTCTACTGTAAAGCCGATAACCTTATTTCTTATGTGATTAAAAAGTTCAGTAAAGCTGCATAAGTCCTCACGCAGTCTGCTCGCTCTGTTTTTCTATAGTTTGATAAATTAGATTATTTTAAGGACATGCTGAAAAACGTTTCTCCAGGTTTGTGGGAAATGTAGTCAGCCAAAATCAGAGAAACAGTATTATATGGCATTTTCCTGTTGCCATAAGCGTAGTTAGCCTCTCAATATTCCACTAATATTACTACTACTATGTTTCCGAACAGAACTCGTAAACCTGGACGTGGTATTCAGATGTCCTGTTCTCAAAGAATATGGCTTCAGTCCACTAGATTTGACAGAGCTGATTTTGGCTGATTATTTGTTGGGGTTTTTCAGTGTGTTACTTTTTTTAAGCGTGGCTTTTTCCTCATTTTGTTATTCATATGAACCGTACCTGTGCCTTGGTAACACACACCAAAAACGGTAGAAACAGAGTAAAAATAGAGCGTACTATGGAAGGACACCTTTGCCAAGTGTGATTTTGTTTATGTTGAGGGCCCGTTTCCAGTGACTGTAGTTATTAAAACAGTCAGTGCTTCTATTACAGCTCAATGCTGGCTGGTGTTTGTTTACCCTCTCTGTGGTATCTGTTGTGGAAATTATTGAAATGGATGCCAAAACTTTTCAAATTGTTGTTCGGTAACAACCACTTAAACACTACGTTTCCTCCATTTACTCTATTTGTTGTAATGTTCAAATGGGAAAAGGCAACTTTCAAATATGAGCTGCATGCAGCATTTAATAGTAGTGATATAATTTTCTTGCTGTTGATTTGTCAAACCACTGGACAAGAGACTTTATCATTGGAAAAATGGTAAACGGTGCCACAGAGTAACATGTTATAAATGAGGTTTACTTTAGTCAGTGCTTGCATCAAATGTGTCATGTGGCGGTGATCTCTTTCCCTCGTTATGGGAGGTGAATGAAACGCATATGTTGAGGTTTGTTGCTTTGCGCTCATAGTGATGTAGTAAATGTGACGTCCTGTGCCTTATGAGAGTGCTCTGATTGGAGGAATGTGTGCCTGCCACATAGTGTTTTACTATCTCAGCTCCTGGATTTACAAGGGAGGCTCAAGTCACCATCAGAAGACACAATGTTCCAAGTGCCTTTTGTTATTTTATTGAAATAATCTCGCTTTTTAGGCCATAAGTCACAGACCGTTGGGTCTTTGTTATCTGATCTGTCTCACTGGTGACTGTATTTCTTTAGTATGTTGTGCCTTGTTTGTATTAAATAAGCATGATAATTATTGTGTTGGTATTCTGTATTGACCAGATATTAAAGGATGCCAGAGCTGCAACAACTACTGGATTGCTTCTGTTCACTGTAGAGTTGATCTGACATAAAAATGTACAACACTGTCATCTAAAAAAGAAATGCATCTACTGGCTTAACCACGCTAACAAGAAACATGTTTTCAGATTGCTGTACATGTAGAGTAATTGTTGTGGAATTTTGGAAAGAATCACTGGAATATTACTGCAACTATTTATTTCAATATACTGCCTAAGATAAAACAGGATGTATGCTTATAGGAATTAAGTTAATAAATTAGCATTAGGCGCATGTGGACAAATGTCAGTTCTCTAATTGTATTGGCTTCACTACCAGCGTGTTGCATGATGGGTATAGCCGCATACTAGAACCGTAAAGTATCTGGTAGCATGGTCTATCAATACCAGCATGCAGTCATGAGTAAGATTCGTTATGAACTACATCAAATCACATCTGTCTCAATTCCTAGTAGCTGTATCACAATGACAAGAATCATTATGTGGAAATGTAGCAGACTTGACTCATCAACTTTTTTCTAACATTCAGCTACTTTTGACCGGACACACCCATTGCTTTAGTCATATATTGTATTGGAACTGGGACAACCCACGCTAAAGCATGAGGCTGTTAGCGTTTCTTTCCGGATGGTCCCTGGGGTGCGCTCAACATTTGTTACATTGGACTGACCAGTTTCCACCAAAAATATGTTTATTCACTTCATGTTTGACCCCTTTTGTGGCTGTGAAATGAAGCAATAATTGGAATAACGGGCAGCGGACCAAAAACTTTTAACTGTATATGTCCAGGTATTCAAATTGAAATGTGTATTTACCCAGAGATGGGTATTTACAAATTAGCTCAATTTCTATCTGTCTTGTGCCTTTTATGTGAAAGTAATCCAAAAGTTATGAAAATGTAAACGGTTGTATCTTGCTGCTTCGCCAGGCACATGCCCGGCTGGGTGTAAACTGTCAGAGCCCATCCCAGCCACCTGCAACTGCTTCCTCCACTGACTGCCCACAAAGGTCTTGAAGTGCTGGACCGTCTTTGTGAGACAGTCTGACTGTGGAGAATGGCCAAGTTGGACGCAGCACAGTGCTGTCTGGCAATGGCAGTAGTTTCTAGGAACGAGTTTAAATCCTCTATAATTGTAACGTAATACTACAGTTCACATTTTAGCCATGAGATGGCACTGTTGTATTTCTTGTAAGTTTGCCCTGTCTTTGTATGATTCGTTCTTGTTGGCCACTAGACGGCACTGTTTGATGCATGCATTTGACGAGACAATGTCGTATTCATGCTCAAGTCCTTATCTCTAGATGTAAGCAATAATTCAATTCTGTCCCCAGATTTGGGTGGTATTTTATGCCTAAACACACATTTCATTCCCCCTCCTGTTTGGAAGAAAGGTTGACATGAGATTATTCACCGGTAGCACATGTGACAGGATTTTGGTTTGGTCAGTGGTGATTCTGGTCCATAAATTCCTGTGATGCCATGCCAGGGACTGTATTCAGGGACTGTATAACTAGTTCAAATCAGTACTGGCTTAGAGGATTTAACCTTGTAATGGGTTTTCCTGCAGGCAAAGTTAGTTACCCTCACGTGTGTGGTCAAGTCCCATTTCTATTCCTGGTTCCTTGCCTTGACACCCATCCTTTGGTGCCCACTAATCGAATGGAGCTTCTTTATATGTATATTTTGTCTTTACAGTCCTTTGTAATCTGTGAAGGTGGATATGTAAGAAGAGGTTGGAGGAGTTGTAGCTGGGGTGGTGTCTGAGTCTTTACATCCAGCTGGGCCTGTGCCTGGCTATGCATCGAAACAGTCTAAGCGGATCTTTGTTTGTGTCAAATCTGTTTTTTAATTATACTTGGTAATGCCTTGGGCAAATTAAATTCTTAGGCCAAATCACGTGCTGTAATTAATCAAATGGTCGGCAACGTGCCAGAAAGGAAATAGAATGTGGAGTTGTGCGTGCATTTGAAGACCCAATCTGGTATAGCCATCTGACCTGGTATTTTTTTGTTAGTTTCAGTTTCACTTTAACAACTACAGGACAGTAGAACTTGAAATGGCAAAGTTTGTCATCCCCCCCACGAGCCATGAACATTCAACCCTAATCAGGGATGAACAGACAAACAGGTGACCTTTGCCATCCTGCTCTTTGCCATTTCCTTGTCTCTGGTACCTCCATCATGCATTTTCTTTTCGAATCTACAGCAGGGAGCGAGCGTTCCATGTACGCGCACGCAGGTACTTCCCATCCCTCTCGTGAATGCGGACTATGACGTAAGTCCCTTGCCGCGCAGTGATGATGGCGGTGCGTGAACGCGCAGTCAAAGTAATGGCTGCTCTGGAACGGCGGGTGCCTAGTATCGATGATTTCGTGGGCCAAAGCTGGAGCGCCTGGGCCGAGAAAGCGGTCGTGACGGCGTCGGAAGGTAAGGGAGGACTTCGGCATCGGTATCATCAGTTATCGAACCGATTGGCCATTCTGTTTCGGCTTATTTTCGTGGAAACGGGCGGCAGCCTTAACCATGTTACCCAAACAAAGACCCTGCCGGGTCCTAGCGCCGGCTAGATAACATGTTGCTCTCCCAGGTCCTAGTGCTTACGGCGTCTTCCCCCAAAAATAAGTGATAACCGGGGTTATTTTATTCTCATTATGTATTTCTCTGTACACAAAGAAACACAACATGGCCATCATTTAACAGTAACATGTCACTGCGACGTTTCACGCCTAACCATAGCGGTGGCCCTACATGGGGATGGCGGATTGTGGGAGTTTTAGGGATGGTTCGGCGAGCAACTTCTTGCCATAGAAAGCTATCAGGCTAGCTAGCCATATTAGCAAATGAAGCTAAGCTAATAATGCTACCAGGATGATACAGACACCGGGGCGATGAAGGAGGAGTCTGGTGACACCATGCAAATGCGAGTCTAGTTTTGATTTCAGGTCAAATTTGAAGCTTTTCTCGAGATGTGACTCATATGAAGTAACTTGTTGGACACACTGTGGTTAGTGTAATGACGGCACAATGTGTAGTTTCAAGAACCAGAGAGCGAGAGAGAGAGGCTGGGTCTACCGCTCCAAGCCAATGCGCGCATTCATTGTCTGGCACCTCTCCAACTGATTCTGCCTAACTTTCTTCGCTATGAACCCACAGCAACACTTGTCTCTCTCTCTCACAATGAACACGATTTTATTGGTGGACACGCGTTTAATGTGAAAGATGATTGATGTCGCCTCAACCAATCAAGCATCGCATCAGACATGGGCTAAATGCTACTTTCACCATAGAAAATGAAGTCACCTGTTCGGCTAGTTTTCTAACGTTCACACTGAAACGTGTATCCACTGCAGAACTCAAGTCTGTTGTGCAGATTGACAGTTGTCAAACCAGAGGTTCAGGTTCTGACCATGTCTTCCTGTCAAGGCAACAGATGTATCTTAATAGTGGCTTTCCCTCATATCCTCTTCCCTTATACATTGTCACTAATTTGAAATAACTGCACTCGCACAGTTTACATCTTCCAAGATATTCTAAGGCATTGTGTCCCCTTCGTTGACAAAAGCAAGCCGATCACAGATTCTCTATTTCTAGGCTCTGAAGGAGATGACTGCAGCAAGAATGGGAAGACTGCTGCAGAGGCAATGTATCTCAGGAAGGAAGGTACGTCCTCAATGGATTGCATGTAAATGGTTATGTTTTTGACTCGACGCGGTGTGTTTATCAACATGAATGGTGTTTGGGTTGTCCGGGCATGGGGGTGTGAGTTTACTGCCAGGGCTCTGTACCCAGGGGACCTCTGGGTACAGAGCAGGAGGCGCTTTCTGATGGACTCTGAAACAAGCATGTGTATTTGGCTCTTTCTGTGTTTCTAAATTTTGACACCCCCCCAACCCCTCTAGACATGTCCATCTTTGGCCACTACCCAGGCCAGGATGACTTCTACCTTGTGGTGTGTAGCCACTGTGGCCAGGTGGTCAAACCCCAGGCCTTTGAGAAGCATTGTGAGAGAAGACACGGTCCCCTGGGCAAGCTGTGCACTCGTCTCCGTTCCCCACCGTCCGCCGCCCAGCACCGCCCACGCCACGGCCACTCCCCCTCCGGCACCCACACAACCTCCACCTCCTCCTGGGATGGGAGGGGGCAAGGGACTGGGGTTCCACGAGCAGCCCCCCAATCTCCATCCACACCCCCCCAGTTCAGACACAAGCCCCCCAAGGAAGGAGTACGGTGAGCGACAAGGGATACAAGGAGTGTTATTGAGAGGGTGTTGTCTTTCCCCTAATTAATTTTTTTACCAGACCTGTGAGATTTGGGTTAAACATTAATTATATGTATTAAATCTGATAACTGTCTTTCTCTTGTTCCGTCAGCCTTACTTCCCTGGATAAGAGCCTCTATGGCAGCCAATCAGAGTCAGCTGTGTTCAAGCAGCCTCCACCCCTGGAGCCTCCTCTAAGCTCCCCGTCTCCCTCCCTCAGAGACCCACCTTGGCCCCATGGAGGCACCTCGCCCGCCCGGCCGCCCCCCACCCTAGTCACCCGGCCACCCCCAACCCCACCCACCCGACTGTCCAAACTGCCTCCATCCACCCCTCCCGCCCGGCCTCCATCCACCCCTCCCGCCCGGCCTCCATCCACCCCGCCCGCCCGACCTCCATCCACCCCGCCCGCCAGGCCTCCGCCCACCCCGCCCGCCCGGCCTCCGCCCACCCCGCCCGCCCGGCCTCCGCCCACCCCGCCCGCCCGGCCTCCGCCCACCCCGCCCGCCCGGCCTCCAGCAACCCCACCCGCCCGGCCTCCAGCAACCCCACCCGGCCGGCCACCACCCACGCCGCATTCCCGACCTTCTCCCACGGCCCCGGCCCGACCTCCCCCACGCCCCGGCCCGACCTTCTCCCACGCCGTCCATTCGCCCGTCCCCCACGCCCCCGACCCGACGTTCCCCGACACCAACCGCGCGGACATCCTCCACACCGCCTGGACGCTCCTCTGCAACCTCGCCCGGCCGGCCCTCCACCAGCGAGAGAACACACACCCAGAGGAAGGAGGCCTCTTCCGCCTCTACCCTTCCAGGTCACCTGCGTGGACCAAGACCATACAACAAAGTGGCTTCTAGTGAGTCTGGTGTAAAGGGTTAAGGGTTTCATGAGTGAGAGGGACAAAGTTACTATGCTAGTTTAGACGCATGATTCATCGCTGTTGTTTGGTTTGTTTAATTCCTGCTAAGACCCTTTTTTGTCATATTCAGAAAGAGAGTGTGATCTAGACAAGCACTGTGGAGTACTGGACCCTGAGAGGAAGAAGGTCTGCACACGCCTTCTGACTTGCAATGTGAGTTAACTGTCACGACGACTTGTGTCCTCGCACCTCTTAAACGTCTTCCTTTTATCTTCTCCTTCCTTCGCTCGACCCTTCTTCCTCCGCTCGACCCGTCTTTAGCCCGGACTCAGGCTCAAAGAAGTTGCTTTAACCCTTAACGCTTTTGGCCAAATGATCAAATTTCCACAGTTGTATGTACAATATATTATGGGACGTTGACTTTAATCGGTGTGGACTGATGTCGGATATCTTGTTACATTTGATGAATATCTCAAAATCTCTAAAGTTAGTATTTGCAAATGCTGACTTTTCCGTTGAACGTGCAACTGGTTACCATGGTGATCAGTTTCTAATTAAAAGACCGTTCAGAATATTTGATGGCTGTTGGTTCCCCTATCTCACAATCAGACACCAATAAGAGACCATCTGTGTCTAGGTTATTACTTTGTCATAATTTACTAAAGCCAGTGTTCGATAAAGGAAGTAGTAAATTCTTCATGTCGGCAGTCATTTCAGGGGTGGATTTCAAACAGACACTTTAACCAAAACATTTACGTGACGAATAGGACTATTTGTGGAGTGTCTCTTTTGAACAATGATGACTCATTTCTGTTTAACACTTTCTCTTTGTCTTCCCGACACGTCTCTCCTCTTTTTTTTATAGGTATATGTCTGCATATAGATAGATACATACACACACACACTCACGCGCACACCTGCTAGGGCCTTGTAACACGCTATGGTCGTGTCACGTTGCTTCGTGGTTGTGGTGTTGTCTCATGAATTTCAAAGGTTCTGATGTGGTCCCTCGTTTTAAAACGCTAGTGGAATTTTAACGGTCTTCACATCCATGTTATTGAGCGGACGTTCTTATCCATGGTGACATGACCTGTCATTTTCTGTCATGCTGACCCATGTTTTTATTTTTTACTTATTTTTTCTTTAAGTATTTGGTATGATTGTTTTGCTAGACAAGTGGTGGGGGGGGGTTAATTTGAACTGACGTGTACACAGAAACGTCTTAGTAGTAAGTACTTGCTTGCTTCTGGTTTATCTAGAAGAGGAACGTCGCTGCTTCTCAGTGTGGATGGGGGTCACGTGTAGGCGGGAGCAGAGACTATTTGAGAGGCAGGAAATGGAAAATTACAGGAAAGCAAATTCCCTCCCTCCACCTCATGCTTTCAGGAACTCACAATGTATATTTATAAGGCATGGCGGCTTAAACTGGCCCACTAACCAGGTCAGATATAACAGATTTGTATTCAAAACAAAAGTTCCACCGTAAAAACATTTTCAGGAAGACATTACCTGGCTGAAACCAATTATGTTTTTGGAAAAACCAAAGCTTATGAACTGTATTGTATTGTATTCGTGGCAGCTAATTACATTTTTCTGCCAATTTATCGAGCACTGGTGTAATGCATACAAAAGAATGTGCGTTAACCTCGTTTGGTCTCAGTCCGATTGCGTGGGCGCTATGAAACTATATAAATCTAGAACATTCTAGAGGGCCAAGCCCTTTACCAACATGAACATTGTCATTGGTCTATTATCATTGGACCACATCATGATCCAGGGGGGGTAAATGGTCCAATCAGACCAGGCTGAAAATTAACAGTGTCATAAATATTACATTTACAACACCATTGTATGAAAATCTGGATTTTCTTTTTACAAATGCATTTCAATGCAGTTCGTGTTTGCCCCACTTTCCTATGTGTCATTGCTTCCTTTCTCTGTACCAATACTATTTCACACAGCAATTTCCTTCATCCACCACATGTAATTTAAAAAATGCTTTCTATGGATTTCCAATTGTCATATGCCCTGTCCTTTCGGAGGGCAACGGCCAGGTCTTCTAAGGCTGGTGTCCTTCATTTGATTTCCTTCCTGTTTGTCACTTCTCTCATCTCCCCCCCCAGCTACAACGAACAGATCAGATGTATGTTATGAATTGCACAGGTTGTCACTGGCAGCACATTAAAAATGCTAATGAATCCTGCCATGTCTTGTACCCATCTGGGTCTATGGATGTTAGAAGTTAGAGAGTAGAATAATGTACATCCTAAAATGTGTGAACTGGATGATTAGGTGCTTAGTTTTTCTGCAAAAAAAAGTAGAAAGTAAGAGTTTCCCCATATATATCTATTATATATATATATATATGGCTGTTGTGTTTCCAGTTAACCAAGTCTTCATCTAAGCACCATTTGTGTACCAACTGTATTGTAGTTGTTACAAATCATTCATCAGTTATTTCTGTGTCTTTCCCTTGTCTTCAGATACACTCCATCCACCAGCGACGGAAGGTTACGGGCCGCAGTAAAGACTTCGACCAGCTGGTGGCCGAGCTGAAGACGGGGTCCCGTGTCCGGGAGCGCGGGGGTCAGACCCACGAGGGGAGCGGCTCGGGTCGTTCGCCCAGCCCCGAGGCCTCGCCCCACTGCAGGAGGCCCCTCACCAACAACCCTGCCTTCAGGTGGGGGGCTCCGGATATAAGATGCCGTGTTGGTAGTTTGTGGTACATTGTTGCAGGATACGTGGACAAAAAAATGCTAACCGGCATGTGTGTACAGTCGATCCAGGGTGTCGTCAGAAAGCGCTACGGAGGAGGACCGGCCTCGCCAGGAGGGCGGCACCCGCGCTCCCTCGCCCCTGGTCCACGGGCACATCTCCAGTGACGAGAGTGACGAAGACTGCTCTGAGGAGACCATTGAGTACCCGTCGTCCTCCTGGCACCCCAAACCGGCCGCGGTAAGATCACAGGGCGTCCACGGCATGCCTGTTGTATCACCAGAGTATGGTGGCCTCGACAGCGGTTGAGCGCAGAGACGTTGCCAACGGAGACCGTGTCAACAGTCTGATGAACCGCCCTGCGGTATCTCCTCCTACTCCCCCCAGGTGTGCTCGTTCGGCAGTCAGGTCATGGGTCACGGTGTGTACACCTTCGACCGGCGGCTCCACCACCTGCGGTCAGCTTTCAGTGTCATGGTGGAGGACCACATCAGCGCCCACCTCTGGAAGTAAGCTGTATTTTGACTTCATTACGATGCCGAGGTGCCAGTGTGTTTTGGTTTTGGGTACAGTCGGCCGTGTTATCTGGAACGTCGGGTTGGTGGACAAACAGGGCTTATCGTGTTTAAGGCACTCTGGCGCCAGCAAGTCGATTAAAGTTTTGCAATCCAATTGGTGTTTTCTTTGATGCTTCGGTTTGGCTGTAATCTAGAATTGCATGAGAAACATATCTGGGCGTGCATCTTGGTTGACAGTTGAGCTACGGAAGCGTTCCAGTATCAGAACCCATGGGATTCCTGTCAGGATATAATACAGGTGTGTTGTTCCTTTCCAGGAAAATACCTCAAGCTTCAGACCACCAGACGACACAGAGTTCCCCTGTGAAAAACATCCCCTCTTCCTCTTCGCCGTCCTCTTCCTCTCGGCATTCTAAAGTCAGGACAGGAAGTCACAGCGCCCCCTCTGTCAGGCATTCCTCTTCCTCCCACGGGCCCGGGAGAGAGTCGCGCCTAGAACTCTCCTCCCACTCCACAGTTGTTAACCAATCAGAGAACTCCGGCAGCAGCAGTGGCAGCCATGCCGCAGCCCCTGCTGCTTCTCCTGTCCGTCCGGTGGGCCCTGGGCGTCCTCCGGGCCCCGGGAGGACCAAGAACCCGGTGGGGCGACCCAGCAAGCAGCAACTGAGACTGAGAGAGGAGGCGGCAGCCGCAGCGGCGCTCCGTAAGCGCAAGGCGCCGTCACAGGAGGGGGAGCACTCTGGCCCGGACAGAAACTGCATCCTCCTCCAGGACCGGGGACGGCCCCCCTCCACGTCTTCTAAGACTGCCCCGCCTACCCCGCACAGCCTGACCAATGGCACGCTATCCCCCGGCAGCAAGCCCCGCCCCCCGCCGCCCCCGTCAGAAACCAGTTCGCAGATCGCGGCCTGGTCGTTCAAACGGACGCACCCGCCCTCTGGACAGTCTTCGTCACCGCCCGACCCTCACACGAGAGGGGGAGACTTGGGAGTGCATGGGAGGGGGGCGTCAGGGGGGTACGAGCACAGGGGTCTGGGGAAGAAACGCAAGGGGGGCAGCAGTGAACCCTCGCCCCCCTCCAAACCACACCGCCTGCCCTCTTCCCCTCGCTCCAGTTACTACCCCTGGAAAGACAGTAAGGGGGCAGCGTTGCCCGGCGGGGTGGAGAAGAAAATGGGCACTCAGAAGGTAGGTTAGACAGCAGCTGTTCCACATAATTTTATATATATATATACGGCACGTGTTATGTACCGATATATTACCAAGTACCAACCATATGTGTTTAGTTGTCGTTGTTTTTTATTTTTCTGTGACTGTCGATCGGCCATTTAAACGTCAACTTCCTTCTCTCTTCAGCCAAAACTGCACCATTAAGAGTGCTCGCCTTACAAGCTACTATGGGGAAGTCAGACCTCACACCTCAGACTGGCTACAGGACTCAAGAGATGTGTGTGTGTGTTTGATTGCATATTCAAGCCAGTGTATATGTGTCTGTCTGTGTGTGTGCGTGCAGATGTGTATGTGTGTGACCGTGGTTGTTGAGTGGGCGCGCAGGACAAAGGGGATGTGAATTTCTGTGTATGAATTTTTGAAATACCTCAAGACCTTCTGGTTATGCTGCTAAATTAATATGTCGATTTATAAAAATGGATTAAAAACATCCTTTACACTTGAAGATGTGGTCTTTATTTGCACCATTGATGTGTAACGTCCAACTAACCAGTTCTGGAACACGTATCATAAATGTACAAGTTTAGACGGAAGATCAGGAAGTTGAAACCTCGGGGACATCCGAGTACAGCCTGGGCAGGAGTGTAATTGAACTCCACGTACATGTTTTTGTTGTGACGCGGTCCTGGATTGCTGTGTTCGGGCTTGAGGCCTATTAGTGACACGGCTACTGTGGCAGACCGGTATGGTGGCCTACGTGCCACATTCCTTTACGCCATGTCAATGCACTCGGGCGGCCACTCCTTCCTATGAACCAAAAAAAAGGATGGATGAGTTTTGGTGACGAGATGGATCGATGTTACTCATTGATCCAAGTGACGTTAAAGTCAGTGTGACAACGCGTGCGTGCGTCCCGCAATCCGATAGCTGCTGCAGGTTGGCGTTTCTGTCCGTGACGTCTGCGTTTCCAAGCCTCTACATGTCTAATCAGACGAGAGAGAGCGCTCCAATACCGGAAGAGGATTGAAGAACCAAGATGATTGGTTGGGAGCGGTAGGGTTAGGGTTAATCCTCCCGCGGTATCATATTCCAGATATTCCAGGTGCGCAGGACCCGGTACCAGGTAGACCGGCTGGACGTTATTTGCCGGATGTCCCGGGAAGGAACCGTCGGGTTTAGACAACCATGATTCCTGCCGTGTAGGATTATCTCCGTAAACAGCATGACATTTACCATGGACTAATCCACTGGACACATTGAACGTCTTTGCTTTCGCAACGTTTGAGTCGAGGGTGCATTTATGATATCATACAATTAAAAGTGCGTTTGTTGTCGGTTTGCCAATGCGGTCCGGTCCGCCCGTCTCCAAGAGGACGTTGTGGGCGATGCGTGCTGATGTGGAGTACAGTCCGGTGGGCGAGGGGTTGGGGATGAGCGAGTCCTGGTTCCACGTGTGGACGCGGCGGGTCGCGGTCGTCGCTGCCCACGTCACAGCGGTGGGTCTCACGGTGCTGATCTCGCTACTGTCCCGCCCTGGAACAAGTGAGTCGTCAGTTGGCCCACACACGACACGACACTGGCATGACATACTCTATAAAAAAGCACATTCTGCCTGTTATTGGTATTATTGGCTAGGTGTCGAGCAAGTATACATTAATTAGTTAATGAAAATGCGTGTTGCAATACTACAGCTGTACATGAAACCCCGAGATCCTATATGATCAAGTTTAAAGTTTTATGTCTTTTTTTGCAGGTCTCTTCTCCTGGCACCCGGTGTGTATGTCAGTTGCAGTAAGTGGACGTATATATACACAAACTAACAAACACTGGCAGGGTGGTTTGACCAGAACAATAGTATACCAACATTTCCATCAAATTATAGCTACTAATTTCTAGTCATTTAAAAAAAACTACAACCGGTGTAGCCAACTATAAGAGTAAAGGCTGCAAATTATGTATACATCCACTCCTTTCTCTCTCCTCTCACATTATTTCCATCATTCCTTCTCCGTGTGTCTTTATTTCTGGCAACCCCTCTCTGAGTCTGTTTAATAATGGATAGTGTGAAACAAGACACAGTTGACAGGCAGCTTCACCTTTTGCCGTAGGCTGATGACATAAAAAAAAATAGATGTTCCATTGTAACTTGACCCTGGTGACTGATTGGCTTGAGGAACTTGACCCTAGTGACTGATTGGCTGGAGGAACGTTTCAGGGCAGTGTTCAGACTAGGAGCTCAGGAGGTCCTTCGTTTATAAGACACTGTTCACAGACCCAGGCCTCGCCTGTCTTCGTCTTTTGTGAACAATCAAGTCTTGACCTTGCGGTGTTTCACAAAAAAACTGTGAATACATTTTGACATTCCAAATGTAAGGTTGACCTCTGTTTATTTTTCAACATTTCTCCTGGCGTGTTTTAGTACATTGGTTTTGCATGTGTTCTCCATTTTGCCATAAACCATGTTGTCTATCCTCCCCTTCTCAGTACCTCCTGTGCCTCACTGAGGGCATCCTGGTCTTCTCAGAGGGATCGGCGTTCTGCTTCAAGTCCCGTAATGTTAAAGTCCGTCTCCACTGGTTGGTCCAGGCCTTGGTCCTCCTGGCCGCAGCTGTCGGTGTGGGCTTCATGATCGCCAGCAAGAACCGTGCGCAACTCCCCCACCTGACCTGCTGGCACAGCATTCTCGGGGTTGGCACCCTGGCAGCCACCGTCCTCCAGGCCGCCTGTGGCGTCTGCCTCCTCTTCCCCAAGCTACTCAAGCTGTCTCCGCCACGGCTCAAGCTCTACCACGCCACCTGTGGCCTGGTGGTGTACCTGCTGGCGACGGTGACCGTGGTTTCGGCCATGTTTACGGACTGGTTTCAGGGCATAGTGAAAGGGGCATTGTGGTACGCCTTCCTGCCGCTGCCCCTGTTTCCGGCCCTGGTGATCATGAACCAGATCACCAATGCCTACTTGCCGCGCAAAAAGATTACCGCCTGAGACACGGGTGTTGACTCGAACAGTAGGATTTGGCAAAAAGGCACAAGGTTTTGTGGTACATGACCAGTATGCCAGGGGTAAAATGTGTTTTACGGCAGGACTCATCGTGGACCCAGAAGAATTACCAACTCACTTGGTAAACAGTCAAACGATGTTATCCAGTCTCTTAATATGCCATTCAGGATTTAAACCGGTTTAAGAAATACATTTTCAACCAGATAGGTTCACCATTATACTTCATAGCAATGAAGTAGGGGAGAAATTTGGTTTGAATGCCTTCCTCAGGTACAGAGCAATAGATTTGTCACCGTGCTGGCTCAGGGATTTACTCTAGCAGCCCTTCTCATACTGGTCACATGCTTTATCCAATAAGCTATCTGCGTTTGCCCTGATATACAGAAGGTAAACCCACATACGACAGACACCTCAGTGAAGGCGTGTCTCCTAGGTACTGATCAACGTCTACGCTACACACTCTTGAGTGGCCACACGGAAACCTGCACTGGGACAGAGAACGGAATGAACTGCAGTATTCTGTTTTTATCCTCGTCTGTTTCTCCGCATGGGACTGTGCACATTAGATCCAGATGACATTTATAGAGTTTATAGACATATATATATATGCATTGATAAAAGGAACGCTGAGCACTTACTATTGTGTGTCGACCTGAATGTTTGGACGTGAGCAGAGCTGCTGTGAAGGTGTGTGTGTTATTTTATTTATTTATGATTTCTCTGTGTAGTCCGTCATTTTGTATGTCACTTGACATAAGCCACTACGACAGATTTATTGTGTTGGCATTTGTCACACAAGTCCCCATAACGATAGCTAAATCGGACCATTCGGTTTTCACAAAGAAAAAGTCTTCAAGAGTTGGGCTTGGGGTTAAATTTAGGTAAAGTTGACGTTTTAAAGGTAAATCATTGAGTTTAAGGTTAGGGTATTGGGAAATAGTGAATCACTTTAAGGACAGAGAAAACAATGTGTGTTGGTGACACTAGAAATTATTAGCTTTCTTAGGGATGTTTTAAACGTAATTAAAAATAAAACCTGACTTCAAAGGCCAGAATGTTATATATCCTTCCTATCATTTAGTAGGAAGAAACATATAGCAAACTGTCATTTCACAATACTCCACGAAACCTTTTTGGTTTAAAGTAATATTAACTGAACACCAGCTTGTTGAACCATTTTGAAAAATTTCTCAATCATTCTATTGTGTTAACTGTACCTGAGTGTGGCTGCATTGATATATGCTGTAAAAAGCAAGTCAACGCTGTGAGTTCATGACCCAGACTAGTGAAAGAACCTACAGAATCTATGTTCTTGGGTCGACACGACACTAGATCCCTATTTAAGGGCATCTTCTAGTTGAAAGTGTGTTTCATGAATGCGATACCAGAGATACCAGTCGAAACCTTTCCAGTTGTATCTCTAAGGTCACTGTGAACACACTAATGTGTGTTTTCTGAATAAAAAACGTTGAATAACATCATTTTGATTCCTGGAATGCACATTGTGTGGAAAACAAACAAGATATTTGATACTGGATTTTACAGATGTGTCAAACGATGTAGAGCAGTTATACAGGAAATCAAGTTAAACATATTTTATAACCTGAACTTAATGTGTTGAGGATTTCCTACAGCAGAAATTGGTTAGACACATGCAATCACAGCATGTTACATGGACAATGACGACTGTCTGTATACATCAATGACGATTTATTCCCCCTTCCAGTTCTCTCTAAATTCAACAGGGATTCCTGACTTGACCCCATTAACTTGTTCGATGGACGCCGACTTGTGTGAACTATAGCTGTTGTGGTAAAAAGCAGAAGAAATGCCAGGAAGCACTGATTGGTGCACATTAAACATTCTACACATCCTAAAAAAGCACAGGAGTTGCTGACAATGGAGAGTTCGTCATTAACAAAAGTACATAGGTTGGTTTGGTCATCCACTAGCTCACTGATGTGTCCAGTGAATCTCCAGAGCTAAAGTCTCCCTTTTCACACTTACAAAATAAATTATACGCATAAACAATTCTGTACATAACAACAACCCTTAGTGGGGGTTGTTAGTGTGTTACTTCCAGTATTTGCAGCTCTCACAGGATACACAACCACTCTCTTGTAGCATTAGACTGCAAATGAGTTCTAAACTGTTAGGACACAATGTCACCGTCACCAGAAACTGGTGACCAGAGACCCAAAGCAAAGGGTCAGAGGTCACTGACCCTAGTCACAAATGATGGTGACTGTTCCATTTAGCAGGTCTTCCATGTTGACGGCCATCACATCCGAGCTGGAGCCATCATCCTCCCCATTGCCCAGGGCAACAAACACCTGCTGGGATTGGTCCACAGAAAGCACTTGTTCCGTCACTCCAGCAGAGTCCGCCTCTGTCTCCTGATGGGAGGAGTTAGCAAGGTTCAGTAAACTAACATGGAAGTACCTCACAAAAGACATAGGGTTCTTAAACTGTAAAAGAGATAATTAAGATGATTAAAATGCCTTATTTAGTAGTCTGCCTTTAATTCAAATTTGCCCCTGACCCTGGTGTTAAGAGATAAGAGACAACATACAAGAGACCCAAGGCCACCCAACTTCAAACTCCTATTCACCAGTGGCAGATCACGACAAAATATTCATAAGTGTTATGGTAAAAACTACACCTAATCTATTCGAGAGCCCAGCCCCTATCCAACGCCTTCGCATCAACCCAGAAACAGAACCTACACTAGTGGGTATTTTGGCACACAAGATGTTTTAGTAAATTATTATTGTTTATGCTAAAGAAAACCCATACATGTTCTTAAAACTTGCCTTATTAACGTCCACCCCTAGGATAATAAAAAACATGTAAAAAAAATATTTCGCAGTCTAGACTTTGTGATTTCCATGGATCAGCCTGGCTCATAGAGAACTGCGATAGGATCAAGATGGGCCTCGCCATTAACAGTGGAGCCTTCTGCCATTTGGAAGCTTCTGCGCTGATCCTTCATGAGTCAGGCTGTCACATGACTCCAACCAGGTCATCAGGAGAGATCAGCCATCGCTTCTTCACAAGCATAAGTCAACGTGCCATTTTAATACGACAAAAGCTCTTACTGATGCTGTAACCACACAAATGCCGTCATTGAACGTCTACCCAAGTCTATGGTCTGACCACAACCTTACCGTCTGGGAGGTGGAGGCCGGCTCCTCCTGCACTCCTATGTGACAGGAGAGGAAATGCTCCTGGAGCTGCAGCTGGGAGGAGCAGACAAGGGAACAGAGAGCGCAGTCAATTGCTGCCCCCTCCTGGCTGAAATGCTCAGAGCTGGCATGTTCCTGCATGTCAGTCTCACTGGGGAAAAGGGCTGGACAGTGCAAGCACTTCACCCTGGACGGGTCTGGGTCTGGGAGGAAACAGGACACACATCAGAGACAGAACAGCATGTTATTTATGTTAGCAGTGCCATGGCGTCACAGCTTTTAACTGATGATGGTAGATCTGTGTTCTCCACCAATAGCCCACGAGAATTAATTGTTGTGGACACCCCCTCACCTGGGTGCTCAGTCCTCTGGTGCTTGGCCAGGCTTATGGTACTGGAGAAGAACTTGGAGCACAGGCTGCACTGCCGCAAAGACTTGAGCTGCCGGTTGGTCTTAGCACCAAACACCTCCGGGTGGTTGGTTCGGTTATGGTACCACAGCCCGGACATTTGCTGTGGCCAGAGAGAGACACGACTTCCATTAGTGTGATTCACTTACCTGGTTGAAGAATATTCTTGGTCGTATTTTCGCTACCAATTCGATCTTTAATAGTTTCATGTTTATGGCAAATTGGGTATCAATGCACGTGTATTGTCCTCAAACCGTTCAATTTCGTTGTGTGCCCTTACTGATGGCTTAAATAATGTCATTTATATGTTATATTAAGCGTTAATGTTACAGGATAACAATCTTTAATTTTCAATGATATATTTTTTGCCATTTTCACGCTTTATCCCACACGACAGCAGTATGCGTGTGCCTGTAGACATCGGCCTAGACCACTCGACCACAATCTTTCGAACCTGATAGGACCTCTGGCAGATCTTGCAGCTGTAAGGTTTTCTCCCAGCATGCACTGCTATGTGTCTCTCGAGCTGCGCAGGGTTGGGGAAGGACTTGCTGCACTCGGCACACTGGTGAAACTCCTTAGGGTGGCACTCCTGGATGTGTGCCATGTGCTCCTCCAGGGAGGAGAATCTCAGACGACACTTCTGACACTCATGGGGCTCCTTGACCTCTGAGGAGAGGAGGCGGGGCATGAGGGGAGGAGGCGGGGCATGAGGAGATGAGAACGGCAGAGGCAGAGAAAGAGAGAAATGTCAAACGTCTTCTGTGGCGTTTACGCACTTTCAAATGACTGTTGCTCAGTAGCAGGAGGAACTCACTGTGTGTGGTGTGTAGGTGAGCGGAGAGGCCATTGGCCTGGCTGAAGCCTTTGCCACACTCCCGGCACACATAGGGCTTGTCCCCGGTGTGCGTGCGCACGTGACGCGTCAGCTCGATGGATTGGGCAAACAGAGCCGCACAGTACTGACAGGAATACATTTTACCTAAACACGCACACACGCACGCACACACACACACACTTTAGAAATCTCTATCCCTATTGGGACACAAGAAGTCAGTCTCATCGGAAATCTCTGTCTACCGTTAACTGATCTAAACCTGAAGCTAAATCCAATTCTTTTGACTCTAAACACAAGCCATATATAGCATTTCTTCCGATCGAGGCAGAAAAAGGTCCCCACCAAGTTAATAAACTGTAACCACAGCCCCACCCACACAAGCATTTCAGAGAATTTACATCCCCTTGATTTGTGCTACTGTGAGACAGTGAGAGTGTGTGACAGTGTGTGTGTGTGTGTGTGTGCGCGCGTCCTACCCTCTAAGTGTTTCTTCTTGGTGTGATAGGCCAGTGCGGCCGCCACACTGAAGCTCATGTCACAGCTCTTGCAGTGGTAAGGTTTCTCTCCAGTGTGCAGTCGCATGTGGTTCTTCAGGGATGAGTTGGCCCCGAACTTGTCCCCGCACTCCTCACACACAAACGGCTTCTGCTCAAAGTGCTCTGTGCGTTTGTGGTACAGCATACCTGCACAAAACACACACACCGTCTCAATGAAACCCCAGACACAAACATCACAGTCCGGACCTGCTGGACCTGTTGTATAATCACGGACATCGATCCGCTCACCGGTGGGATGTGCGAAGGTCCTGCCACAGATATCACAGGACACCGGTGCCCGTTTCTCCTTGGCGGATTTGGTCTCAGGGTGTACTTTGTTGCGGTCGAGCTGCAGTGCCCGAGGTATCGGCAGCTCCTCTGCACACTCGTGGCTCTGCTGCTTGGCCTTCTGAGACATGGGGCAGCGCTTGGTGTGAGTCACCATACGACACTTATAGTCAAACACCTTATCGCACCAGCGACATGAAAACTGATGGGTGGCTCGTTTTGCCTTGGACCTAGTCTTTCTCTCCCCCTTTCCTTCTGTGTCCTCCTCCTCTGCCTCATCTGCTTCCTCTCCTTCCTGGCCAGTGTTTGCTCCTGGGGCGAAAGAAGCCTGCTCAGCCAGCTCTCCGGCCTCGGCACCTGGGGATGCGAGGAATCAGAAGTGGATGTAGTTGATGCGGTTGAGTGTGTTGACTAGAGCTTGAAACAGATCAGAAGTCTGCCATTTGGCCGTCTGTATCCTCCGACTCCATACCTGCACCTCCATGGTTGCTCTCCTCCAATTGCTGCTGGTGCTCCTGCAGTGAGTTTGCCAGACTGGGGTTAAACAACCGGACAAGGCCCAACAGGGTGTGTAATGTCTGGGCAGAGAGACTATGCTGCTCCCTCATTTTGCTCTGGAGTCTCTGGAAGACATCTGGACCCCCAGGATCCCCCTCGAAGCATGACAGGATGACCTGAGATGGATACAAAACAACACAGGAGAAAATATTATCAAGCGGCCTGTGTGTTTGTCATAACAGAGACCACAACCTTGCAGTAGCGGTTAAGTCTCACCTGTTTCTCCTCAGTGGCGATTTTGTCCCAGGTCTGCAGACTTCTCAAACACTGCCACAGATCCCTGACGTCAGTCTGCATCTTTGCTGCTTCTGTGGCTGACGGGGTATCCAGATCACCTACGGACAGGAAATAAAATCTTAGTTTACATCTCTAGAACAATGGTTAGCCGTTTTGTTTTGCAACACATCTCGTTAGAAAAGTAGCTTTTAGAAGAATCTAACAGAAACACTAGTATAGACATGAATCCATTGTTGCTTCTGGCACCTACTTTACAAAAGAGTTTAAACAAAACACATTACAAAATTCAGGACTCTGTGACAAACTGTTTTAATTGCAACCCACCTGTGCCCTCTGGAAGTTGTAGGAAAGCTTTTTTAGACGGTGGTCCATCCTCCACTTTCGTCTCCTCGTTCACTGGCTTTGTTTGCGTGGCTGCTTGAGTTGCCTCTTCCCCCATCCCCTTGGATCCAAAGGGGCCAGCGTTCACACCACCCTCTGCCGTACCAGCGTTCACACCACCCTCTGCCGTACCAGCGTTCACACCACCCTCTGCCGTACCAGCGTTCACACCACCCTCTGCCGTACCAGCGTTCACACCACCCTCTGCCGTACCAGCGTTCACACCACCCTCTGCCGTACCAGCGTTCACACCACCCTCTGCCGTACCAGCGTTCACACCACCCTCTGCCGTACCAGCGTTCACACCACCCTCTGCCGTACCAGCGTTCACACCACCCTCTGCCGTACCAGCGTTCACACCACCCTCTGCCGTACCAGCGTTCACACCACACGTTATGCTAGGAACAGTCACTTTTGGGGAACCTGTATGGTCAGAACCTTGGCTCTGTTTTATCTGAAGATTGGTGGTAGTTGGTAAATGTGAAGATAAGGCTGGTTGGGTGGTAGTTGGTGAAGCTGGTTTGGTGGTAGTTGGTGAAGGTGAGGCTGGTTGGGTGGTAGTTGGTGAAGGTGAGGCTGATTGGGTGGTAGCTGGTGAAGGTGAGGCTGGTTGGGTGGTAGTTGGTGAAGGTGAGGCTGATTGGGTGGTGTAGGTGGTGGCAGCGATTGTAGTCGACTGCTTCATCAAGTTGGCAAGGATGTTCTTGCAGCCCACAGCGACGTCAAACATCTGCAGACTGTCAGCAGCGGCGATGATGCGGGTGAAGTTGTGTTTCCCTGGGGGCAGTTTCCCGGTGTACACCATGTCCAGCAAGCAGGAGAACTCTTGGGAAGACACCAAAGCCGTGTCGATAGAGATGGTATCTGAACCTTCCAGCAGAGACCTGAGACAAAGTAGAGTTGGTGTGGGTCTACTAAAGCTAATTCATAAAGCAGGCCAAAGCCATTTCAAAGGGTAGTTGGTAGGCTACTGAGTCTGCACTGAAATGAACAATTAATGGATTAACCTGAATAGCAGACTGGAGGCAGCCATCACCAGCTTGTGGGCTTGATGGGGAATATTCCCCACCAGAATGGAGCAGTCACAGAACTGACCCTCCCTCCTCAGGGCCCGGAGCTGTTGCGCCAGTTGCCTGGTGTAGTTGGGCAACTCCATCCAAAAACAGCCTTGGTCTTGTACAAGGAAGGCAACACATACGGCCCGACTGGCAAGCGTTGTTCCAAACTGTAGTAATTTAAATATTTAAAGACGTGACAACGTAGACCATAATATTAAATAAATAAAATGAACACAGGTGTGTGCGCCGAGAAGGGATACATGGGTTTCATGTTTTCGGTTATGTTACATAACAAGATTGAATTCATCATCTGTTGTAATATAATCAAGTTCGGGGGAATTACTGAAGCAGTGTTCCTATGTAAAGTTCACTATGAAAATTTAAATTATATTATGTAAGCAATGAGATATATGGCAAATGCATCCCATAGACAACGGCATATGCCTATTTAAAGATTAAGTAAATTAATGTCAAGTTTAGCCAACTTGTTTAAGAAATTTGAAAAAAACTGCTTGGCAGTAGCGATGTAAACACCAAAAACATGTGTGGCTTTAAAATCTATATAGATATCTACATCTATTACTACTAGCTAGCCATACTAGGTTTAAAGAATAGAACAAAATGTCAGGAACAAGTAACCAAGGCAAAACACTAATGTTAATCTGGACACAAGCTTGACATGCGTACTCTTTACCTTGAATTATATTCAAATTATCCAGCTCTTTATTTAAACTCCATCCATAGACAATCCAAAACAGACCAATAAAGCTTCGTCATTTTGAAATGGCGACTCGTCGAACTGCCAACTGCGCATGCTCCATTGGCCTTTTACTCTACAGACCAGCCCTCAGGAAGGACGCCATCTTTAAAAGCCACCATGGGCTTAGCGGATAAGGGTGGTACTGCACCCCATGGCCCAGAAATATTTTTCCCCATAGACTGGCATGGCGAAAGGAAATTCTATATTTCAACGGATAATTTTTTTGGGGGGTACATCAACTTACCAGCCTGAACATTTAAAGGGTCCTTGTTTGAAACAAAATGTTTTAACATTTACTAGTAGCCGAATCCAGAGTTGTTAAACTAGGTTTGACGAACGCGCATGTTGCTATCGGTTGCTACGACAACACAAACAAATTATTGCTAGTGTGCATGTGTCATGGGCCAAAAAAAATAAAAAATAATGTGTCATGGGCCAGTCAAAGCGGACATGTTGGCTTTATGCGCTTTTGAGCACTCTTATTGAAATGGGAAACACTGTATCCAGTTCTCTTAATACATCCATGCAACAGACCGACCCAGGGCCTGTACAGCGTTCACATTTTCTTTCATTTGACGCTGTTTTATACATACGAGATTACAGAATCATGCTTGCTTAGAGATAACTGTGAGCACCGAATTAAAACGACCTCTTCCTAAATTAGTCCAAGATTAAGACATCAGTGGCTACACGTTTCTAAACATTAAACTAAATATGTTATTGGGGCTTCGTTTGTACTTAGATTAAAATGTATGCACATTCTGATATTGAGACCGTAAACCATCGCTATTCTCCTTTCACCCAAATAAAAAAAATCTAGAAGAAGATTGCTGCACTTCCTGATTCAGATTTTCAAGTAATGATAGAATTGACCAAACTATCAATCAGAATTGACATATCAGAGAAAGAGATCTGTGTATTGTCTTCATACATTGCACAAATGAATACAAAACAAGTATTGTGAGAAAGCCTGTTCATTCAAATTAGAGGAATACAATAATTTATTGCCCATATAAAATAACAGAAAATAGTTCACACCAAGGTCTGCATTTGTTTCTGGCAACACAACCCTAATCTAAGTCTGCTGTTCATTTTATTATTTAAATATACATATTCTAGTATTTTTGTTAACTTTGAGGTATTGTTAAACAACCAAATAGTTAATTTTATTTATATTTATCACTTCCTCATGCGTTCGTTATAGACAATTTGCAGTGAGACCATAAGCTTCCACTGAAAAAAATGTATCTTGTAAAAAACATAAGGAACATTTTACCCTACAATTGGACGAAAAAGGGTATCTCATACAACTGAACCAACACTCTCAGAAGCAGATAGAGAAACGTGATCTCCACATTGAAAGACACCACTCACGCCCTGCTTTAACTCGCGGTCCAGGCAAAGATAATGTCCAAAGTCCAAGAGAACGCGTAAACCTCTTAAAATATTAAAAGCCAGCAGATACTCTTTAACGAAAAAAACAAAAAGGTTTGCAACAGTCACGATTTAAAATAGAAAAACAACATAAGAAAAACAAATTTAAAGCACTTGTCCTAATTCAAGCATTTGAAAGAGCATCAGTCCGTGATTGGCCCGCATCTATCGTGTCCTCTTCAGTGTCCAAGAAGCCCAGTGCCTAAACGAATCCACACAGGACAGTTCAATGACAATCAATCAATTAAAATGGAACAAAAGGCACTTTAACATGCTGCAGATCAGAGGCCACAAAAACCATATCTACAAACATCAGAGGATGACGGAGATCCAAAATATGCTCTTACCTTTAAATCCTTCCTCGGGCATGCACACTGAAACGAGAACAAATCGTCATTTGCAAATTTGATCTTTCAACTCAAAAACAAAAACGTAAAGGGGGTACATTCAAGCGGCGGGTGGGAAAAGCGTACCCTGATAAACATCATCCATCGCTGCATAATCGGCTATAGGTTCATCCGCCTAAAACAGAAACAATACAGGTTCAAGAAGGAAAAGAAGTACGACACACGTCCGCTATTTGTCTCTGTTAATCCAGACATTATATTAGACTTGGGTCCGATATCAAAATCAGCGAAAGGTTTCATGCATCAGTTAATAAAGATTGTTAGTGTCAAATATAGAATTATCAGAGAGCGGTTCAGACCTTCAGAGCGATGACGCTTTCTGGGATGACTCCTAGGCTTCCGAGGGTGGCGGAGTCATCCGTCAGACATCGGCCGTCGATCGACAGGTTTTGATCAAACGGGGCAACGGAAAAGGCGTGCATGATCTGGGAGGGAACCATACCAACACACCGAGATATGGATCAGAAACGTTCACATACAAACGAAGGGATGATTTATCAGTTGTCATTTATCGGTTAATCATTAACCTGGGTGGTTCCAACTCCGAATCCTGACGATTTATTGGGCCATTTACCACGGGTATAAAGTCACGTAACTTTTTACTGTTTGAATTGCATTGACAAGAACAAGATGGCCTCTGGGTTGGTGGTACTACGCTAACTTACCACGGCTAAGTGCTGCATTGGGGCAGTCCGCAATTACGTGTGCCTAAAAACAGCTCTTAGCTGTGGTATATTGGCCATAGCCCACACAACCCTGCCCCAATCAAATGTAACACTGGCAAATCTTCACCTGTATTTTGAGCTCCTTTAGCGTTTGATTGGCCGAGACGATGAGTGCTTTCTCTCCTCTGAGCTTCCTGTGCCTGGTGCTTCTCCTGATCCCTGATTTGCCACCGCTGGCCAAGGGGGCGGGACTTGAACCGGCACCAACAGTGCCGTCATTCAGCTTCTGACGCTTCGCCCTGTCTTCTGACTGGATACAGAGGGACATGTGACCGTGACGCTTCAAGCTGCATAGTGAGACGTCAGCGATTCAAATGCAAATCTGAATGCTAAAAATGTCCTGTCCTACCTGGCTGAAATCAGGGTCAGGCTCTCCATCCACCTTGGCAACAGGCTCCTCCCTCTCATCTTCTGCCTCCGACCCACTCACATTCATCTCAGGACCTGCGTCTTTCATTAGCTACAGAGGAAGAGAGTCACATGGTTAGTTACAAGCCAACCAGGTCTGCTACCTCTAGGATGTCATTTTATTGAGAAACAGTGATTGGAGTACTTTTTACAAAACAACTATTTACTATGGAAACGAAAAGACCAACCCTCTTGTCATCCATGACCTTGCGAACGTAGACTGTGGCTTGTGCGTACTCTCTCATGTCCCTCTGCTGCTGGAAAATGAAGCCTTCCCGGCACTCCCGACACAGTTCTGGACACACAGAAATAAAATCAGGCATGACCCCTCTTAAAAAGGCAGCCCCACAGTCCCAGGGCTGTCATCTCACCAGGCTGGGTGGTGAACTCCACACTGGAGCCGTTGGGTGTGGCCTTGTTGATCCGGCCGATGGAGATTGGCTGATCAACCAGGAAGTGTTTGCCTATCACCTCCCATTCGCTGGGCCAGAGAAGAGCTATACTGTGCAGAGGGAACAGTGCACAAAATGAGACCTGGAGGAATGGCAATCTGTTGAATGAAATCTGAAGAAAAAATTATAATAATAATAATAATTAAAGCAACACCAGCAGGGGTGAAGGGTCAGTGATGTCACTCACTGTTGGGCGTCTCCCTTCAACATGGAGTCGTAGGTGAACATAAAGCCCCCGTGTGGACATAGGAGCAAACTATTCCCAACACTAGATACGGGTGTGGTTTTTGTGGGCCTCCTGCACAGAGGGACAGAACAAAGACTTTTAATTCAATGCTTTCTTAATTGCCTTATCATTCAAACTGCACAATCGGGACAGCACTTACCTAATGAACTTCCTCCACTCTTCCACAAAGAAAAGAGGAACTATGTAGAGGATTTCTGTCTCCTAAAACAAAGATTGGGTTCATAAGCATGTCCCCATCAAATACTGTATGTGCATTTCAGCCAATAGTAGATCAATCCAGTTACCCGCTACGGGTAAGGGTACCCGCGTGGGTAGCTAATTACCTCTGGCCACTTAATGAGTGTGGGTCGGTTCTTTTCTTGGAACAGGTTGATTAGGGAGCTCTTCTGTTCTGAAGCCATCATCCGGTTCAGAGCCTCGTTCTCCTTCCCCTCGCGCTCTAGCCTCTTTACCAAAACACGCAGGAATACAACACACACATAACAGGACTGTGATTCGTTTGTTTTCCATGACAGAGCCAGAGCAGACTGAGACAATGGTATCCGCGTCCCATAATGCATTCCTTCCTACCAGGCACTGTTGACACGGCTCCTGTGACTGGTTGAACTGGGGCGCTCTGGAGAAATACACCCTCAGCTTGGACCACACCTCCTCAGTCACCAGCCGCCGCTCGCTTTCCAAAATGCTCAGACCACCGTGTCGACAGAGGATGTCCTCGTTGAAGGTCTTCATCTCCTCCTCTCCTCCGTCCGGGTTCTCTGGGCCGTACTCTGGAACCAGACAGGGACAGTTAAACACACTGGGGCACACCGAAAGCACTGCACATTATTTCTCACCTGACCTGAGACATTCAGCAGTTCTCTACCTGTAATCACTGGGATAACTGGTAGTTTTCCAGGACGTACTCTTTGAGACCTCTGCTGGTTGGTGTACCTTTAGTTGCAGAGATTTCTGGTCCTTCTCCGTTGGTTCTTCCATCACTGTGTTTCGTCTCCTCCTCATCTTCCTCCAGCTGATCTAAGGCCAGCTGTTTCCAGGTCCGCAGGGACGCCTTGCCCACCCAGTAGCCCGACTCGCTGTTGGACAAGACCCGGGCGTGGGAACAGGCAATGCCATAACCGTTGGCTGAAGTATTACAAACTTGTTTCAAAACCAAAAGGATCGTACTTATTTTGACCTGATGCACCAGAACACCCCAAACCGTTTCCATGACCAGGTGAGGCAGTGGTTACCTTTTGGGAGGACCCTTGACAAGGTTGGTGACTTCTTTGTAGTCCTCGGCCAACTGGTTCTTTAGCCGCAGGACTCTGCATCTCTGGCTCACACACTCCTCACAAAGGGTTGACCCTGGACACAATGGGTTACACACTCAAGTTCAAAGGTCGAAGAGTGTAGCAGAGACTGTCCACGCGGGCGAGACTTACCGTCCAGCCTGGGTCCTCCTCCATATCTGTCAAACACAATCTCCGCTGCTCTCACGGAAATCCTCTTGGCCTCCCGCACCTTGTCTGGGTGCAGTTTACCATGAAAACACAGGAAGTTGCTGTTGTCAATCTCCTTGGTGACCGTCGAGTCATCCAGCCACTTTTTCAGCCAATCCAAAGGCACAAATTCATACTGCTGGCCTGGACGGAAGACTCAGTAACATGAAACTTTCCATTGGGAGATCAGTGTTTGAAGAAGGAAATTGTCATTGCGCTGGGTGAAAACAAACTGTTATCGGTACTATGTTTTGTTTATACATCCGAGACGTGTGCATTCGCTTCTTTACAAACCGGCAAAAACAACAAAAATCACTGTCACTGTACGTCAGGGATCTGTTATAAATCACTATACAGGGGCCAGTAGCCCTGAACACGGTTGGTCTAAAAGCTGTGGAACATTCAAGTGTTTTCCATGGGTATGACAAATACAGAGCTGTGCAACGGTTTTTTTTTTTATATGTTGGTTACCAGTTTATAATAGCATAAATGCATCTCAGGGGTACATGTTTAATGGCCAATATACCACGGCTAATCACTGTACTCGGGCACTCTGCCCGTCGTCATAAGTAAAAGCTTAGCTGTGGTCTATTGGCCATAAACCCCTCATGCCTTAACGTTTAAACACAATAACATAGAGTCACTTATGATACAGTAATATTATGGTAGTCTCTGGGGTGTTTTTACCGACCGTCTTCCGCGGGTAAAAGCTCGTACAGATTCTTCACCTCCTCGTGTTTGGCTTTGCCCTGGACCACGCTCTGCTTCCGCATGGTGGCCATCTCCTGGCACCACTCCTCAAACTTACGGTTGTCCCGCTCCACCAGCCGCTCCAGGAAGCCTGGCACACACACACACACACACACACACACAGACACAGAGTTCACGTACATCCAAAACATACATTCTAATGATGTGCCAGTAACAGCCTGACACACCTAATGATCTGGCCGGTGAGTGTACACACACACACTAGTAAACTGTAGGTCCAGTAATGATGTTACGTCCTTACCTGGGACCTCAACGTTGGTCTCCATTGGGTCGGCGTCCTCATCTCTCTGGCACTTGTAAACCAGCATGTAGGCATTCCTGGAGCAGTGGTACCCTTTACTGCACTTGGGTTTCCGGGTTTGGGACTTCACAGTCTCAGCTGGAGGGCGAGAACGAATTTAAGACAAGGCTGTATGGTGGTGTGTGCGTACAGGGAGGAGGAGCGGGCGTACAGGGAGGAGGAGGAGCGGGCGTACAGGGAGGAGGAGGAGCGTGCGTACAGGGAGGAGGAGGAGCGTGCGTACAGGGAGGGGAGGAGCGTGCGTACAGGGAGGAGGAGGAGCGGGCGTACAGGGAGGAGGAGGAGCGGGCGTACAGGGAGGAGGAGGAGCGGGCGTACAGGGAGGAGGAGGAGCGGGCGTACAGGGAGGAGGAGGAGCGGGCGTACAGGGAGGAGGAGCGGGCGTACAGGGAGGAGGAGCGTGCGTACAGGGAGGAGGAGCGTGCGTACAGGGAGGAGGAGCGTGCGTACAGGGAGGAGGAGGAGCGTGCGTACAGGGAGAAGGAGGAGCGTGCGTACAGGGAGAAGGAGGAGCGTGCGTACAGGGAGGAGCGTGCGTACAGGGAGGAGGAGGAGCGTGCGTACAGGGAGGAGGAGGAGCGTGCATACAGGGAGGAGCGTGCGTACAGGGAGGAGCGTGCGTACAGGGAGGAGGAGGAGCGTGCGTACAGGGAGGAGGAGCGTGCGTGCAGGGAGGAGCGTGCGTACAGGGAGGAGGAGGAGCGTGCGTACAGGGAGGAGGAGGAGCGGGCGTACAGGGAGGCTCACCGATATCCTCCTCGATGCCCAGCTGCAGCTTCTTTCCCTCCATCTTCTCGATCTCCTCGTCGTTGAACTTGTACCAGTCACTGGTGCGGGCATCTCGCACGTGGGCGATGTAGTGACCGGAGTAGGCACTGACACCCCGATGGATAAGGACGGCACTCAGCTCATACACACACGGCACGTCTTCTGGGGACGCCACCCAGAGCCCAAAACAAACACACAGACTAAACAACTTCTCACAGCAAATAACATTCACTGATAACTTCAGTCCTATATACATCTGTCTTAATCATTAGAGCGTGGAATTGATTTTCGCCAATACCTTTTCCCTCTAGAAACGGGCCCATGTTAAGCTGCTCTGGAAAACTGATGAAGGTGTTGAGCTTCTTCTTGTGACCCGTTTGTCTGGAAAAAAGAAAAAAGGCAGTGTTCAACCATACCACTGAGTTTGCTGTGGCCCTAACCCAGAGCGATGGCCGACACCCAGAGCGATGGCCGACACCCAGAGCGATGGCCGACACCCAGAGCGATGGCCGACACCCAGAGCGATGGCCGACACCCAGAGCGATGGCCGACACCCAGAGCGATGGCCGACACCCAAAGTGATGGCTGACACCCAGAGCGATGACTGACACGGGAGGGGGGGGGTGGTACATTAAGGGCGGCAGACCAACTGACCTGTCGAAGACGAATCTCATGAGCTGCAGGTTGAGCGTGCGAGGCAAGCTGTGCAGTTTGATACGACGCGTGGCACTCTGTTTACTCTGACAGCTCTCACAGAAGTAGCGGTTGTCCCCGTCCAGCTTCTCATCCTGCAGGACAGAGGACAGTGTGAGTGATCCATGACCTTGTATCTACTGCCGATCACTACTGCCAATCATCTACGTAAACGATGCAGAGGCAAAACACACACAAGTTACCTTGAGGAACTCGGTGACACATTCTGTGAGGTTCTTGTGACCTTGGATGTTGAGCTCCAGTTCATAAAACCGTGAGGGTAGAGGAGAAGCACGGCCACACTGGTTACACCTGATTAGAACAACAGACCACAGTGACAGAGTCTGAGGTTATGGGTCAAGAGGAGATGGGTCAGATTTAGCATTTTACAATAACAAGTCTTCATCTGTGTCATGGCTGAACGGGTGTTTGGGTTGTACAGCGATCAAGGTCAATGTACCTTAAAACTAATTTCGTTTTTTTTACGTTGAAAAGAAAAAAAGCGTGGCACAAATAAAAACAGAACCTTTGCGGACACAAAGCTGGAATCTCTAGTAAAAAAAATGTTTTGTCTGGTCTGACATGGACTGTCCAGTTAACCTGACCGATCACATTTGAATCTGCCTTTGTTTGGCAGAAATAAAAAAACATTTAATTCTGTTCCAATTCTGTCCGGTGCCACCACTGATATCCAATCACAAGAGACGGACATTTGACTTTATAAAAATCCCCAATTAAGCAAAGAAAAACAAGGACGTCTCTTGTGGCAACCTGAAAATTCCAAATCTGAACACGTAAAACCACTGCTGAGCAGTAAAACATCAGTTAAGACTTGATGGGCAAATGCAATCCTGACTTACACAGTGACGTAAGACATCTGTCCGCAGAACTGCTGCTGAATCACATTCTGCAGGTTCGGGTTCTTCTGTTTGGACAACGTGTCCTCCAGAAGTGAGAGGAAGAGCTTGGAAAATTCTTGAGCATCCTAAAAATGAAAGGACAGGTAGAACCGATAGAAATGTTGACAGCAAATTTCATACACACACACACACACAGGGAAGATAATTGTACTCTACCTGCTGTTGTCCTGTGTCCAACCCCAGAGCCTTGACCAGCCCCGAGGGGTCAATGTACCTTCTGTTGCTGTTCTGCAGAAGTGCAAACAAGTACTGCAGGTGTTCACAGATGCTGCGAGGTTCATAGTCTGAACATGAGGAAGACAGATTTTTAGTTCTTCAGCTCGTTCAGTTCCTATCTGAGTCCATGTCATCAAATAACTATACTGGTTCCTATCTGAGGGGGTTTACACACCAGAGTCCATGTCGTGCTCCTCAGCCCGGGCGTTTTGACACAGGTACAGGGTCCGGCGCAGCTCCAGGTTGTGGAACCACACTTGCAGGAACGTGTTCACATAACATGTGGCACCCAGGTTTGTCAGACCCACGAATGTGTTCTGGGAAGAGGACCAGTTACAAGTCGGTTGTATGCCAGTGGTCTAGATGTGTCAGCAGTTTTAATTCATGGTAGTGTTGTCTTGTGTTCAGCTTATCCACCTATATGCTTCGGTGGTTGTTAATGTTAAAGGGCATGAATAATATTTAATGATCCACATATATATTAAGTCTGTAAATGGGCGGTCAAGTCCAGCATTTTAACAATGACATAATACAACGTAAAGATGACATGGGCAGAAGCAGAGCCTTGCACGCTTAAAATAAGTCTTAATAACCCAGGAATATTTTCAGGCGGAGGATCGATAAGGTTTTGGATGCACCAAGCCTTTATTGACACTAAGCCAGAAGAGTAAACAGTGTGCTCGCTCACCTCCAGGAACTAAAGCTGTTTCTCACATGAGAATACAAGTGTACCTACAGTTTTTTATACAATACACACACACACACACAGACAGAGTCTGTGCACTCAAGTTGAATTTTAGAGTACCTTGTCCCGTCGCTCCGAGTTCGGATCGTCAATGTTGTGGAAGGCGTTTTCATCGATTTCTCCCAACCAAGCATGTTCTCCAATACCAACCAGACAATTGGGATTCCCTTTGCAATTTCTCCTGTACAAGCAAATTCAGATGGATCAACGTCAATATCTGAACATTATTAGCTCACGTTTATTTACGCAGACAGAACCTACTCATGAATCTACAACAGGACCAGTCACAACCGGATGCACAAGAACAACACATATTTTAATTGCTTGTGAGAAAGGCTTGGAAATTAGACTTTTTGCCTCCTGCATTTATTTCGTCTTTTTAGGTGGTCCTAATAACTGCATGATTAACATGCGAGGAATTCAAGGGTTTGGATATCGACGGGTTAAGTTGGTCTTGATTAGAGCGTCTGTTAAATTTTACAATATAATATACAGGATGCACATGACATTCAACTGGCAAACTAGCAAGAGGATAATCAAATAACAGACAGACGCAGGCGGTTTGCAGTGTTCAAACACCATCTCTCGGCGCTAGCAATGTCAATAGAACAAAATGTCAATTTCATAAAATATACATTTTAAGAATGGGGATGGAAGACATTTTGGCGACATGTAAGCCTAGGTATTCATGTGTGCACGTATACCTGCATGCGCCCCTTTTGCACGCCGGTACACAAATTCGGTAAGCGATCTCAATATGTTCCCGTTGTATGTCTTCTGGTCTCACCGACTCGACCCAGCGCCAGGCTGCTTTGTCAACGGGAACGCGAGGCGCCATTCTGCAAGACAAACGTAGCCTACAATGGGCACCCGGACAAAGAGATGCCGAGGATGTTGCGGCCTAGTAGCCTCAGCGGCAGTCACTAAATGTCATAAGATTACTTGCTACATTTAGATCGTTAGTTGGCTTTAGAAAAACTTCCAAATATAATATAGCACTTAGCATGAAAGTCAAACAGGTTAAATAACAAATAAACAGAATAACATCAACTAAATGGCATATTTAAATAGACTAAACACTCGATTCGGGTCAGCTGATGCAGGTAGCTTGCTAGCAGCCAATCATAATGCTACATACTAGCTTGTATATTTCCCACTGCAAATAACTGCGTAGCTTACAAGCTAACTAGCTAGCTAAATTATGTATTGCTAACGTTTTTGGAAATAAAAATAAGAATAAATACTGCATATTCGAACCTTTCGTGCGTATATCACAGACCTCTGAATGTGCAGCTGCATATATTTTCATATTTTATTCACAGTATGTTTGAGATTTAGCGCCCTTGACCAGTTTTGAAATAAATATTTCCTCCTACAGTTTCAAACTTGCGAGGGGCGCAAGAACTACTTACGTATGACGTAATTGTTGTCAGCGTGGTTACGCACCTTGCACGTCCGTACGTAAGGACAGACGGATAAACGCGCATTCGCCCGTGATTGGATGAAACCTTCAATCCATCCGAGGTTATAGTTGTTGGGAACAGTGGTTGGATTAGAGTGCTCTGCTCCAAACTATTTAGTTTTCAAGTTCCTGCAATGACACATGGACAAAATCAAGAATTGTATAGTATTGTGTGGATATAAAGCAATACCGAATACAGGCCTAGCTGATAAGGATGTCGTTTTTTAACACAATAAAATTAGAACAATAGACTACAATAACTACAAAAAATCTGTAAGGTGCTAAATTGTCCAGTGAGGCTTCTGTGTGAATGTGGGGAGCCGGCTGTGTTCGGTTTGGTTTGGGGTGCATGTTCCTGAGGCCTAAAGCTGTAGGAAATAAACTTCTCTTGTGGTGAAAGTTTTTGGTCGTCATAGACCTCAACATCCTGCCAGAGGGGAGAGTTCTGAATAATGGGAATGAAATATGTCCCGCTTTTAAAAAACAAATACTGGAACGTGTGAGTACCACCTTTAGCTTTAATACCTGTCCACTATAGGGACGTGTATTTACCCTGCTCTGCATTCTTGCTGAAGTTGTTATAGCGTTTCCTCCCCAAAACTTATTGGGCTTTTGTCTGATTAGTTTGAGGCAATAATAGCTCCAGCATGAATGAGACAATGAGGGATACCTCTTCTCTTTCTGGTTCTCTTCCTAGACCGTGTCTTTTGTCTTTGTGTGGCGTCAACGTCTTCCTCACGGACCCTCAGAAGATTTGCCTGGTTTGTTTTCGTCTTGGGTAATGCTTCCGCTTTCTGGATTGGATGGTACCTTCTGGGTGGCCAGCCAATGTTTCTATGGAGGTAGTGAGTCCCTTGTTATCTGTTGCCTTACAAATGACCACATAATCGAACCAGTCTCAACAAAACTGTGTGTTGTGAGCTACACAAAGATAGAATTTGGAAACCGCCTCTGTTCAAGGCAGACTTACAAAGATACATAACTTGGTGTAAGAACCCAGAATCCAAACTCCTGAGCAATAGAAAACATGTTCATCCTTCAGTCGTTTGATGCTGTTACATACGGTGGGGAATCAGTAATTGGTCTGGGCAGCCATTTTGTGGGCGTTTCGGGAACATTTAGACATTGTCTACACACATTTCAAGAGTTCAATGACAGCATTCCAAGATGGATTAGAGCTGTTCTGAAGGGAGAAGGTTATTTGGTCCTGACATTAATCTATTGTTTCCATTAAATTGTCCACCCCAGGGGTTGGGTGTGATCCCCACACTGTAAACAATCTATAAGTGATGTAACATATTATTAAAATAATTACAAATTAAAATGTTTTATGTTTTTTATATCTCAAAACAACTGATACATTTGTTACGGTTATATTTGGCTACATTTCGACTGTAGGACACTTTTTTCTTCTTCAATATTATACATAATCATTTATGTCGCTTAAAACTCAGTCAGTAGACTCCAGCAAGTCTCAGAGTCAGTCCGCATGGTGCCACACCATTGAATTGCTTTTCCCTTTGATCACAATTGGTGTTTCGTCTGGTTATTTTGTGGAGGTATACCAACCGACGTCCCATGTGAGACAGAAGGCGACCCCGTCGATCCCACTGAAAGCATCTTCACTACTGGGTAGTCGGTGAATGGGGGCGGATAGAGGGCCGACCAAACCGCACCTCCTTTGGAAAAATCGCTTTAGACCGTTGTCATGGAAATGCCGGGACACGTAGATGGACTCCACACAAAAAAGCCAGCAGGCCAATAAGCTGATCGACCCCAGAAGTGGTCAGAAACATTAAAAAGGGATATTCCTTGTGTGTCGACTCATTTGACGACCGCGCAGTTTGAAATATGTTCACTTATCTAGTCGAGCAGGATTTCACACTGAAACACATGCAACACGTGAATATAGTTTCAGTGCCTGCTGGGATACCCAGTCCTGAGTGACGGAGAGAGTGCGTACCAAAGAAGTGCAACAACATATCTGGCGCTTATTGGGACTCGGCTATACGGAGATGGCCAAGAAGGGGACTCAATTTCATACCCTGTCAAAAGTGGTTGTTGTCCTTTGCATGATGACTTCAAAGACCCATGCCATCGAGACGGGTAAGAGCGTCGCATTTAGCCATTTGCCGCATGTTTACCAGACGCACACTGTTCTGCGGGTATTGCATGTTGTTCATTGGTCCAGAATATACTGTGTGATATTACTTGACTGTAATGTTGCATAATGCAGTTCTTGAAAAACATGGATTTAAATTCCCACACTATTCCACGGAAATAATGATAAATCATAAAATACCTAAAACTTCCAACCTGCAGACAGATAAGATGCGGTCTCTATTCCTTCATTAAATTAATTTATTAATAATGATTAGGCTTCTATTATTTATTATCTGAAATGAATACATAACAAAAGTTGCTTTATCATAGTTCAATGGGGCCTATTTCAAAACGCTACTCCTACTTCATGGAAAAATCTAAATTGTTGGCTAAATTTACTTAACTCTACTAATTTAATGACTAATCTACACATTGCAAGAATAGTTAATGTAGGAATCAAATGTCAAGATAATTAGTAATTCATTTTCATGCTCACAATGAAAAGTGAGTAGGATGGCGTGATCAACCTGACGTTATATTTTTACTTTAAATAACAGAAATGGATTTGGTTCAAGTTGCCAGTTAGCTGCTTTATTTAATTTAGTTCAAACTCCACCAGGCTATACAGCAAAAGGTAGTTAATTTAATAAAAGATGTACTGTTAAAATAAAAATTGGGAAATTATTATTTTATTGCTTATAGATTTATTGAGTGAACAATTAATGTATATAGGATGTTACATGTGACTTTTATTTTACAGATGCAAAAAATTGTCTAATGGGTTTCCTATCATTACAATTGTGAAAATAGTTTGTAGTTTTCCAGTGTTTACTTGAACTTTGCGACCTGGCAAGTTGTAACAAATAATCAAAGATTTCCCCTAGAATTTCAACCAATTAATTTAAACCAATTAATATAATCTTTCACCGTAAATGCAGAAATAAATAAACATTAGGATAACTCAGGGGTGTACCGTGGGGCCAGCTCCCATTTATCACAGCACTTCTCGCTATTGTGTGGCGTTTATGGACCTGGATGTGTGTGAGTCATGCTTGGCCTTGCTGTCTAGTATTTTCCCGAATCACGGGAAGACCATTTTTGAAACCGGAGATGCACCCGGTTTCTATAAATCCCTGAAGAGTGTTGTGAGATAAGCGCTACCCAACTTACGGTTGGTCCCCAGTCCAACATTCCGGGCGGCCAGCAATGGAGGATCCAGTGGTTGCCATGGGCAACATAGCTAATAAACCCGGGAAGGGGTCGTAAATCTTCCCATTATCTGGCCCATTGCCTAGAGTGTGTGTGTTGCCGCCGCAGCACCAGCTTGCCCTGACCTCTGACCTTCCCGGAGGTGTGCCTGAATCTCAATGTATCACCCCTATAGCCAGGAGGCCTGGAGTTTTACATGGCATTAGGAGATGGTGCCGTGGCCCATGGAGTCACTGATTAAAAACATGTTGCCTAACGCTGTCATGTTTTAAGTTTACCGTGGTTTTAATTATTCTGTTTAAAATGCCGTAAAAGCCAGTGACTCTCTGGTACTGTGGAACAGCTGAGATGGTAGATTTTGGGTGTCACATCCTCACAAGCCAGTTGTTTGATCGTTTGTGCTATTTACACGAGACATCCGTTTGTTATCCTCCAGTCAACGTGGTGGATTTCTGCGGTCAGAGCATCCGGGGTGACGGAATGATTGTCAACTCACACCAGGAGTCCAAGAAGTACTACTTTGTCACCATGGGAACTGACTGCCATCTCACAATGCAAGCAGCATCCCCCAAAGATAAGGTATCCACTACAGTTTTGCTAATCTTTACCAGGGGTGCGAATTTTGCCTAATTTGCAAATTTATTTTGCCCAATTAGCAAATTTTGCAATCTGCAATGTGATACCTCCCCCGGAACTTCAGTTTTTTCAGAACCAAACAATAAAGCGGCCGACATTTTTTACACATTGCACACATTTTACCTATTAACTGTTTATATTTTACTTTAATTCATACATTCTATTTATCTTTCGGTACAGATTATATTTTAACTATTGTAATTTCTATATTTTAGTTTTCTTCCTTCTATATTGTACGTATATTAACATCCATATTTACATATCTTCTATGCAGTGTCTACCACCTAACATGTCCACCCTCCTCCTGTCTTCCTGAAGGTCCAGTTCCACTTCCGCTTCTTCCTGGTTTACAGCCTTCTTCGTTTAGCCCCACAAAGTCCTCCTCCCCTCCTGCCAGAGTCCCCCCAAGGCCCGCGACAGGAGCCATCAACTCCAGTGGTCGAGCCCGGGGACCCATGTCACGCTGGGTCATACATTCAGTTCTACGACGGACCGCACAAGAACTCGCCGCCTGTTGGACCCCCGCTGTGCGGGAAGAGCCCACCCCGGCCAGTCCTGTCGACAGGGAACTACCTGACTCTCCGTCTGGTGACCCGTGGTACCCAGCCTCGGGTGGACTTTGTTGGGGACTTCACCTCCTTCCGACTAGGTGAGAAACAGCCAACGTTTCAATACTATGAGAAACAGTGTGGCCTGGCTGGGAATTGTTTCTATAATCACAACTTGTTGAATTTCGCTGTCTTTCCTATATCAGATTTGCCAAGGGACAATGTTAGTTAAGATATTATGCGTGTATGTTTCCTTGTATTGATTAATTTGTTTTTTATTCTGTGGTAAAATCTTGAACATCATCACACGCTCATGAGCTTTAGTTTGTTGTAACTGCAATTACCTGTCGCTCTCTCCATTGTCAGGTTTTAACCAATCAGAATGCAGCGGAGAGCCATACTTCCCATGTCGGAATGGGAAGTGTATTCCCATCAGTCTGGTGTGTGACGACAAGGGCATAGATAACTGTGGAGACGGTAGTGACCTGGAGGATTACCTGCCCTTGGGATGCAAGAACATATCAGGTGAGACTGCTGGGCAGCTGTCTGTACGAAGGGTCGACAGAGTCATTCTCAGTGCTCAAGTGATAATTTCATTTCCTGAAGGAAAAGGTCATCCAACACAAACTGGCCCGGTGTGAAAAAGTGATTATGCTGTTTCTGAAACGTGTTATGTAATATTTTGAGTGAAATAAATGATTCTGGAGGGCAGGCAGTCCACATTATGTTTAGAGACAATGTGAGTTATTTAAAGGTTGGTACACCCCTCCAGGCTAGCCAACGGTTTTATTCTACCACCCCAAACATATAACCTTTTCCCAGAGGGAAATAACACCTGTGTCTTCGTCTCTCTCAGGTCAGCTGGCCATTGCCCAAGCCCCTAAACCAGTAGTGACCTTCATCACGCCAGTCTTAAACCGGCCCACTGTGGCCATGTCAACTCATAGGAACTGTGGCAATCTGGATGGTGAACCCAGTCATGAATTAGTGACAGGTGAGTGATAACATGATAACAGTTAGTGACAGGTGAGAGATAACATGACAGCAATAAGTGACAGGTGAGGGATGACATGATAACAATTAGTGACAGGTGAGTGATAACATGATAGCAATTAATGACAGGTGAGTGATAACATGATAGCAATTAATGACATGTGAGGGATGACATGATAACAATTAGTGACAGGTGAGTGATAACATGATAGCAATTAGTGACAGGTGAGTGATAACATGATAGCAATTAGTGACAGGTGAGTGATAACATGATAGCAATTAGTGACAGGTGAGGGATGACATGATAGCAATTAATGACAGGTGAGTGATAACATGATAGCAATTAATGACATGTGAGGGATGACATGATAACAATTAGTGACAGACGAGGGATTACATGATAGCAATTAGTGACAGGTGAGTGGGGGCTGAGATATATAACAAAGATAGCATCAATGACACTCAGTGGGTACCACTGAGCGTGAAATATAACTGGCCAGCTAAATAACTGAAATACTCAGATGTATATTTGAAAGATAAGCTAGGCATTGTCGCATTAATTCAACAAACATATACAAGAAATATAGTTTGAAATTAATTACATTTTTTGTTACTCTAAATTGAATCCACTGAATCCACTGAATCCACTGGTTCAGGAAAATGTTCATCGAATAAATAGCTCACTCCAGGCTCAGAGCTTTAGTAAATTCACCCAGGCTTTTTTCTAAGCGCACCATATTAAGCCACTGGTTCTGGACGGAGTAGTGTTTGAATCGGTCAACACTATTCAGTCACTCTCTATACAAACCTAATTCAAAGGGAAACACATCTATGACAGGGGTCACACGGCTAATTGGGCCCCCCTAATTGGGCCCCCCATTGCTCTTAACTTTTACCGTAACAGTTGTAAACCAGTAAATGGTGATGATTCTATTACCCCTGTTTGAATGCCCAGTCACCATTGTTGCTTTTCAAATGACACTGCTGCAAATAGATACTGGCTCATTAGCTTCGGACAGCGTTTTGTCTGTGCCAAGACACTGTTTATCCAGCCAAGACCAAAACCATTATTTTATTCTTTCCAATTCAACCGGCTGCTGGAGGAGAATTGGCCGCGGAAATGACCCGTCATTTGTTAACAGGACGTGTGCAAATTGTCCCTTTTTTCCGCCCAAACTGAAGGATTATCGTATCGCCCCTTCAAAATAAAAGCCTTTTCTTCCTTTCACTGGTAACCCTGCACTCCGCTCTCATCCCTCCACGCTCCTCCAGACTCTCCGCCCTCCCTGTCTCTGCTGGCGCTCTACATCGCTCTGGGTGTGATAGCGGCCGTGGTCCTGCTGTGCTGGTGCTGCTGGTCTCCAGGGTGGTTCCTCTGGAGGGTCAGCGTGTGCCGCTTCCTGCCCTGCTGCAACTCGGCCTGCGCGTCCTGCCAGCTCTGTGCCCGTAGCTGTGCCCGGAACAAGGAGCACCGGCCAGCGAAGGTGTCGCCACAGGGTCAGGTCCCGAGCGACAACACCACCCTGGTCACGCTAACCCAACCAGTGGCCGACGTCGCCACGGTCGTCGTGTAGGGACATATTATGTTTGTCTTTCAGCTTAGGACTGTTATCGCCGCGTAGCATAACGGCTACAACAGTAGCATAACGGCTACAACGTTTTCTAGGCTAATGGACTGAGATGGAGGAGGATGGGTTGTGAGGTGCAGACCTTGATTATCTGTTGAGGTGAGACAGTGAGTCCGCTCTGTAATTATTTCTCCCCCTGGACTGTTATTATACCGGGAGAGGCTTTACTTTTTAATGTTTTTGAATCCTGCGGGAGATATTTTTTTGATTTACACAAATACGTCACTTTTTGAAATGCTACCTTCTGAAAAACGTTTTGTAAATGTGTAAATATCTATTGGAGAACCTTCAAACAGAGGCTTTTTGCTGGAAGTCTTGTAAACCATGTTCACATCACCAATTCCATCAAGTCGGGCAAAAAGTTTGTATTGTTATAAAATTCTAAATAATCCCCTCAACTTTTCCCTCCGTTCAGTCTGCACTCACAAAAAACTTTCTTCCCCCTTCAACACATGTAGAGGCTCTTTTCAAGAAGAACCTCATCCGCTGAAATAGAAACAGTTTTGGTAAATTAAACCCGGCTCTCTTGTTTTCCAGGAACTTTATACCATACCACGCCATAACTCCATAGATATGTCGCCACTCATGTCTGCCATGTAAACTTCTTTTGTTATCCTGCCAAGATTAAGTAAACACAACCTTTCTGGGTTTCCCCTTTGTGCGCGTTCTGTCCGGAGATTACACAGTTCCCTCGCCTCGGCCTTTTGAGTGGCCTTTGAGTGATTTTGAGAGATGCTCCCAAGCTTTCCGGGTGACGCATGCGTGACTAAATGCTGAGTCTCACTCCTCTGAGTTGCCAAGTGACAATTAAAGCTATGTTCCTCTCGCCGGCTGAAACTCACGCTCAGCGTTTTCCCAGAGACTTATCGCACGCGGACATATTTGATTCTGTCTTGTTTTACGAGGTCATCAGCTGAGCTGAAATCGAGGCTGATGTAGAGTTGAACCAGTTGCTGGTGCGTCCTTATCATCTTCTACATGAGGACCTTCAACCATGGTACCAAAACATGTTTCCAACATCATCGGCATCAGATTCTGTCCCACAAACCAAAATGAATTGCATGACTATTGCTGGAATACGTGACTTCCGTGTGATGTTTCAGATGTTATTTTGACTCGTTTATTTTCCTTGTGTTCAGACGGCTATAGTGATATTTTCTACCACCAGCTATTCTGTTGACAGAACCTCCATACTCAAAAGCAAAGAGTGCTTTTTGTAGTCAATAGTCTAGAACGGCATTTTTTTGTTAGAAAATGTCATAATTTCCTTTTTTCACACTTTGGTTTTTACTTTATTGCCAGTGATAGTTGAAAATGGCATTATAACAAATGTCTGATAAATATGTAAATATGTTTGACAAAATTAACATTAAAGATTAATTGGATTTCACCACATGCTTTAGCCTTTAAAAATGTGTGTTTTTATCAAATGTACAGTGTTTTATCAAATGCACCGTGTTTTGACAGAGGCACATAGAGAAAACGCATTAACTTTGTCAGGCCTGTCTCCCTCTCCTCTTCTTGCCATCTGTCTCTGTATCTGTTGGAAATGAGGGTTGGTGGGTATTCATCTGAGTCGGTATATAATTACTGCCGGGTTGGGCGTTCTTCCTCTCAGAGAACTGTGTTGACAATGGGAAAAGCTTGGCAATGATCTCACTAACCTCAAACTGTGTCTGTTGCCTATGTTACCACTGACAACCTTTCAGGGCAAACTGCTCTCTTTTAACAAAGAGAATCTGTTATTTCAATGGTGTTTAATCCTACCATCTCAGAGAACAACCTTAATGTTGGTTTATTATTGCCTTTGTAAAAAAAAACATGACTTCTTGATGACTCCTTTGCCCCCCCCAAAATAATGATTGTTTGACCCTTCTAGACAAATGAGTCCAGAGAAAAAAGTATTCTGGGTCCAACATCACCCTGCTTATTGCATAGGTGAAGAACAGCCTGTTGTTATTTCAGCTTAGGGACAATTCTACAGTATCTCTCCAAATGCAGGGCACCTCCAGGTAATAACGACTCCTGTCTGCTCTGGTGATAACCAAACGCAACCCGTGGACACATTTGCATATGAGAGAGAAGACACATGTCTCTCTGTTCAGCTCCGCCCACTTCCTGGTCCCAATCGAGCACGGGATTATCAGTGAGCGAAAGGTGCCACATTGTTTGTTTCGTATCTCAGCCAGCCAAGCCACTGGATGTGTCATCTATGATTTGCCCTCACGGCGACATGGCCCTATAAAACGATGCCATGCCTCAATGGAATCTGGTTTTACGAGGGAAGGGGTAAATTTAAATTGTCAAGTCTGCAGCTGCTGAAAACAGAATGAATTTATCATTTAATACCGGAAGCCTCGTTTTAACAGCAGTCCTGACCGTGTGTTTACCTAAACAATTTCTGCCTACTGTGCTAATAGTTACTCCACTGGGTAAGGGCTACCTACAGCTACTTATCTCCGTGATCATCCCATCATGCTACCTTAAAATACATTCAGTAACTCGAGTTTTCCTTGGATGAGAGAGATGACTAAAATGTAAATATTATAGCTACACCTATTAGGAGTATAATGGCGCCCTCCAGTGTCTTTTGGAGGTAATGTATAGTAGACCAAAACTGTACAAATCAATAAATGTCTCAATAAATAAATGTATATACCTAAAAATATAAAATTAATTATTTTACCAAAACATGTATATGCAATTAAATGTAAATGTACACACATACATATGAGTGACACATTTGTAAATCATCTGAATTGTGGATCAGAAATAGGGCTGATGGCCGTTCCCCTAAATTTATGAAGAATGCATTGACAACCTCTGCATCTGAATAGAACAACCTGTCAACCAGAGACTCGACGTAAAAAAAGTAAAAAATCAGCCCAAGCATTTGGAGCTCGGTTAGCCAAGTCACACAACTTTTGTCAGTATGCAGCCATTTGGGTATGAAGCAACCAAGGCATTAAATACCAACGAAATACATATTTACATAAATAAATGATTAAGGGAATGAATGAATATGCAAATAAATTAATGCAGAATTATTTATTTGGGATTTTGGCAGTTGTGGTTTGCCATAGTTGAACAAATGCACCTGTGACCAGGTGGGCATATCAATGTGTCCTGGTGGGCGTTTCCCTCTGACCAGGTGGGCGTATGTCGGCATATTTAGGTCCTGTCATGTCAACAATGCCCATGGTTCCAGTAGAGGGCAGCAACAATTGGCTTTGTGCTGTCTCGGGTTGGTGGGACTTTTTTCAAACAGGAATGCACTGTCTTGTGGCTCTCAAGCCTTATTACAACAGGAGAGATCAGTGCCTCCCCACAAACTGAACACCATAATCTCGTTTTCACTGGGATGGTCACTGGTGGTCTGAAAATGTAAGATTGCTGTTTTAAAAGCCTGCTTTGTTTTGGAGAAGCATGGCAAGTTCAGTGAGGAGATCATGTGACCAACATGCACCAATCTGAATGTTTGGAGAGAGAAGACGCATGTTTCACCGGACCCACCGGTCCCAGTTTCAAGATTTATGCTGCTATGCTATTGAGCCGGGGACGTTGGGAAATAGTGTGTATAACCTTTCCCTGTGTCTTGTTCCGCTTCCATCTGTCGGGTTCAGGCTGGGTGTTTGTAAAAGCACTTTGTGACAACTTTGTTGTGAAAAGGGCTTTATAGAATAAATGTAATTGATCGATTGATTTCAAGCTTCTACTGTCCTGCCATCGGGGTTGTTGGGATTAGGGAAAGCCGTTGTTGTGAATTGGAAGAAAGGGGTAAAAGTTTGTGTAAAAAATATAGTCGAATGAAGAAATCTGTACATGTGAGAAGAATGCCATAGCAGATACATGTGCATTCTGGGATTTCTAGCACATCAAATTAGATAACATACCACATGAACACCAAATGCAATTGGATAATGTAATACACAGAAATCTAAGATTGGTTTGTTTGTTTGTATGACATCATTGGGAAAAACAGTGTCATTGCATACTTTAAAAAAATATAAAGTGAAGGTCATTGAAATCACTTGATTTTATTTGCATTTACTACCGTACACTGGCCTGGTACTATAAATAATAGCATTTGTGTAATGTATTGTATGTCTACAGACATTGTGAATACAAATACAAGTTATTTAATTGCGATTTTTTAAGATTTGGCACCGTGGATGGAATCTATGCCAGTAGAAAGGATTGGAGAATTAGAATGGACCGCACATTGGCGGTCCTGCGATCGCTTGTTATCCCACACGGAGTCAGACAGCTCTCTCTTCGGACTGGTCCTCAAACTTCAGCTTGGAGACCAGTATGGTCCAGGACAATCCCGGCAGCGAAGCGAAGAGCAGCGCAGCACCGAGAGTCAATGCGCCGCTGTCTCTAAGGCTCCCGTTAATTCATACATTGTGTGCGTGTGTTTAGCGCATAATTCGGTGCATCAAGACTTCTACAGTTTTTAATACGCATGTGGTCCATATACGCTGCACCGGGCGTGCACTTCGTTGGCTTAGCCAGATATCTCAGTGCTCCTGTCGCCTTGATGTCAAGCAGCTTCTTGGGTAGGCCATGTTGATTTGCTGAGCTGAAACAACCATCACCTCCGAGTATCTCTTTCCTCTGCCTCCAGAACCCGTTGCTCCCGAGCTATAAGCAAAGCCAACTCTGTGTCCAGTGGCTCTCCGGAATAGAACAAGGACTGGTAGAAGAATTCCATTAGTGCCAGAACCGTGCCCAGCACGGCCAACACGGAGCCGATCAGGTATAACCGAAGCATTTTGCGGTTGGGCTTCTGAGCCAGCATCTCTTTGACGAAGGGCATCACTTCATACATCATCATCACCAGTCCAGATGAACCAGGTGTGACTGGGGAGGGTTGAGACCTTTCACGCAGCAGGTCTACCTACGTTTAAGCAAAACACATGTTAATGTCACAGCAATGTGCAAACAATGTAGGAACAGATGCAGATACATGTGGTGAAGTGGTAGGATACTTACCTTTTCAAATAGTTGATGCAGTTCTGTCGAAGATATAACAATAACTACAGGAGCTCAATGGGTTATATTAACCCGAGCGACTCGTTTATAAACTCCTCGCTGTGTTGTTGCCCATCCACCTCTGGACGCCCTGTGGAAATTCAGCTGTTAAACAAACAGCATGTGTTTAGCTGAACGTGAGCTACGTGCTGCAGCTGGGAAGCTGACTCCTTTCTGTTTATAAAAGACGCCTGATGTCTCAATGTGTGTCTCAATGTGTATGGCTTGACTTCTTGGTTGAGTGAGCAGGTATTATAAAACAACCAGAACGGCAATGGATGTGCTTTGAAAGCACCAAATCTGAATTTACCCGCTGGGAGGTGAAATTAGGGAGAAACACAGGGATAAAGTAAAACACATTCACTAATTTAATTAAATCCCATTTTTAAACCAAGTGTCACGTATGGGCTGTACTGATGTATGATGTATTATGTGGGGGGGCGACGGACAATTATAACTTTTTCCTTGCTGGAGACATTGCCAGGTAGGGGGACACGCGATTGTGCGGTTCCTCCTCTAATTGTACGCCTCCTCTCACTCGGTGGAATTGTTTGCTGTGTTATTCACCATATCATGAATTGCCGTGCTGTTTGTTTTGTTATTGCATTGTTCTACTGCTGATGGTTGTCCGTGCATTGCTGTGCTGTTTGTTGGGTGCCAGAAGTATTGTGTTATTTATCCTGTCATGAATTGCCGTGCTATTTATTTAGTTATCCAATTGTCCTGCTAAGGGGTTGCCGTGAATTGCTGTGCTGTGTATTGGGTGATGGGGTTGTACTCATTTATCATGCCATGAATTGCCGTGACATTCATTTAGTAGTGGGATTGTTCCACTGATGGTTGCGTTGTGCTTGTAAAGTAGCTTAGCTACCATAGTGGCTGCTTATTAGGGGAGGGTACGGCTAGAACCATCATGTGGTCTCCTGACTAGGTGGCATTACTCCACTTATGACTTAAAATAATAAAAACTGTTAACCAAATCCTTCAGTCTGGTGATTGTGCTCCCCGGAGATCCGAACCTGGAGGGCTGAGTTGGGTGCCCTACACGACATAAGGACGTTTATTTTTATGTAAATGAATTTATCTCCTTCATAACACCATCTGCTTATGACAAAAGTCAATAACATTATAAAGTCAACACCGTTCAGCTACTGTAACATCCAGTATGTCTGCAAATATTGCGTACTCAACTAACGCACTCAGACAACTTCCTGAGGAAACTGTGACTAATTTAGGACTAAAGCTCACTGCAGATGACCAATAGCTGGAGCTGTACTTTACAGTCATACATAATTGTGTAATGTATTTGCGAGAAATGATGACATTTCGGTAGCCAACGCATTTGGCCGAATCCCAATTGGATTCACTCCTTCCTCATCCTCAGGATGACCTATATACACTTCACTTCCTACCCTTTCCTCCTGCTACCTTCTATCTTTCTTGGGACCAGAAAACAAAAAATAACGTTCCCTCCACCTAACATTAACCCCAACCCATAACATACACTGTATACATGCCTATGAACCTAGCATTTGGTTGATCTGTAAAGTTAAAAACACACGATAACACAATGGTTCCGTGGTTCTGATAAATCTGTACCCTCTGGCTATTGTAATCTTTCCAAGTTGTAACCAATAATTCCTGGAATTGTATCAGTCGGACAGAAGCACCAGGTATGTGGTCTTTAGTCATCAGCCCCCCCCCCCCACCCACACACACACAGAAGTAACATTATACCTTCCTGACCATACCTGTCCTTACCTTAACTTAAAGGTGCGGCAGCAGACCTCTGGCGTGTGTGTGTGTGTGTCTGTGGGCGGTGAGTAACGGAGCACACCCTGTTCCTGACTGTCAGCCAGTCACACCGGAGGAAACCCAGTGTGAGTATTCAGCAGCCCCGAGGCTAGGTTTATTCACGCAGGTGATGATCAAAAACACACACCGCCACGCGTCGTCATGCAGAGTGCCATGGTTACCACCCAGTGCCAGACACGCAGTTAGCCATGGTAACCACCCAGTGCCAGACAGGCTGTGTTATCGCGCCCGGGGTCAACTTTTACCAGACTGTGCCAGGCATGTCAAAATGAGAATATGTGTTTTTTAACAGATTTATGAGTGTACAGTGTTGTGTATCATGACCTTAACTGCACAGTTAGGCTACTGTTCATGTTGAGACAAGCTGCAACCTGTCTTATTATCCACAGTATCATTTTTTTACTGTATCATTTGTTTCACCGTATCATTCAGGTGCTTGATACCATTATTTTTTACGATCCAGCCATTTTCAAATGTATGTTGCTAATGCGTCACTTGAAATTCCCTTTCTTAGGCACGCCGTCTCTTTCTTTGCATTTGTGTGTGACTGTATATGTTTAATGTGTGTGTGTGTTTGTGTGGTTTCCAGCAGGGTGTGGTTACCTTTCTGACACACTCTGAATTATGAAGCTCAGTTGGGAGAGTGTTTATAAACCCACAGCTAAGAATCCACACACACTTCGACCGACAGATTCAGAAGAGCAGACACACACACACACACGTATACAAACAAATATTTACCAGTGGTAAGTTAAGAAGTCGAGGAGATTAACACTTTCACCGGATTTCTTACTTCATATTTTCAATGTAGTAAAATTGTATTTTTTCTTGATATTTCTAACGTATGGCTAAATACTTCACATCATGAATTTGTCAGTCAATTATCTACTTTCTTTATTTCTGTCATGTCTTGGCGTAAGTTTATTTGAGCCTTTAATGTCTTTCGACCAAACTTTTCTGTTTGAAGACTTTCTCATAGGCGTGAAGAAAGATGTGGATTTTCATCCAATTATCAGGTAAATCACATTTGTTTTAGAATTGCAGTGATTTCTAATCTAAAACATTTCTTAGTTGTGTCGTTTCGAGTGTTGTTTTGTTTTGTTACAGTTTGTATAGCAACCCAGTTTATCTATATTAGCACAGTTCATACATAGAAGCATTTCAATGTGCCTTACAAAGGAAAAAAGAAGAAATAATAAAAGACATGCGTTTTATATTCATAGCAACCTGTTTACTGGCATCATGTACATTTAAAACATTACATATTTAAAAGGTCTTTAGAATGTTTCCAGGGCACTAGAACCTGGTGTAGGATATGCGAAAACTCTGTGCTCAATACTGTGCTCATACTGTTCTTCCGACTGTAATTATACAGAATCATGTATTAGTGAATTGCTCCCCTTCCCCAGTCCTGACTTCATTGGCTCTGGCCCAGAACGACTGTTATTTGGGAGCCTGTTACCCCCCGATTGAAGAACTGCTTCTGGGTAGAGGTCAGCTGCTCCATGTCTCCTCCACCTGTGGCCTCACTGGATCTGAGGTCTTCTGCTCCCCCCTCGGACTGGTGAGTCCCTGAAAACGGCAAAAAAACAACAACAGGCGAATCTACTCTGTTAGTTTTGCATACGGAAAGTTCCGGAAACCGCCAGGTCTGGACTGTGGGGTTGTTTAACATAAGCCCATGGGCACGGGTGGATGTGGGGAGAAAAGAGATTTGCCTGTTGACATGGGAAGACACGCCTCATCTCCAAAGTAGCTATGGCCATCAGACATGATGGCACACACTGTCCGGACTGGTTCTGTGTGTTTTAGTGTTGACCGAGCATGGTGAAGACGGGGGCAGGGGTGATACAGGGCGGGGTGGATGCTGGGTGGTGGGGGGTGTTGGGCGCTGGGGGAATTTGTGTCTGAATCTGTGCCAACGAGTCAGTGTTAAACTGCACAAGGGCCGTCCTCTATCCCGGTCTGGGTTAAATTGAGAATTATCTATTGGTACCTATAGTTAGAGGACATATTGAGCGTTCTGTTTGGAGGAGCTTGATTCTCTTCCGAGGGACTTGGTTACAGACTGTAACCATGGATACAGAGGAGAGCTCTTCCTGGTTTGATTGGTGCTGCTGCATGTTTGAGCGACAGTCAGGTCATGTGTCGGAGCCGTGCCCCTTCCTCTGATGTTGCTGGGCAGAGCAGGTAACAGTCACTCCGTTCGCAGAAACACAAATTGCAGCCCGTCCCTGCTTGTTTCGACACACACACACAAGTGTGTATGCACACACACATACGAACACACACACTCACAGACTAGGTTATTATTTTTGCTGGGCGTGGGCCCTGGCTCGAGTTTTTAAAAATTCCACAACTATTTTGTTTTTATAATCACGGAAAGTGTTAGCGCTTTACCTGATGGATGTGCGAATCACACAGAACAAATAGGAAATATGTTTCCAACTTTCGGCTTGTGAGGAGACGTGCCCCGGGCTACATAAATGTGTCTCGACAGGCGTGTGGATGTATTGTAATTGTGTGATTGTGTGTTGAATCATACCTGAAGGTGTGGTTGTGAGGGTGTAGCTCTCTGACACACTCTGTATCAGTCAACAGTAACGACATCAAGCCAGATGTGATTTATTATAGGAGTTATCAAGTTCCCTTGGGGTTATTCCAGCCCTAGCACATTCGCACATGTCCTCAGAGGTTTATCTGAACGGAAACATTTATATTGTGTCAGTATACAGGCTGTTTACTGCTGTTTAGTGCTGCTTCAATCACAGTGGTTATTATCTGAATTTGCTGGTTGTATATGATTGGGCATTTCTCTGTGTTTTTTGACAGATAGTTTACACAGTGACTAAAACATGTTCCCACAGCTCTCTGCTGAGTTGCATGGTGTGCTTTTGTGAGTGCTTAACCTCTGTGACCTTGGTCCGGTCCAAATCCGGCGTAACCCAAGGACACCAATCAGCTGGACAGTGACCCGGCCTGGCTGGGTTTGGTGTGGGCTGCAGATTATTTACTGAACGGGGGATACTGTATTTGACACAGGCTGCGTTTACAAAGACGGCCTAATTATTTTTATCTAGTGTGCAAATCTGATCGTCTCCACCAGGTGGAGCTGAAGTTTAAAATAAAGTCAGACGGCCACATGCAGTTTGATTGTAACTGTTAAACATGTAGTATTCACTAGATGAGGAACATTTTGACAATGTTAAACTTGACGCCGAATATACACAGTGTGAGTGTGTGTAGCGGAGGGATTTCTCTACAGACCCTGGAACAGTGTCCAGCTGTGGCCTTTCAGTGTGTAGGGGTTAGAGGTCAATCTCCCAGGGAACACTGACCACTAGACCACATGCAGACCTGTGGCAAAGGTCGATTCCTGACTTTTAGTAAGGGACATCTGGTATTTCCTAAAGTTTTAGTAAGGGGCATCTGTTACTTCCTGAAGTTTCAGTTAGGGGCATCTTTTATTTCCTGACATTTAGTAAGTGGCACCTGTAAATTCTTAAAACAGGTTAAGCTGCCCTGGTTCTATGTTCAGATATGGGTAGGTGGGGTGTGTGAGTTTCGTGACACATTTGTAAGACGTGCAAAAAAAATGAAATGTGATCGATTGATTGACTGAAGCAACACAGGTTGAAGGAGCAGTGAAAGAGGTGAGGTGGAAGATTTTACGGTTAGAGTATAAGGTGTATGTTTGTATGTGTGTGTGTGCGTGTGTCACAAATAGCAGACCAGGGCTGGGAAATCACTCCAGTCAAGTTACGTGACAATCTGTCCATCAGTGTGCCATTGACCTAATAGATGACACAACCTCTGACCTACTGAATGACCTGGAGCTCATAGCCCGGGGGTTATCTATATACTAGCAACAGGAGATCGTGACTGTTGTGTTGGAGCAGGAACTGAAACCCTGCCCTGTCCTGTCCTGTCGCCATCAGATCTCTCTCAGTCCCTCAGTCCACATTGGTCAAGAAGGAAACTGCGATCACCGGTCAAAGTTGTGACATGGAATCACGGTCCAGAACATGTGTCGCGTTGTAGCCAATGTCCAATCGCTCATCTTACCAACGGGGAGGTCGAAGGTCACAGGCGTGCAAGACAAAAGGCTCATTAGCATGTGCTAGTGTCCTGTATGACCTTCCTGTACATGTTAATAGAACCATTTCTGGTGCAAAAATCTTTTAGCAAACACTCTCTCTTCCATCTTTACCCGTCATTCCTTGAAATAAATCATGACATGTCTTTGCAAAAACAGTTGTAATCAAATGTTCTGTGCTGGGGCAGGGAGGCGTTGTCTGTGTTACAATTTGGCCAACGCCTTTCTGAGTTTTTCTTCTCGCCTGCGGCACATCTCGATGTCGAGCCTGTGTCGGTCGACTTAACTTCAAAATAAAGACCCTTTCTCTCCTCGTACTAGTCCAAGATGAAATGCTGTCCCTGTGACTCCAGGAACCCATCCAGTCGTTTGGCCCACACCATCCAGGACGTTCTGCCCGGCGCTGGACCCCAGAGGTGGTGGCAGTCCAAAAAAGGTGAGAGGCGACACGGAACCAAATCACACATATCTTAGTCCAGAATCAAACGTGATCCAGCAAATAACCGTAACCTGTGTTCTTCCAGATGATGATCCGGTGACCATACAGTTGGACCTAGAAAACCCATTTCAGCTGGACACCCTACTGCTGACCTTCAAGGTAGGATTCGCCAGCCGGATGGGCTTGGACAGGCCTCGTCCGAAACGCCACCGACAAATAACCTTCAAATAAACCGAATCCAAATGACGTGTGGTGTTTTTCTGAACGCCTCCGCGCAGGGTCCTCGTCCCAACGCCCTGGCGGTAGAGAGGACGCTGGATAACGGTAAAACCTGGAGACCGGCCGTCTACATGGCCACCGACTGCAGCACGGCGTTCCCAGGGGTTGCCGTGACTACACCGCGTTCCCTAGACGACACGTACTGCCGCACCATGCCCCCTCCGCCCGCCAACCCCTACCAGGAGCAGACGGTGAGGGGCCTCGCGACATTAAAACCCACATCCCAATTCACGTGAGACTTTGTGTTTCCTAGAGACAATGTTGGGGCGTGTTTCATGGTGCCTGTTTTCCATTCTGCTCGTTGCATTACAGATTCAATTCAAACCCCTGCGTCAGTATTCCGCCATCAGCGCGCCCCATGGGGAGAAGATCGAAGGTGAGATATAACGGCAGGTCAGGGATGTTATTACGTGCTAGATAATCACTCCTGTTAATGTGGACAGTCAGGTCAGAGTTCAATAGTGCAAAACTTACACCTTTCAACAACTTACAACTTTCCCGATCCAATGAGATGCATTGCCTAATGATTGACAGCTGTCTCTGCCCACAGAGGTGTCCGGACTCACTGGCCTGCGGGTGAAACTGACTGAGCTGGGCACAGTGCCCCGTCTGCCAGGCCGCAGTCCGTCTCGTTTCTATGCTCTCAAAGAGATGAGCGTGATGGGATCATGCCTGTGTCACGGCCACGCCAACCGCTGCCAGCCAGATACCAGCTTCAGCCAGCTGGCACGGACACTGGTAGGTACAGAATACCGAGAACATACATTGCCATACAAATGAGTTGGCGAGATGGCAGACAGTTCCAGAAAGGGGGTTTGGGCAATGTTGGCTAGGTTACATTTGAAATGTAATCGGTTGCGTCACTTTTGGATTACTCAGACGCATTAACGTAATCACATTACTTTCTTACATTAGGGGAGAGACAGGAACTAATTAACACAACAGCTCTGTATGTTCTGTGTGTGTCGCAGGTCAGCGCTCAGTGTGAGTGCCAGCACAACACAGCAGGTGTGAACTGTGAACGATGTGCAGATCTCTACAATAACAGGCCGTGGAGGGCAGCCGAGGAGAGCAACACACACACCTGCCAACGTACGCAATCACCCATGTCTTTAATACGCACACCTGCCAACGTACGCAATCACCCATGTCTTTAATACACACCAGAGTGTGTGTGTGTGTGTGTGAATGGACTGAACATTGATTTTACTGTGTTGCTGCCCCCTACAGGTTGTGAGTGTAACAACCATGCTCTGCGCTGCCGTTTCGACCCGGCTGTGTATGAGGCAAGCGGACGGCGGAGTGGGGGAGTGTGTGAGGGCTGTTTGCACCACACGACCGGGCCCAAATGTGACCGCTGTGCCCCAGGGTACCAACCCAACCCACGCAGTAGCATGGACCGCCCCGACGCCTGCATAGGTGAGCGCTCTCACCCATCTGGACGACCTCCACCAGCGCCACCGGGACAACCAAAACCACGGCGCACTAAAACCTCCGACTTCTGTTGTTCACCCAGTGTCTCGCTCAGACTGTTCCTGCAACGCTGAGGGGGCGGAGAACCAGGGTCTGTGTGATGACATCACCGGGGCATGTCGCTGCAAGGCCAACGTTGAAGGGTCGAGCTGTAACCGCTGCGTGACCGGTTACTACGGTCTGACCGCGTCAAACCCTCTGGGCTGCACCAGTAGGTCAACCACTAGTACATGGAACACTAGTGACCATGTGTTCCCTATGTTATAACCCCTATGTCATAATCCCTATGTTCTAACCCCTATGTTCTAACCCCTATGTTATAACCCCTATGTCATAATCCCTATGTTCTAACCCCTATGTTATAACCCCTATGTTATAATCCCTATGTTATAATCCCTATGTTATAATCCCTACGTTAAAATACATATGTCATAATCCCTATGTTATAATCCCTATGTTCTAACCCCTATGTCATAATCCCTATGTTATAATCTCTATGTCATAATACCTACGTCATAATACCTATGTTCTAACCCCTATGTCATAAACACTATGTTATAATCCCTATGTCATAATCCCTATGTTATAATCCCTATGTTATAATCCCTATGTTATAATCCCTACGTTAAAATACATATGTCATAATCCCTATGTTATAATCCCTATGTTCTAACCCCTATGTCATAATCCCTATGTTATAATCTCTATGTCATAATACCTATGTCATAATCCCTATGTTCTAACCCCTATGTCATAAACACTATGTTATAATCCCTATGTCATAATCCCTATGTCATAGTCCCTATGTCATAATCCCTATGTTCTAACCCCTATGTTATAATCCCTATAATATAATCCCTATGTTTTAATCACTGGCAGACATGATCTACATGCTGTGCTGACATTTGTTGTGTAAGTCTATTGCCATAGAAACAGAAGAGGTTCCAAGTCCCTTTTATTCATGGTGTTTGTACTTTCTATCTAACTCTCCAGAGTGCTCGTGTAGTGTAGCGGGCTCTACGACCAGCGTGTGTGACTCTGTGACCGGTCAGTGTAGCTGCCGGCCTCAATTCAAGGGGCGGACCTGTGACCTGTGTTCCCATGGTTACTGGAACCCCTCATCCCCCCGTGGCTGTGAGCCCTGTCGCTGTGACCCCGCCAACTCCCTCAGTGACACCTGTGACCAGGTCACGGGTCAGTGCAGGTGCAGGTCAGGGTTTGGAGGTCGCACCTGTGGAGGATGCCCTGACAACACATACGGAAGCTCTGTTACTGGCTGCAGAGGTGAGCGCCTGTTATGTTTACTAATTGAGGGGTTAGAGGATTTTTAAACATGCTTTGTTACAAGGCAAGTGGTCCTAATTTAAATTATCTCGACTCTCTCTTTTCATCTCTACCTCCTCTTCTGTCTCATCCCCCTTTCCTTATTTCTTCTCCACCTCCTTCTGTGTTCTTCCTGTCTTCCGTCTCCTCCTCTGCCTCCTCCCCCTCTCCTTCTCTCGCCCAATCTCCTTCTCTCTTCTCCCCCTTTCCTTCCCTCCTCCCCGTCTCCTTCTGTGTTCTTCCTCTTTTGCCTATCATCTTTCTGTCTCCTGCCCATCTGCTTTTGTCTCCTCCCCCTCTCTTCTGTCTCCTCCCTCTGCAGTGTGTCAGTGTGTTGCCGAGGGAACCGTCTCAGGAGGTTGTGATAAGCATACAGGAGCCTGCATGTGCCGTCCGGGCATCACCGGTACCCGTTGTGATACCTGTCGCCGTGGCTACTGCAAAACCTTCCCTAACTGTGAGGTCTGCCCCTCCTGCTTCACCGACCTGGACCTCAACATCAAGAGCCTCAACACGATCCTGGAGAGCCTCTCCAACAGAGTATCCGGGCTTCCTGGGGGCGCGTTGCCCTCCAGCCTGGTTCCTCGCATCCGTGCAATGGAAGACAGACTTAACTACATAAAATACTTTCTACCTCTGCCACCTACCTCCACCAGACAAGTCAACGATGCCCTCTCTCTGTTTACCAAGCTACGGTGAGGGACATTCCTAACTGATGGAAAATCTGCTTCCATCAGTTCGAAAACTCCAAAGCATCTGGATTTAGAGTCTACATTTGGGCATTCCTAGATTTACAGAATACAATGTCTCATTAGGGAAAGTTTTATTCCTCACATCCATTTTAATCCTCCAGGAAAAACCTGGATCAGGCGGATCGGGATCTGTTACCACCAATCCAAGATCCAGAGCTTAGTTCAGAACTGGATGAGCTCCAGGATCTCCTGAACAAACTGAGTCTGCGCTACATCTCCACAATATCTTCTTCCGAGAACTTTAACAACATAGGTGAGAGAAATATAGTTACACAGCTAAAGCTATGCTTGTGTCAAGTAGCAAAAACAAGCATCATAATAATTTATAATTGAAAAATTGAACCAGAGACTTGATTAAAGGCTGTTTATAAATTCTAACAAAGAAGCATACGTTAGCTAAGAGATGGTTAACATTTATGAATGGTCGGTTGTATTCAGGCGTAATCATGATTGATCTGAAATATCAACACATTGATGATATTTGAAGCTGTGCCTATTTTCATCCTTGTAAAAACATAAATATTTAAAGATGAGTAAAATAAGTAAATACACTTCAAAGTATTTGTACTTTGCACCTCTGCTAGCTTAAGGCTGTTAACACAACGTTTTAACGTTGTACTTGGTTGGTTCTGTCTAAGGGGACATATCTGCCATCAAGAAGGCCTTTGACAAGTCAACGGACGCAGCCAAGAAAGTCACCGCTAGTGAGAAGACCGTAGATCAGTCAACAGCTGTCAGAAAGACTGCCAATGACCTCCAGAAAGAGATCCAGTCAGCGAACACCGCAGACCTAGAAAAACTCAACCAGCAGCTGAACACCAAACCTGACCTCAGACCAACTGCCAAGCAGGTAACTCTCGACCTGGCCTTAGCCATAGCCTTAACCTTAGCCACAGCCATAGCCACAGCCACAGCCATAGCCATAGCCATAGCCATAGCCATAGCCATAGCCTTAGCCTTAGCCTTAGCCTTAGCCTTAGCCTTAGCCTTAGCCTTAGCCACAGCCACAGCCATTAGCCATTAGCCATTAGCCATTAGCCATTAGCCATTAGCCATTAGCCTTAGCCTTAGCCTTAGCCACAGCCATAGCCATAGCCATAGCCACAGCCATTAGCCTTAGCCACAGCCTTAGCTCTAGTTGAAGCCTAACTCCACCTCTACCATAACATGTTACTTTTGATCAGGTTTGTGGCAGCACGCGCTGGGACTCCTGCACCCCTGCCAACTGTGATGGGGATCTGTGCCCTCCAGAAGCACAACCCTGTGGGCGCAGGGAGGACTGTGTTGGGGCCCTGCCTCTGGGGACCTTGGCAGTGACGGATGCAGAGGAGGTGAAGGACAGACTACAGAAGCTCAATGACACCATCAAACAGGCCACGTCACAGGTAGGGGTGTGACACAGTTGGTTTACTGGCTGCGTTTGAAATCTTACGGAAAGGAGAAGTGTTTCAGTTATTCAAGCGGCATCCGTCGATATGTGCCTTTCAATGGCCCCGTTGCTGCATTCAATTCACAGATCGAGGAAACACAAGAGACAGCCAAAATGCTCCAGAAGTCCATGGACGCTTTGGCCGATAAGACAAGGAAGACCAGTAATGATCTGGAAGCAGATCTAAACCAGTCAAGAGACTTTGTGAAAGAGCTGAAGAACTTCCTTTCAGGTGACACATCATTCTTTTCTTGTTGTAGGTATGTTTAAATAGTAGTATTCCATGTGTTGAAGTAGTTCTATTGCATTTCTTCGCAAATGTAAAACATTTACTGACGCCAGTTCATTTCCCCTCCTTATTCTCTCCTCATCCTTCCTTTCATCTCTCTATCCTCCATCACTCACTTCTTCCTCGTTATCCCTTTCCTCCTTCCTTCATTCCTTTCTTCCCTCTTCCTCTTCGACATCTTCTTCTCCTCTCCCCCTCTCCAGACCCGACTCTGGACCCCACACTCATCAGTAGAATAAGTGAGGAGGTCCTGAAGGCCAAGCTGCCCGACAACCTGCCTGCTCTAAAACGGAAGCTGCAGAGGATCAGAGATCTGCTGGCGGGTCTCCCAAGCAGCACCGCCGTCCTGGACCGTACCGGGCCACAGCTGCAGACGGCTCTAAGCCTGCTTCAGGAGGCCAAGGAAGCCAGGTACCAATCGAATGGTCAGCCTTATGGCTGGCCCGTGCACACCCCTATTTAGTCGTGAAAACGAAACTCTGAGTGGTTTGTTCCACCTTATCGCGATCGCTGTGAGCATTGTGAGTTGTGTGAGTTTGCTGTAGTGCTTTAACGCCGGACGCTGTGTTACAGGGATGTTACATTGGGCATGAAGGCTGATGCTGACGGGTTGCTGGGCAACCTCGTCACCCAGGACGACGCCCTCTCCAACCTGGATGACAAAGTGAAGAAAAGCATGGCTATTGTGAATAACGTCAACGGTGAACTGGGGCTGGTGAGTTGGAGAAGGTCCACATGACCCTCTGAGTTAATGTGCTGAAATAAGCAGTTATACAGATACATGACCCTGAAATTTACACCGATCACATCTGATCTTGTTCCCCTCTATCCACGCAAATACGCTAATAAGATGTCCACTCTCTACAGGTGAAGGACATTTTGTTTTCAGCGGAAAAAACGTTGACTGATGTACCTGACCTGGTCAATGGAATTACTCAGCTGAATGGGCTCAAAGATCTTGTGACCTCTGGAGTCCTGCTGGCCCAGAATGCAACGGGAGAAGCGGATAAGGCTAGTGATGAGGCCGACGCCGCAGCCAAGGTGTGTGTCTGTCCGTGTGTTGTCTGGCTGTGTTTGTGCATTGTGTGTACGTCATGTGTGTGTTGTGTGTAGGTTGTGTGTTGTCTAGTTTTCTGAAGGTTTGTGTGTGGTGTGTGTGGGCTCACTGCACATCTCTCCACCTCTGCCTGTAGGAGCTGGAGCATCTGCTTGAACAGCTGGAGAAGCTGCGAGCTGCAAACAGGACCAGTGGGAGTGAGACAGCAGGAGAACGGCTTCTGAAACTACAGAAGGAGGCTGGTTCTCTGGCCAATGAAACTGACGTCATGATGACATCACTAGAAGGTACGAATACATGGGAATAAGGACGGGACTTGTTATTCTGATATTCTGGATGTTAGCATAAAGCTACTGGACATATATATTTAATGTGTGTGTGTGTGTGTGTCTTCTCCCATCTCCCTCTGTCTCCTCTCTCGCCTCCTGCCAGGGAAAACAACATCTCTGCATGAGCTACAACGTGAGGTCCTGATAAAGTCTGTAAACCTGACCGGCCTGGAGACCCAACTGCAGAACATCCTGGTTGAAATAAGAGAGAAGGTCAAGTTCCTGACCATCTGCTAGGGCTGGGAGTTCAGCGGGAAACGGCCACCTGCACTGCGGAAGGAGGAGCGAGGTTACATATTTATTTTCTGCTGGAAAATGAATGTCTCATTAAAGAGCTTTTCTCGTTGATGTTGCCGGGTCTTGATCATTGTGCTTCTCCCCGATTGGTCCCACAGAGAGCGTCTTACAAACTTTCCACCAATCAAATGCAGCAGCTGCAAAGCATTCTGGGGAGAGACTTGTGATGGTGTGAAGTGGAGGCAAAAAAAACAAACAAAGAAGAGGAAGTTTACATTTTTATTTAGAAAACAGACTTTGTGGTGGTAACGCAAGCATCTCCAATCAAATAGTTAGAATGGCATCGTCACTACAATACAGAAGTGGCACATATTATTCAATAGTGTCCTGTACACAGGACCACTGTACCTGTAACCAGGTACCATCTAACAGCGCGTGACAACATGGGTGTCAGGATATACAAACAACAGAATCTGACAATGACATTCAAACCTGTCCGAAAGATTGATAACAGTCAAAAATCTTATATTTAGGATTATAGATCATATATAAAAAATTTAGACAATAATGATTTTAAAAAATCGCACAATAATAAAAAACAAATAAGGATTCGACACTTGATCAATGACATCAGGAAACCCTTCACATCGAATACAGCACACGTCTTACTGTATTCACAAAACGTTTCATTGAAACCAAACCTTGACCTGGTTTACATTTTACCTCTGAGGCAGAGGACTCTGGTTAATCAGATTCTAAATCAGATTAATTCTTTATAAATATATATAAGATTTATTCTATATATAAATCAGATTAACTCTATTCAGGTCTATTTTAGGTACAGATGTGAGTGAAAGAACAACAGCTGGTTTAAGTTCAGACAGCAACAAAACAGAGTAGCCAAACAGTTTAAATCTAGCTGCCGCAGCTATCGTGTCAGCCAACAAGATAAAATAAATGTAATGGGTTTTTTTCATAGCTCAGTAAGTATTATTCAAAGATATGTGTACATTGTTAATATTTCATTATATACTTTTAATTTATATATTATTTTTCTGTCAAGATAGAAGTAGAAAACACAGTTCTGGACACAGTTCTGTTAGGGCCCAGTTCTGTGTGGGTCCAGTTCTCTGAGGGCCCAGTTCTGTGAACCCAGTTCTGTGAGGACCCAGTTCTGTGTGAACCCAGTTCTGTGAGGACCCAGTTCTGTGTGGACCCAGTTCTGTAAGAGGTGGTTTACTGCATTGTAGTGTAGTATGAACCTGAGTCCTGTGTTCTCCTCTGGATAAGGTTCAGGCCCCGCGACCAATCCAAGTGCATCTCAGAACAGCACTGTCAAAACGGACCAGCAGGGGGCAGCAGACAAATGCATGAAGCCCACATTTGGCCTGCATCACTGCAGAGAACTGGGGATGACAATTCACATAAATAATAAAGAATGTCAGATATTTTTTTAATTCAGATAATATTTATATTTTTTTAGGAGTTTTTTAGTAGTGTTGCATAACTGTAGGCAATCAAAAGTGGGCTTACCTTGAAGCGGTTGAATAGATATTCACCTCAGGGACCAATCACATGACAGAACACACTCCAGTCTGCATGCTGTCACCACCCCTATTGGTCGCCCTGTCTATGGTGTCACAGCTGACACAACAAGCCACAAATATATATGTATATATATATGTATATAAATATAGAAATTCAGATAACCGCAGAATCTGAGGTTAGGAAAATAAAACAGAGACGGCTCCACTAACTCGTTCCCCTTCAAACTCACCTCTTAGTTGTCGTGAACGACGAGCAGTTGTCGGCGTTGTACGTCTCCATAACATCCAGCGCATGCATAGGTTCGCTGTGGCTGGCCCTCAGGCAACGGCACGGACCCTCCGGAGGGGTCATGTGACACACTGGAATCGGGAGGTTGGCATTGGGGTCGACACTAGGTGAAGGATTCTGGGAGGTGCAGGGGTTGATGGCGGGTACGGGTTGGAGAGGGGCATCTTGGTCACTGACGGCCAGCTGACGCTTCAACATGTGGTTAATGGCTGCTGTGGCATTGAAGGCTTGCTGTAACACACACACACACACACACACACGCAGGGTTTGTATTAATAAATAACTGTTATTATGTTATATATTAGTTATACTGTGTATAGCCATCAGATATTCTGCTCACCCTCCATTTGGACTTGGCAAAATTCCTCTGCATCTGCACGCTGACTGTTTCATAGATGTCTCGATCCCTTGCCGTCTTACCGATGATCCTTTAACAGGAAATGACAGCGTCATGGTCAAAGGTCAATACAAATAAACATTTTGGAGTTTGTCAAAACTGTGGGTCCTCACCAGGGGTGTCTGAGTGCCTGTTCTGTGGTAAAACGTTTGTGAGGGTGTTTCTGCATCATGTTCCGGATGAAGTCCTTCGCTGCGGAACCAGAGGCAAACATAAATGTCAATAAATAAATATCTAGCACTGACCTTACTGCGCATTATTGAACATCTTTACAGTGTAATTGGCGTGCTCTTTCTGCGTTGTTTTACGGCCGTCGCATCTCGCCGATCGCCGTACCTGACTCTGAGATGTCGTCCCAAAAAGGTGTGTGAAAAGCGTAATCGGCCCTCATGATCTTGGAGAACAGACGGGCTTCGTTCTCTTCGAAAAACGGAGGGTAGCCACATAGCCTGTGACAGAGAGGGGAAGGCGTGCCACGTTAGTATGCAGCCCTACTGAGGGGTACTGAGGCATTTAGAAGACATGTCGGCAGATACATATCTGGATTCAGACGCAGGCACTTACAGGATATATGTTATGACGCCTATGGACCAGCAATCTACTGCCTTGCTGTAGGGTTTCTGAGCCAGAACTTCAGGGGCTGTAGGGAGTCAAATATACACCAGATTAGATAGCATGCTAATCTCTACCTGTGCTAAGAAGATTAACTCAGTATTATACATTAACAAACCATCAAACTCATGGACACACACACACACACACAAAATATTATACATTAACAAACCATCTAACTCATGGACACACACACACAAAAATATTATACATTAACAAACCATCTAACTCATGGACACACACACAAAAATATTATACATTAACAAACCATCTAACTCATGGACGCACGCACGCACGCACCCACGCACACACACACTCACCAACATATCCTGGTGTTCCACAGGCTGTGGACATCACTCCATGGTCGGACATCTTGGACAGACCGAAGTCACTGATCATGATTTTCGAGTTCACGTTGGAGTCGAAGTATAGCAGGTTCTCTGGCTGCTCACAGAGGGTCAAACCCAGATATAAGACCCCTGTGAGTAAACTAACACTACCAAACCCTTCCCCGCAGAACTGAATCTGTTTCCCATCCACCACCCCACTGGTGATCAGCTCACATCCACCACCCCACAGGAGATCAGCTCACATCCACCACCCCACTGGATATCAGCTCACATCCACCACCCCACTGGTGATCAGCTCACATCCACCACCCAACTGGAGATCAGCTCACATCAACCACCCCACATCCACCACCCCACTGGAGATCAGCTCACATCCACCACCCCACTGGTGATCAGCTCACATCCACCACCCCACTAGAGATCAGCTCACATCCACCACCCCACTGGAGATCAGCTCACATCCACCACCCCACATCCACCACCCCACTGGAGATCAGCTCACATCCACCACCCCACTGGTGATCAGCTCACATCCACCACCCCACTGGTGATCAGCTCACATCCACCACCCCACTGGAGATCAGCTCACATCCACCACCCCACTGGAGATCAGCTCACATCCACCACCCCACTGGTGATCAGCTCACATCCACCACCCCACTGGTGATCAGCTCACATCCACCACCCCACTGGTGATCAGCTCACATCCACCACCCCACTGGAGATCAGCTCACATCCACCACCCCACTGGAGATCAGCTCACATCCACCACCCAACTGGAGATCAGCTCACATCCACCACCCAACTGGAGATCAGCTCACATCCACCACCCCACTGGTGATCAGCTCACATCCACCACCCCACTGGTGATCAGCTCACATCCACCACCCCACTGGAGATCAGCTCAGCTTGTGTTGATTCTGTAGTGATATTCTGTGGTGATTTACCTTGAGGTCCCGGTGCACGATGCTGTTCTCATGCAGGTAGTTGACAGCTTGCAGGACTTGTCGGACCAGCTGGCTGGCGTCTATCTCTGTGTAAACTCCTCGATTTATGATGCGGTCAAACAGCTCCCCACCAGATACCCTGGGCAACAGCACTTATCAGAAACTATTAACCACTATATGTATACACAAGTATATATATATATATACATATAAAATATATATATATATTAATAAGAATACACCTGCATTATCACTATCAACATCATCAGAAGCTTTGTCATCTGCATAATCATATAATAATAATAATGTCATTGTCATCCACATTATCATCTGCATCATAAGAACTCCTGGTATTTCCTGTAGTGATACTAGTTCAAATATCCTACTGAAACAGTAACATTCCTCTGTAAGCTACTCCTGGTATTTCCTGTAGTGATACTAGTTCAAATATCCTACTGAAACAGTAACATTCCTCTGTAAGCTACTCCTGGTATTTCCTGTAGTGATACTAGTTCAAATATCCTACTGAAACAGTAACATTCCTCTGTAAGATACTCCTGGTATTTCCTGTAGTGATACTAGTTCAAATATCTTACTGAAACAGTAACATTCCTCTGTAAGCTACTCCTGGTATTTCCTGTAGTGATACTAGTTCAAATATCCTACTGAAACAGTAACATTCCTCTGTAAGCTACTCCTGGTATTTCCTGTAGTGATACTAGTTCAAATATCCTACTGAAACAGTAACATTCCTCTGTAAGCTACTCCTGGTATTTCCTGTAGTGATACTAGTTCAAATATCCTACTGAAACAGTAACATTCCTCTGTAAGATACTCCTGGTATTTCCTGTAGTGATACTAGTTCAAATATCCTACTGAAACAGTAACATTCCTCTGTAAGATACTCCTGGTATTTCCTGTAGTGATACTAGTTCAAATATCTTACTGAAACAGTAACATTCCTCTGTAAGCTACTCCTGGTATTTCCTGTAGTGATACTAGTTCAAATATCCTACTGAAACAGTAACATTCCTCTGTAAGCTACTCCTGGTATTTCCTGTAGTGATACTAGTTCAAATATCCTACTGAAACAGTAACATTCCTCTGTAAGATACTCCTGGTATTTCCTGTAGTGATACTAGTTCAAATATCCTACTGAAACAGTAACATTCCTCTGTAAGATACTCCTGGTATTTCCTGTAGTGATACTAGTTCAAATATCCTACTGAAACAGTAACATTCCTCTGTAAGATACTCCTGGTATTTCCTGTAGTGATACTAGTTCAAATATCTTACTGAAACAGTAACATTCCTCTGTAAGCTACTCCTGGTATTTCCTGTAGTGACACTAGTTCAAATATCCTACTGAAACAGTAACATTCCTCTGTAAGATACTCCTGGTATTTCCTGTAGTGATACTAGTTCAAATATCCTACTGAAACAGTAACATTCCTCTGTAAGCTACTCCTGGTATTTCCTGTAGTGATACTAGTTCAAATATCTTACTGAAACAGTAACATTCCTCTGTAAGCTACTCCTGGTATTTCCTGTAGTGATACTAGTTCAAATATCTTACTGAAACAGTAACATTCCTCTGTAAGCTACTCCTGGTATTTCCTGTAGTGATACTAGTTCAAATATCCTACTGAAACAGTAACATTCCTCTGTAAGCTACTCCTGGTATTTCCTGTAGTGATATTATTTCAAATATCCTACTGAAACAGTAACATTCCTCTGTAAGATACTCCTGGTATTTCCTGTAGTGATACTAGTTCAAATATCTTACTGAAACAGTAACATTCCTCTGAAACAGTAGTGATACTAGTTCAAATATCCTACAAACAGTAACATTCCTCTATGCTACTCCTGGTATTTCCTGTAGTGATACTAGTTCAAATATCCTACTGAAACAGTAACATTCCTCTGTAAGCTACTCCTGGTATTTCCTGTAGTGATACTAGTTCAAATATCTTACTGAAACAGTAACATTCCTCTGTAAGCTACTCCTGGTATTTCCTGTAGTGATACTAGTTCAAATATCTTACTGAAACAGTAACATTCCTCTGTAAGCTACTCCTGGTATTTCCTGTAGTGATACTAGTTCAAATATCCTACTGAAACAGTAACATTCCTCTGTAAGCTACTCCTGGTATTTCCTGTAGTGATATTATTTCAAATATCCTACTGAAACAGTAACATTCCTCTGTAAGATACTCCTGGTATTTCCTGTAGTGATACTAGTTCAAATATCTTACTGAAACAGTAACATTCCTCTGTAAGCTACTCCTGGTATTTCCTGTAGTGATACTAGTTCAAATATCCTACTGAAACAGTAACATTCCTCTGTAAGCTACTCCTGGTATTTCCTGTAGTGATACTAGTTCAAATATCCTACTGAAACAGTAACATTCCTCTGTAAGATACTCCTGGTATTTCCTGTAGTGATACTAGTTCAAATATCCTACTGAAACAGTAACATTCCTCTGTAAGATACTCCTGGTATTTCCTGTAGTGATACTAGTTCAAATATCCTACTGAAACAGTAACATTCCTCTGTAAGATACTCCTGGTATTTCCTGTAGTGATACTAGTTCAAATATCTTACTGAAACAGTAACATTCCTCTGTAAGCTACTCCTGGTATTTCCTGTAGTGACACTAGTTCAAATATCCTACTGAAACAGTAACATTCCTCTGTAAGATACTCCTGGTATTTCCTGTAGTGATACTAGTTCAAATATCCTACTGAAACAGTAACATTCCTCTGTAAGCTACTCCTGGTATTTCCTGTAGTGATACTAGTTCAAATATCTTACTGAAACAGTAACATTCCTCTGTAAGCTACTCCTGGTATTTCCTGTAGTGATACTAGTTCAAATATCTTACTGAAACAGTAACATTCCTCTGTAAGCTACTCCTGGTATTTCCTGTAGTGATACTAGTTCAAATATCCTACTGAAACAGTAACATTCCTCTGTAAGCTACTCCTGGTATTTCCTGTAGTGATATTATTTCAAATATCCTACTGAAACAGTAACATTCCTCTGTAAGCTACTCCTGGTATTTCCTGTAGTGATATTATTTCAAATATCCTACTGAAACAGTAACATTCCTCTGTAAGCTACTCCTGGTATTTCCTGTAGTGATATTATTTCAAATATCCTACTGAAACAGTAACATTCCTCTGTAAAAAAACTCCTGGTATTTCCTGTAGTGGTACTAGTTTTCTACTCACAGCTGCATGACGAGGTAATAGTGTGTCCGACTTTCATAGAAGTCCTCCAGTCCGACCACATTGTCGTGCCTTATCCTGTGGGGACGAGGGGAAAATGTTGAACACGCTGGATTCGTGTGTGTGTGTGTTTGTGTGTCTATGTGTTAGTATTCTGTACTGACCAATCTACAAACAAAATTACTTTTGCTGTTGTCCTTGAGAAAATAAATGCCATTTTAGGCTCAGGTGTGCAGGGGCTACAAATAGCCTGGTAGACAAAAACTAACATGGTTAGGGTTAGGGTTCAAGGTTATGGGTTAATGAAAGAAAATATTTTGTGTATGAAAAAATACTTCCATTACTACAAATGTCTAGATTTTCCAAATGTATTTGTGTGTGTAAAGTATTTCTGTGCAGATACTGACTTCTTTAGAACAGTGATTTCGTTCTCCAGGTTTGTACAGCTGAGGTGTTTCTTCTTCAGACACTTCAGGGCATAGAGATTTCCTGTCTTCTTCTCGCTTACCATATACACCTCAGAGAATGAACCCCTACACGGAAAAATAAATGGTTAAAAGGGACCCATCCATCAAATCCATCAATATTTATTTGTAAGGTCAATTAACTCATGGATTATCTGTCCATTAAAAGTCCCATCAAATAGCAGACTTCGGTTAACTACATGACCAGTACTAGTCTCTAATCGAATTAACCACTGTAACAAATAAACTCATAGGCACTCATAACAGAGGTAAATGGCTTGGGAATAACCCAGAATAAATAAACAGTCCTTTGGTGTTTGCCATGTGAACGGACACACGTTCTGAGGCTACAGTGTACAGTGTCTCCACCATGACAAAGATTACCATGAGTTTGGCCCAGAAAAAAAAGATAAAGTACGACACACTCGTCGTGGCCTGTGAATAGCAACAGGACTGCACTGGAGGATTACTGCTCTCAAGCTTTTATGTAACCCAGGACAGAGGCCCCAGAGATTAGAGATGAGTCATAATCATTTATTCAATAATCATTTATTAAACTATTAAAAGCAGAAGGCCATTGTTATTTGAGGATTAAAACACAAAAAGGGCTGTGAATGAGCATCAAAAATAATAATTATTTTAATATTTTAGCAGGCGCTCAAATCCAGACTGACACCCAAGAGCAATAGGTGTTACGTGCTACGCAAGTCAAACAACAATTAGCCTTCTGTCCCAGCAGATAATCTCCCTGTTGAGGGAAAAGTGAATTACTACATCTACAATGCGCTAGCTCACCTAGCTACATAAAAACAAAAACGGTGGATCGCTCTGTGGCGTGTGCAGAAGGACTAAAACATCTAAAGTAATGTACAATTATTTTCTCCTAATTGTTTGCATTGTTTGTTCGTGGTGTCACAGTTTCTCTCTGTCAAAATTAGTCGACATTGGAGAGTGTGTGTGTGTGTTTTCTTTGCCAGAGCCATGGGAACGTGTGCTTGCCTAACATTTATTTGCAGTCCGCCCTGTTAGAAGGATATCAACATGGGGCTAATCCTCTGTTTTGGCAGGCCGTCTGAGCCTGGCTGTCACATTCTGACACCTGTGCTATGGATCAGATGGGTGTGTCTGGGATGGCGAACACACAGAGACAAACAGATCCAATGAGTACCTGGGCCCGGGTTCAAATATATTTTAGTTTTATATCAATAGATCTCCTAGGAGGCACAATAAAACCTAGTATAATTGGTTAGGAAATAACTCTAACTCTAATGCTGTGTGCCAATCAGAATTTAGAGCTCAAACCACCCACCACAGCTCCTGTGCACACACACACACACACACACACACGTGCCCTGCCAGAGCGCTGATCCAATTACAGAGCTGTGTTAGGATGTTCCCATGCTGCCATGGATTCATGGCTCATCTGTTGGCCTCCGCGTCTGTATGTTCTGCCTGACCCGCTCACACGCAGACATGTTCTGGTTATGTTCTGGTAATGTTCTGCCTGACCCGCTCACACACAAACATGTTCTGGTAATGTTCTGCCTGACCCGCTCACACACAGACATGTTCTGCCTGACCCGCTCACACACAGACATGTTCTGGTAATGTTCTGCCTGACCCGCTCACACACAAACATGTTCTGGTAATGTTCTGCCTGACCCGCTCACACACAGACATGTTCTGGTAATGTTCTGCCTGACCCGCTCACACACAAACATGTTCTGGTAATGTTCTGCCTGACCCGCTCACACACAGACATGTTCTGCCTGACCCGCTCACACACAGACATGTTCTGGTAATGTTCTGCCTGACCCGCTCACACACAGACATGTTCTGGTAATGTTCTGCCTGACCCGCTCAAACACAAACATGTTCTGGTAATGTTCTGCCTGACCCACTAACACACAAACATGTTCTGGTAATGTTCTGCCTGACCCGCTCACACACAGACATGTTCTGCCTGACCCGCTCACACACAGACATGTTCTGGTAATGTTCTGCCTGACCCGCTCACACACAGACATGTTCTGGTAATGTTCTGCCTGACCCGCTCACACACAAACATGTTCTGGTAATGTTCTGCCTGACCCGCTCAAACACAGACATGTTCTGGTAATGTTCTGCCTGACCCGCTCACACACAAACATGTTCTGGTAATGTTCTGCCTGACCCGCTCACACACAGACATGTTCTGGTAATGTTCTGCCTGACTTTTTTATGGCGGTTTTGGAGCAGTGGCTTCTTCCTTGGTGCGCGGCCTTTCAGGTTATGTTGATATAGGGATCATTTTACTGTGGATTAGATACTTTGTATCAGGTTCCAACCAACATATTCACCAGGTCCTCTGCTGTTGTGCTAGGATTAATTTGCACTAAGGTACGTTGAACCCGAGGAGACAGAATGCGTTTTCTCCAAGAGTTTGGAAATTGAATAGAACAGCTGGATCAGCACAGGTGGAACCCCATACACCACCTTTACAAGCACCATAATTACCCAATGGAGATATACCTACATAGCTACAAAACAATCCAGATAACCTTTAAAACCATAGCCCAGAATGTCTGAACGACTAAATGTATCGTTCAATATACTGTCCTGGATGTGTGCCAAACTAGAAAAAGTAAACTAGGTAAAGTAGATCTTCTGAAGACCCGCTTAATCTTGTAGTTGAGGATCTGCTGAAAGCCAGAAGATCTCAAAAGTAAAAGTGGTTTGAGTTAGAAACTGTGTAAGAGCGCGACCCACAGAGTTAAATGCCAAAAAACGACCAGACTTTTGCATCCTGTAAGAACCATTAAGTAGTGGCTATAACAACACAGGGACTTGGCCGGGATAAACCCCGGGGCTAATTATAGCAAAGTACTTACGATCCCAGCTCTTGTTTGAATTCAAACACGTCTCTGATGTTGTTGGTGACTTTCTTCCAACTGCAGGTTATTTTTTTCCGACCCATGTTTCTGTCCCCACAGCAGGCCCCTGGAACCACAGACAGTTTTACCCCCCGGGCTAGAGATAGGAGTGCTGTGTGGACCTACACACACATTATCTAATCTAATGACAGATCTCACCGCAGATTACAAACATAGTGGACAAATGTGTTTCACAATTCCCAACCCTCGGTAGTTCAGTCAATTCCACCTGGTTCACGGTTTATATCGCGTGACATACCGGTTGGGAACCAAAAAAAGTTGCTGATGCAGCAAAAAAAAGGTGTGAAACACTGCCTCAGATACAGAATTTCTGTTGATTATTATTATGTTGTAAATATCCCCGTTCTTCCATATAAAAAAGCTTGCATGGAAAGTATTAGGGTCATTGGTGATTGACTGAACTCGGTTGCTTAACAGAGGACAGGATTAGTGCCCTAATGCCGGTTGATTGTTGCTCTTTAAATCCTCTCCCTCCCATACTTTTATTTTCTCAGCCAGAAACAAAATACTGCAAATTTAAGGACTATTTGTTAATAAATGAGAAATGACAGAAATATATAAAGTAGGAGGATACGTCGGGTAAAAAATGCAAAAGTAGGTTGTTATAATTCTATATTTCCGTGTGGGTTAACATGCGCAATAGGTCCGTCCGATTACCGTTAGATTTCTTCATCCAGTCAAAAACATGTCCGTAAAAAAAGTATTTTCCAGGTAATTTATAATATCCAGTGGTCTTCTGACATTTATAAAACAATGTGCGCAAAAAGGTGCGTATTACTTTTGTAGAAACATATTCATACAGGACACCACAGTAGGCAACATATCTCATGTCTTGCAGCAAAATATTGCCCAACATTTCAATTGGGCTATATCCTCTATAATGAAGCTATTGCAGGATGCTAATGAGGTTCTGTAATTTAAACTAAACACAAAACACCTTAAAAGTAATGAAAAATACAGATCAACAATTACCGAATATAAAAGTGATAGGGTATTTTATTTTACCTTAGAGGAGCAAGCAAGCGGGTACTTGGTCTGGTCCCTCGACAGAACCACCTTCCTCTTACAGACATCAAGACTCAAGCAGAATCTAGGGGGCGTGTTTTGCACCAAGTGTCATTAGTTGATCAGGTGGGGCTTGTTTGATGGCAGGGCGGTGCTACTGAACCCCACATCCAAAACACAATTATTTACAAATACAGAGAAGTAATTAATAAAATGTATGCAAATAAGCGAATAACTTAAAATATAATGTAAATCGTTTTCTAATTTCTAATCTAAAAACAGAATAGACAGAACATGAAAGAAAATGCACTATAGTAATAAAGCAGACGGGACCTAATAAACCAGAAACCAACATTAAACATGCTGCCACATCATGCAACAGATGAGATCATGGGGGTCAATTAAATGTGGACAAGGTATTAGAAAGCAAGACTGTGTGTTGCTGCTTAAGTCAGAATACGTGGTGACAGGCTGACCAGTTACACATACATCTGATGTGGCTAGATTGGTTAGATTATATATAACCAACTCACACAGGCGCAATGGTTTGCAGGGAATAAGGCAACTGCTGAATGTCAGATCGTTCATATATCCCAGCCTGGCTCCTCCCCCTATAGGGTCAAGGGGGGACAGTCGTTGGAGACTGGCCTTCTAACAGCAGCTGTGGATGAGGCTGATGATGAGGCTGTGGATGAGGCTGTGGATGAGGCTGTGGATGAGGCTATGGATGAGGCTGATGATGAGGCTGTGGATGAGGCTGTGGATGAGGCTGTGGATGAGGCTGATGATGAGGCTGTGGATGAGGCTGTGGATGAGGCTGTGGATGAGGCTGATGATGAGGCTGATGATGAGGCTGTGGATGAGGCTGTGGATGAGGCTGTGGATGAGGCTGATGATGAGGCTGTGGATGAGGCTGTGGATGAGGCTGTGGATGAGGCTGTGGATGAGGCTGATGATGAGGCTGTGGATGAGGCTGTGGATGAGGCTGTGGATGATCTTTAGGGAAACCTACCATGACACTGTAAAGGTAGTATGTCTGACACATTCGTTTGAAAAATCTGCAGAGACTAGCTGGAATTCCACTGCCAAAACACCATTCTCTTACATCTAGACAGATACACACACTGTCCTAGTGGAATTTAAAAATCTGTAAATGTGCACATGCACCTGTAAATTATTGGACCCACTTGAAACAAGGATCCACTCTAGTTGCCCATATTTTCCAATTGAAAGCGTGGTTAAGATTCCAATATGTGAAACACTAATCGACAGCTAAACCATCAAAATGTTTTCCTTGATGTGTCATGGGTTTAGATGTCCGAGGGGGTTGTGTCAGGTGAGAGAAGCCGCTTAGCATCTTATGTAACCTCCACATGCACCTTGGTCAGCATGCAGTGGCTATATTGGTTCAGGGCATTTCAGTGTGGTCAGGAGGGTGTGGTGATATCCTCATACCTCATATCCTCGTACTAGTCAATACTCTATGCCTTCCCTGTCAGCGCTTCACTGTTGGAAGGTGATTGTAGTGAGAAAACAACAAAACATGCCAAATGTTCATTTGTGTGCGTACAGATGTTTATTTCAGCCTGTGAATGTCATGTGAAGAGCATTTGTCTGGAGTCCATTACACCTTTGTCATTGAGAGAGAAGACAAGACCTTCTTTCATATTCGCCCACAGTGCTTATATTGTTTTCTTCCGTAATTGACGAATACTCCAGTATCTGTGGTAGCATAGACAAATTATTTGTATTAGCATGAAATCATACAGAGTTATTTGGAGCAGAGCAAAGACGAAAATAAAAAGTCAAATAGTTTCCACTCAAGCCTGTGTTCGCTGGTGTCTGTTTCTTAGGCACATCTTCGCCACCAGACCCATCTTCTCCAGGTCCACCATCTACACCAGACCCATCTTCTCCAGACCCCCTTACTGGGGCAGAGCAACGAATCCATCAGATCCCTGAGTGGAGGAGGAACAGTAGCAGGAGGATGGAGAGAGCCAGGACTAGAAAGCCCACGGTCATCCGGCGACAGTAAGACACCCTGGTAGCTGAAGATAATGTCTTGGCAGGTTGCGCCACAGGTCTGGTGGGGAACACAAGCCAAAATTCAAAAAGAGCAATGGGGCACTATCGAATCTAAGTCTACAGCTTCATTATGCCCAAATCAAAGTCTACATCTTCATTATGCCCAAATAAAGTCTACATCTTCAAGATTAAGATAAACAGGTTTTACTGTTCCATAACTCTTCCTGCAACAATTCCAGCATCTGAAGCATAGTGTAACTGTGAGTGAACTATAGCAGCACATTGTTCTTTAAAACTAGAGCGTATTGTTAGAACATCCCTGGACTCACGACTGCCTCTAATGTACCGTCATGGCCAGATAATGAAAACGGCCAGGTCTTTCAGATTAATTATATCAATTAATAATAGATTTTTACATTTCTTAATCGCAGTTTCATGTAATTGTAATAACGTTGAGTCATCTTCATACTTACTGATCTGATGGCCAGATCGATTCAGACATATTGTCTCTGAGCTTGGATGTGCTGGCTAATGACCGCGCTGTTGACCTCTCAGTTTGGGTGTCCTCTGAACTGAGCTTACGCTCAAGGGTCAACGACCTCCTCCGATGATGTAGCACGGTCAGTGAGGAACTAATGGACACAAACAGAATACGAGGGGGAAAGGAAACGCCCCAGTCAGTCACACCTTAGACTCTGTCATCGTTATCGTGGAAATCAGAGATGTGAATCAGTGGATGAGGGTGAACGTGTGGATGAGGGTGAACGTGTGGATGAGGGTGAACCTGTGGATGAGGGTGAACCTGTGGATGAGGGTGAACCTGTGGATGAGGGTGAACCTGTGGATGAGGGTGAACCTGTGGATGAGGGTGAACCTGTGGATGAGGGTGAACATGTGGATGAGGGTGAACCTGTGGATTAGGGTGAACCTGTGGATGAGGGTGAACCTGTGGATGAGGGTGAACATGTGGATGAGGGTGAACATGTGGATGAGGGTGAACCTCTGGATGAGGGTGAACCTCTGGATGAGGGTGAACCTCTGGATGAGGGTGAACATGTGGATGAGGGTGAACATGTGGATGAGGGTGAACCTGTGGATGAGGGTGAACCTCTGGATGAGGGTGAACATGTGGATGAGGGTGAACCTGAGGATGAGGGTGAACATGTGGATGAGGGTGAACCTGTGGATTAGGGTGAACCTGTGGATGAGGGTGAACCTGTGGATTAGGGTGAACGTGTGGATGAGGGTGAACCTGTGGATGAGGGTGAACCTGTGGATGAGGGTGAACCTGTGGATGAGGGTGAACATGTGGATGAGGGTGAACCTGTGGATGAGGGTGAACATGTGGATGAGGGTGAACCTGTGGATTAGGGTGAACCTGTGGATGAGGGTGAACCTGAGGATGAGGGTGAACATGTGGATGAGGGTGAACCTGTGGATGAGGGTGAACATGTGGATGAGGGTGAACCTCTGGATGAGGGTGAACCTCTGGATGCGGGTGAACCTCTGGATGAGGGTGAACCTCTGGATGAGGGTGAACCTGTTGTTGAGGGTGAACCTGTCGGTGAGTGTGAACCTGTGGATGAGGGTGAACCTGTGGATGAGGGTGAACCTGTGGATGAGGGTGAACATGTGGATGAGGGTGAGCATGTGGATGAGGGTGAACCTGTGGATGAGGTTGAACCTGTGGATGAGGGTGAACCTGTGGATGAGGGTGAACCTGTGGATGAGGGTGAACGTGTGGATGAGGGTGAACGTGTGGATGATGTCCACCTGGTGTGAGGGACGACCTGGCCCTGGTCCTCTAGGCTTTCGGGGCCGTGGATGGAGTTTTGTCTGACGAGCCGGGGGACAACAGTAGACGTCTCAGACGGCCTTCCAGAGGAGGGAATCGGTTGAGAGATGCATCAGTAACATCCACTATTCAAGTTCAAGACTCGGGACCAGGGATAAGACAGTGAGACAGAACATGTTCAGGTGCTCCTGTACCTGCCTGGCTGGTTCACACTGTCCCCCTCCGGGCTCTGGCTGTCTGTGTCTGCACTGGATCTGCAACCCTCCTGGAACTTTGTCTCCAGGTCACTGAGCTAGTGGGGGAAAATGAGCGGAGAAAGCAGGAGGTGATTGGATGTCAAACAGGGTGGAGTCAGGAGCCAGGACAGGATTAGAGTTATGTGTTTAAACCTGGAATGCTGTCGGAATAACCGTAATGCTGACTCTTCTCCGGTTGAGGGTCTGGAAAATAGTGTTTTTAATGTAATTAGTTACACATTTCAAAAACATTTGTAGAAACCTCTGGCCGGCGTACGTTACCTGTTGGGAGTCTCGTCTGACCAGCAAGTGGGAGACGTCTCCATCCCCTGTGACGAGATAAATCAGCTGCAGTTACACATAGATTGTTCTTATATTGTCAATACAACCTTTCCATTTGTGAACTATTTAGTATCTTATTTCACTCTAGGGCAGGTATGATGATACTGTTCTATTACATTGGTGATCCTAGCAAAATAAGTTTGTGGGTTTCTCCAGCCCATCTGGGGAAGCACCCTGACCTGAGTCGCTATGTCTCCTGCCCTGGTTGCTGTAGAGCATTTTCCTGGTCTGCAGGAGCTCAGCGTTGTCCACAGAGTGACGCCGCTTCAGGTGCACCAAGTGGAGCTCCATTACCTCCACAGAGTGACACACACGGGCCTCCTGACCCAGCAGACACATCAGACAATTAGACTGTTTCTAAATAACATTAAGTAATTCTCCACAGGGCACTAATCTGAACCTGATCAAATATCACAAATGTGGGTGTCAAACATGAGTGGCTGTGATGTCATAGACACACCTGGTGCACGCCCCCCAATATCTCAGCAGCAGCCATTATGATGTCATAGACACACCTGGTGCACCCCCCCAGTATCTCCGCAGCATCCATTATGATGTCATAGACACACCTGGTGCACCCCCCAGTATCTCCGCAGCAGCCATTATGATGTCATAGACACACCTGGTGCACGGCCCCCAATATCTCAGCAGCATCCATTATGATGTCATAGACACACCTGGTGCACCCCCAGTATCTCCGCAGCAGCCATTATGATGTCATAGACACACCTGGTGCACGGCCCCCAATATCTCAGCAGCAGCCATTATGATGTCATAGACACACCTGGTGCACCCCCCAGTATCTCCGCAGCAGCCATTATGATGTCATAGACACACCTGGTGCACGGCCCCCAATATCTCAGCAGCAGCCATTATGATGTCATAGACACACCTGGTGCACGGCCCCCAATATCTCAGCAGCAGCCATTATGATGTCATAGACACACCTGGTGCACGGCCCCCAATATCTCAGCAGCAGTGATGATATCCTGTACGCCTCCCAGCACCATGTCCAGCCTGCACTCAATCTGACTCAGCATCGACAACCACTCAGCGCCTGCACACATCCCTCTCAGAGACTGGGGGAGTGAGAGAGAGAGAGAGAGAGAGAGAGAGAGAGAGAGAGAGAGAGAGAGAGAAGAAAGGGGGGTGAAAGGGAGAAGGGAGAAAAAAGGGGAGAAAATAAGGAGAAAAGGGTGCGAGAAATGTGCGAGAAAGGGGGTTTGGGATTACTGACAAATTTACGAGAGATAAAGAGAAAGGCCTTTTGAAGGTGGTGTAATACAGACGTTTAGAAGACATTCGTACGGTGAAGCGGTCGGTTCCAACAGAGTTTTACCTGTAGCATGTCTCTACTGCGCTCCAGTTCCAGGTCAATGTTGTACCGGGCCACGGTTCTGTCGTGCTCCTCGGCATGCCGTCTCTGGGCCAGTGTGTACTGGTCACAACGGAACGCCAGCGCCACCTGGGTGAACACACTCTGAAGGGAACAGGACAGACAGAGTGTGTGATTGGTTAAAATGTGGACATGCTACTCACAAAACTCTCACCTCCACCTCGTCTTCGGTCATCTGTGCAGCGCTGAGGGCAGGAACGGCCGTGGGGTGAAGAAACAAGAAGAGAAAAGAGGAGAAAAGAGTGGTAAGGCCGCGACGAAAGAAACACAACGGGTTCAAATCAAATGTGTCCGAGTATTAACGGACCTGGTCAGGCCCAATCTCTCCAGTACAGGCAGGTTCTCCCAGGAGACGAGGAGCTGGTCCTCTGGACTGGGCTCTGTGGGTAGGAGATGGCAGGACATGGTGATAACAGCTTCGACCACCATTCAAAAACAGAAGACAGGAAATAGGGGCACACCCACGTCCTGTTGGAAATGATGCAGCGCAGCAGGGCCAATCTAATTCCATACCTCGGTCAGAGTCCGAGCTGTCTCCCAGTATACCAGCATATTCACTGGGAGGGGCTTCTGTAGTGGGGGGCTGGGAGACAGAGACGACCCACAAACCACAGTCAGAAAAGGAGAGACACAACATGAACTAGTCAACGAAGACGAGGCAAATCAGTCAACAAGCTTTTGGCCCAAATTTGTTTTTTGTAAATCAGAGCGACTTCCCTGGCTGAAGAATGGGTTCATAGGGAAAGAAATTCTCCTGCTTACCGAAGCACTCATTGTCCCAGTGTTGAGATGGGACGTAGAGAAGGTCAGTATGGGAGTGTTCATAAGATCTCCTCACATTTAACCCACCGTACAGAACGAGCGCTCCCACCTCCCTCAATGCTGAAAGCACCAATGCACTCTCTCAGCATTTAATAGGCAAATACATTAAAACAAGGCACTCTGCTCAACCACAGAGGTCTGTGTGTTAAACAGAAGATAATAACACACCGTGTGTAATACAAAATGTACAAGAGGTTCTAGTCTGTAGACCTGATGTTTTAACAGTCTGGTGTGTGAGTGTGTACTTTTGCTTGTGAAGTACTGTGTTATGAAAAAGTGATCGACCGGTCACGGTTAAACACATCTCATAACAATAACTGAAAGCAATCCTCCATGTTCAGAAATTCAGCCAGATATGTTCAGGCCCAGACATACTGTAACTCAGACGCACAATGTTTGGTGTATTTTGAGTCTAGAATGAGTCATATGTTAAAATTAAATAAAATTAATAAAATGCCATGCGGTAAGTTTGTTGTAGTTTTCTTACCGGTGTATTAGAAGGGCTGTGGTATTTTTTTTCAGGAGCAAAGCACAGTTACCTTTATGTAATGACGGCGGTGAGTTCTCTCCGGTTGTCGTCGTCAAAAACTTTTCAGAGCTCCTCTAACAGCTGCTTTAATTCCCAACAGCAGTATTTCCTCACATCACTGCACAGACATACAGATATCAGAGTCATGATTTTCTAAGCCAGAGGGAATATAACCAAGGACTGGTGGTTAAAACAGATAGGGAACCACACTCAACCAAAAAACACACCAATGATTAATTTTAAAAAGACATGTTTCTATCCCATCCGTGTTCAATACAGGTTGTGATGCCAGAGACCCATTGAAGCAGCAGTCAGTGTGATACGTCTATGTTTAATGCCTACAACCACTCCAGCACAACTAAAGACTGACAATTTACAATAAGACATGCAGATGTAATAGTGGGGCGGTCACCATATGATGACTAACAACACATTCTCTCAAGAGCTCACAAAAGGATAGTCAGGAGACAACCAAAGCAATGCACCGCAGCTCCTACCTTGGGCTTCAGCCTTCAGCCAAGAACCTGGGATTATCTAATTAAACGTCATGGCAACCCCCTGCGCTGTGCTATAGAGGTGACACCCGGGACACACAAAAGGGACAATTTAACCAGAAGTAATGCGGCATTTGGTCTGCAGATATTAACAAATCATTTAATAGGGATATCCCATCAGACTTAGTAAAACTCCTGAATTGAAATATGGAAAACTTCACATTATCATAGGTTTAATGTTTGTTAGATTAGAGGCAGATTTATTAAAGCCATTGCAAACAGTACCTCAAATGTTAAATGCTGAAAAGACGATACATTGATCACTCAAATAACCACTGACACAGAAGACAAGTCTGAAAAATAAACCTAGTCGATGTCAATAGCAACAGTGCATCATTGAATCTGCAGTTCAACTGAAGTTGAGTTATTTTTGGTCGGACAAGTGCTGATGTGCGTATTGAAGAGTGGGGCCACATGGAACTGATTGCTGATGCCACTGCTTTTGAATGCGACACTGTACAACAGTCACAAAAGGCAACTACACAATAGTTGAAAGCCATGATCATATTTAACACCAAGGCCTGCTTTAGAGACAATAAACTGACATTAGACCACTCAACACAACTAACAAGCAGAGCAAAGGCCGCTTATCCCAGGGGCCACTCAAAGTACTCGGCTGCTTTTTCTCCAGGAGATCTGGGGCGCAGATTGTAGGAGCATGTTAAACCAGAAAACAATTACCTCAACTCTTAACTCGGAGGCAAAGTAACAAGTACACAGTTTTCAGCAGCAAGTCTGTACATGTTGCTAAGCACCCAATCATTCATGAACATAACCATTTCAGAAGGAAACGCGAACACAAATACTTTTTTCAGTCCATTTATTGTTGGTAAAAATGCAGTTTGGTCCTTTAGTAGAGTCGCTGGGGCTTCCCCATGGTGCTCTTGACGTAGAGGGCACGGACATTCTGCCAGTTCTTCTTCAGCAGAGACACCAAGAAGTTCACCGCCAAGTGGATGTTGTAGACCAGCTCCTCCTCCGACATCTTCACATGACCAACGGCCACTGCCAGACACAGCACCTGAGATATTAAATAAGATGAGATCAACAACCAATGCCAGACAGAACCTGAGACATTCAATAAAATGAGATCAACATGAGCAGTTCTCAGCGCATTTACCAATCATGCAACACAGAATAAACCAGCAATCGGCACCAAAAAGATTCATACCTTCTTCATCTGGAACTTGATGGTGGATTTGACCTCATCAACCTTGACATTGAGGTTTTCGTTGTGGGTGAGCAGGGAGGGGAACTTGCCGGCCTTGTTAAGTCCAGGTCCCAGGATACGAGGGATCTGCTTGATCAGGGACTCTGAGGCCAGAAAAGCATCATACTTCTTGGCTGTTGGGGCAGAACAGGAAAGGTTAGAGTCGGGCAGAGACCAGAAGAATCATCCAAGACCAATAAACACGCGGCAAACCCACAACCGGAGCACAGGGCATTTGAACGTCCACTCACCCAGTTTCTTGACCATTTTCTTGTTCTTGTTGAGTTTCTTGAGTGCCTCGATGTCCATGTGGGGCAGTTCAGCAGCCTTCGCCTCGTCACAGTGCTGCTGGTCTCCCAGGATACACACAGAGAACTTGGGCCTGGGCGTGGTCTTCAGTCTACAGGGACGTTTCAGACAGTTGACCAAACCAAACAGCACACCAGTAACACTCCCCAAATACCACAAGCACCTGCTGGCCATGTCTGAATTGATGTTCACACACACTGGACATTCTAGTCCACAATAATATACATTACTCATCCAAAATATAAATAGTTTTACCGTTTACCGCCAATTAACTAAGCCAAAAAAACAACAGGTTCACATTATTCAACATGGCTGTGCAGTGCCACCCCACAAGTGACCACATCCAAACCCGTACGGACGACTCATACCAGAGACGAGCACTCTGGAGTCTCACCGGGCCACACCGACTGGCTTCTCTTCGGGACTCCACCAGCAACACCATTAACTAAAATGGTCGGCTCAAGGCGGGCACGAAGACCCCCCTATCTGCCTCCCCTCATGTTTTAAGACCCAGGGTAGGGGTCCGTCTGCACGTCTCCTCCCCCAGGGAGAGGTTCAGTCAGACTACCCAGAACACTTCTGCACCACCAGCCCCATAACAGCCCTGGCAGTGGGTTTTTGTTGTTGTGAGTAAATGGGTTTCTATGTGATTAATGGATGTATAAATGTCATGCAGATGAAATTGACTGTGTGTGAGCAATTAAGTTCAGCATGTCACGATTGAAGAGCCAAACCAGGCCCGTTCACATTGAGGACTAGGGCAGAAGGGCTGATGGGCAGAAGTATGGGTGATACAGGAAATGGGCCCAACCTGACTGTGCCAGAGAAACGCTTGTCCTTCTGGGGATCGTAGTTCTTCAAGCTGATCTGAAGTTCCACAGATTCTGTGAACCTTTCGAGAAACACAAGTACCATAAATAAAACAAGTTTTGATACAAATAACAGGCAAATATTAATCAACTGGACAACAGAGCTCAAAAAGTATTAAAGTAGATACTTACTTGCGTGGCTTGGCTAGGGATCCTGCCTGGACCTCCTTGACCACCTCATAAAGCATATCCCGGGACACCTTACTATAATCAAACATAATATAAACAATTCAGAAAATGCCATGATCGTCAATTATTCGATACCCGGCCCCACATTTAACTGAACTGACTTTAAACTAGTTGGAGGGTAGTTACAGTTATTAGCTGACAACCCGGTCTCTAAAGGAGATCCATATAAGCCGTTAAGAAATACCACTCACAGAACTAATGCATTATTAATCATCGTCAACAATATTTAATACTATTAAGTTCAATTCGAAAGTATATTTATTAGGATTTTATGTTCGATGGCTGTGGATTAGTAACATAGCTTTAGCATGCAAGCGAACTGCACTGTCCCAAGACAATTGACTAACAGCTAGAAAATATTATATCCAAAGTGAACGCAGTTGCACTGTGGAACCTAAGTCGTATTTAACGGATCACTGAAGTAGACGAAAATATTCTAAGTTCAGTTTATTCTTTATTTGTTACAAATTTTCTCTCACCTCATTTTGACGGTATGTGTTACACGCACCAGACCACTGAAAAGAAGGAAGTAGCGTCAGTCGGTCGCAGTTTATAGACGTAGGCAGTGACGTATTTCCTGTGTCTCCCAATCGGCCATTTTTTCTTTTCAAGCCTTAAGTTACGACCATCCTGATTCTGTTTAGCGCCACACGTCAGTCCGGAGACACACTATGCCATTTGGCTTTAATGTTTCTTACATAATGCTTGTAGATAGCAAGGTTCAATATTAAAACACACATTGTAATTTGGTTTTCCTAAGTTGGGCGGACAAATCAGAGTTCCCTGTGGGAGGGTTTAGTTGATGACGACCACATACAGCGCGATATTTAAAATACAGAACAACTTAACCAGATTAATAGCAAATAGCATTAGTTGAAGTTGAGTTCATAGATAGAGGATCTGTGAGGAACGGCCAAAATCCAGGTGTGTTAGAGGCCTAACCAAGACTCAAAGCTGTGATCGCTAATATAAGGGTCTAACACTTCTGTATGAGCCATTTCAGTTAATTAATTTTTCATACAATCATTATGGAGTGTTGTGTAAAGTCTGATTGCAAACATTATTCTTTATTAATTTTCTATAACACCACGAAATGTGGAGAAAGATAAAGGGACTGAATGCTTTACAAAGGTACTGTACCCAGCCTTATGTATGAGGACACACACAGTTCAGACTCACATCAGGTTACACGGGAAACTTGCAGGAAAGAAGACAGAGGCCCACCTTGGAGTCATAACACCTAACAACATACACACTGACCGATCCCATGCCGTATTAGATTTACGTTTTCTTTCTCTAGAATTGTAGAAACAGGCACATTAACTTTCTCCCTGTGTGTTCTGCGCATCAAGAGATGTAGTGCAATAATTGAAATGGTGTATTCAGGTTAGTGAGGCCAGAACAAAAAAACATACTCATATTAACACATCAACGTTTGTTTTATTCCACTATTTTTAGGATGTTTTACACAGAAGGCATAAATCCATCAGGAAGGTTACCAGTGCCACAGGGTGTTTATAAAGATTTTTAATGGGGCAAATGCACAATATTGTTGAGGCAGAAGTATTCAGACGTGTGATGTGCTCATACATGTGTATGTGTAAATAAATTCATTAAAAAACAATTAATATGTTTGCTCTTATGCAACATTAATGCTGACATTTTATTGTACCAAATCAGTAACTGAAAAGTAACACGTTTATCTTCTCTAGAAGTTTCTGAACACATTAAATGTGTCACATGTGTAATTATATCCACAAGTGGTCCATGATGAGAAAATAGCCAGGGGCTCCCAAAGGTTTTGAAAAAATGTAATACTTCATACTAATTGAAATGAACTGAGGGGAAACTAATCCAGGGTACACTAACTCTACACGGCTACAGTGCACTGTAATTCCAACACGTGAATTAACACTTCCACACTTGATTGTAGTTCTAAAGTGGCAACAGAACACCACCAATGCAACGTGGTGAGAACGGTTCTGCTGTAGGATCGATCGGAGGACCAGTCAGCTGTGCTTAATCAACTCCCCGGGACCTGAAATACGAATAGGCTGAAGCGCTTTTTCAAAAGATTCCCGTTGAACTATTTGGCAACCTCTCTACTGTATAGGCCAGAAGTGACATTATCATGCCGTTCACCCATTGTTGTACGAGAATACAAACTTTCTTTTGTATAATGTCACAATATAGAAAACAAAGAAAAACATATATTGATTTGCATATAGTTGTATGTAAGAAGTGCCTCAGTTACCCTGATCGGCGGACCTAAAAGAATGAGGACAAACCTATTTCCTCTCATGGCAATTTAGATTGGTCCCCCTGGATTCCAATTTTCCAAAAGCATTACAAATCCGTCAGAGATTCATTATCTCGAATCTTCAAATGCTCCCTCACTCCTAGCTTTTTGTTAAGACAAACAAGTCAACTTGGTTGAAGCTCCAAAGGTCTTCACTACAGTGATTGAACGGGTCATCGTCCCCCTTTAAACTTTGTGATAGAAAGATAGTAAGATCAAATCCATAGCACCATACTTGTCTTCACCACATCAACTGCATTGTGGCAATCAGCACTGTGTCAAGGTGACGTTCTACCCGCTACACCAGAAACCAATATCAATTAAATTCACAGGGTAGCTGCTGTGGTCGGCGACGCGACACAGGCAGTAAAGCAGCTTTTTTATTGATTTGAAATGCTGGATCGATGCTGTGGAGAGAAAGAGAGACTCATAATATGACAGAAGTACAGTTTAGAGTTTGGCTTACCGGCTGTGCCCGGTTAACAGAACATAGTCTGAACGTACTTCAAATTATACATGAAGTAATCTTGAGTAAACATACAAGACGTCTTGTACAGACCCCGCGTGGTCAGGTTTTATCTTCACAGTATGACGACACGCATTCATTCCATGGTTACAGACCCTACAGTTGTACGCAAACAAAATGAAAAGAGCCATTGAGGTTGGGAAGTTGTCACGATCTAAATCTAGATGTGGGAATTCACTGAGAAGTGAGACTAACTGTTTCTGCTGTCCCTGGGTCTCCTGTTCTGACAGGAGACAGCGAGCGAAGACAAGGCAGTTAGACAAAAACTGGTGGTTTTCGACAAACCACTGAAATTGTACAGGAAAGCAGAACCAACATTTTTTTCTGAATATCAGCATCATGACCTCTCAAAGTTTGTAACACAAACAACAATAGCAGAGTCTGGTGAAGACTCTGAGGTGCAGGTTTCAGAGTCGGCTGACCGTTGTAAAAAACAGACAGAATATAAAATACATTTATATCAAATAGTAACGCTGATTATCCTTTGAAAAAATACGGGGGAGAAAACCTGTTTTTTTTCTTGTGGTGTTGGTTGGTACCCTAACCACCATCAGAGCAGAACAATACAAGCCCTTTGATTGTACCAGTCCAAACCAGACCCACTTAAAACCATATATATTTACTTATATATATTTGGTATATATATATACTCACACAAACTGATGAGCCAAAACCATAGGACCACTCACAGGAGAGCGCAAATACCTATGATAATCTTCTAACAAGTGACTTTGACACGGGCCAGATTTGCCCATATCCCGGGGTCAGAGTATCGCAGAATTGGCAAGGCTGTTGGGGTGCTCCCGGTCAGCTCTGGTGAGTACCTACCTACAGCGGTCCGAACAGGGACAAACCGAATAGACAGAAGTTCTAATGTGACACAAGTCACAGAATATGTTCATGATGTTTACGGGATTCACAACAGACAGTGGGTCAGAATCAAGCATCGGAACTTGGCCTTGAAGCAGTAACAAACGGCTGCCTGGTCCAATGGTCACGTTTCCGTTCACACCACATGGACGGCCGAGTTTGTGTGCGCCGTTCACCTGGCTGGGACACCCGGATGCACTGTGGGGGGACGACAAGTCCTGGGGAGGGAGTGTGAGGCTCTGGGAAATGTTCTGCTGGAAAACCCTGGGTCCGGGATTGAGTATCTGTGGGATGTGCTGGACGAACTGAAGTTCCATCCACGGCTGCTCCACCTTGCAACGTACAGGACTTGAACGGCCTGTTGCCAATGTTTTTTCGAGTACACACATATTAAAGACCAACAGCATATTAGGCGGGTGGTCATAATGTGTTGGCTCATCAGAGTATTTATATATAAATGTGGACACCCGATCACTCGCACACACAGGATTAATATGTGGCCACACCGTATGTCGCTCCCATCAGTCTCTTGCAACCCGTGTCGGAGGCTATTCGGTTCATTTCAGAGATCCTGATGATGGCAGCTTGCTGCCGTAACTATAGCGATTTGTAATCAATCGACCGGTTTCGCCGAAAATAAGAGCGTGCGGCTATATTCACAGAACTACTATCGGTGTGCTCGTCGCCAACTTGGGTGTGACCGTCGGTTTTGAGGAGACGCCTGAATAAAAGCTCAGTCATCTGATTCGCCTTATCAAGGCTGTGATCGATTGGGCAATAAGTTGAATCAGGGTTGTTAAAGCTGGGTTGTAACATAAACATGCACCCGTGTCCCATTGTCGGGGAACCAGGAGTGAGTTGAACAGTAACCCTGTCCTAGAAAGCTAAACCGTTCTGGTCCAGTTGGAGCCGGTTCAGATTCCTGGTCCAGTTAGGTCCGATTCAGCCTAGTCAGTACATGTCCTTGTAGATCTCCTGGAGCAGCGGGTGCAGGGACGTCTCCGACTCGGTCTTCTTGATCTTCTGGACCAGCATGGCGTTCTCTGTGACCAGCTGCCGCAGGTCAGCCATCTTGTTGAGCAGCTTGGGGAAGAGGTACTGTGAGTCCGTGTGATTGGCCAGAAGGTGCTGGTCCAGGGCCTGCAGGATGCTGTCCTGAATGTCCTCCACCTGCTTGATGTTCATCAGCCCAGGCCGGTCTGACAGGAAGACGAGGTGAGAAAAAATATCAACAGGATTAACAGCACTGCCACTCGCCGGTATATCAAATCAGGTGGTTTATGACAACAGAGGTAAGGTGAGTAATTACAGACCCAGTACACCACAGACTGGTGGTCAGTTACTGACCAGCACACCCCAGACTGGTGGTCAGTTACTGACCAGCACACCCCAGACTGGTGGTCAGTTACTGACCAGCACGCCACAGACCGGTGGTCAGTTACAGACCAGCACGCCACAGACTGGTGGTCAGTTACAGACCAGCACACCACAGACTGGTGGTCAGTTACAGACCAGCACAGCCACAGACTGGTGGTCAGTTACAGACCAGCACACCACAGACTGGTGGTCAGTTACAGACCAGCACACCACAGACTCAGACTGGTGGTCAGTTACTGACCAGCACACCACAGACTGGTGGTCAGTTACAGGCCAGCACACCACAGACTGGTGGTCAGTTACCAAAGACTGTTGGTCCAGCACACCACAGACTGGTGGTCAGTTACTGGTGGTCAGTTACTGGTGGTCAGTTACTGACCAGCACACCACAGACTGGTGGTCAGTTACAGGCCAGCACACCACAGACTGGTGGTCAGTTACAGGCCAGCACACCACAGACTGGTGGTCAGTTACAGACCAGCACACCACAGACTGGTGGTCAGTTACAGGCCAGCACACCACAGACTGGTGGTCAGTTACAGGCCAGCACACCACAGACTGGTGGTCAGTTACAGGCCAGCACACCACAGACTGGTGGTCAGTTACAGGCCAGCACACCACAGACTGGTGGTCAGTTACAGACCAGCACACCACAGACTGGTGGTCAGTTACAGGCCAGCACACCACAGACTGGTGGTCAGTTACAGACCAGCACACCACAGACTGGTGGTCAGTTACAGACCAGCACACCACAGACTCAGACTGGTGGTTACAAACCAGTACACACCTCCACAGAGAATGATGGCAGCCACGAACAGGGCCAGGTCGCTGTCGTCCAGCTCCAGGGCGTTGAACTTGACAGCAAACTCAAACTTGGGCTCCATGATCTCGCTGAAGGGTTTCCGGAGACTCCTCAGGAACTCCCGGGTCACAAAGCCCTTCCCGTTGGCCACCAGGAGGCCGTCCTTGTTCATGAGGGAGGGCAGCATGGCGAAGATGGCCTCGTGCACGCCATACTTCAGAAGAGTCACCTGGGGGAATCACTCCATGGATTAGTTTGTACATCTCTAGGTTTCATTATAAACCGAGTAGTTCAGGTCTTGGATGCTGATTGGCCGAGAGCATTCCAGACGTCTGTTTATTGGACAATATAGCACAGTTGTTAAACAAAATAAACGACGTGCTAATTTTGTTGGTAGCTGGGTTATAATAGAAATTAGGCATTTATTTTTGATACACATATAGGTATATTTTGGCATAGAGGTCATTTATTAGCATCAATGGACTAAAATGAAATTATGGATTACATTTTTGTCTCTGTACTTTGGCCGAACACAAACCTCTGGAAGACTTACTACTTAATTATGGAATGATCTGGTAATGGACACTGGTGGCTTGACAACTACATTACATTTGTATTTATTTACTCTGAAATGTTATTGCCATCATGGGAGAACTGGGAGGTTATCACTTAGATGAACGAGCTATAGATTGTGTGTCCTGCTCATATGACATTTATAGGCATGTAACTCAAGACAAGTGACGATGCAATACGATTCACGATACTGGTGTCACAATACGATCTTCTTACGATTGCTTTTTACGAAATCAGAGTCACAGACGAACTCAGAGACAAATGTGATTGGACCATGTTCCAGAGTCAATGGATATTTGCATAAAAAAATATATATTGACTATATATTGATTACGTATATACATTTTTAGTATTTTCTATGATTATTTCCTTGCCTTTATGAACATTTTAGAGATATATTAACACAAATCAACTACACAAACATATCCGTGTACCTGGTCGTTGAGGAACAGATCGACAAAACCGGGGATACTCTTGGCGAACTCTGTGAGCTCTCGGACCGTCTCCACTGTGGTACACTGGCAGCGGTAGAAAACGTGTACCCCTATCTCCTTATTCGGGGGTGTCCCGTTGACCATCTGATTCCACACCAGTCCATTCTCAGCCTGGTACAAGGACTCCATGTCGTGGATCACAAACGGCTGTACAGAACACATGGTGATAGAGGGAAAATAAATCAGCTAGAAAGGTCTGTTTGTTGATTGACCCTGTCCTCCCTGTCTCACTACCCTGTCCTCCCTGTCTCACTACCCTGTCGTCCCTGTCTCACTACCCTGTCGTCCCTGTCTCACTACCCTGTCCTCCCTGTCTCACTACCCTGTCCTCCCTGTCTCACTACCCTGTCCTCCCTGTCTCACTACCCTGTCCTCCCTGTCTCACTACCCTGTCCTCCCTGTCTTACTACCCTATCCTCCCGGTCTCACTACCCTGTCCCACTACCCTGTCCTCCCTGTCTCACTACCCTATCCTCCCTGTCTCACTACCCTGTCCTCCCTGTCTCACTACCCTTCCTCCCTGTCTCACTACCCTGTCCTCCCTGTCTCACTACCCAGTCCTCCCTGTCTCACTACTCTGTCCTCCCTGTCTCACTACCCTGTCCTCCCTGTCTCACTACCCAGTCCTCCCTGTCTCACTACTCTGTCCTCCCTGTCTCACTACCCTATCCTTCCTGTCTCACTACCCTATCCTTCCTGTCTCACTACTAGTCTCCCTGTCTCAGACACAACAGTGAAAAGTCCTTGACAAATGTGCTTCTTAAAACACATTTATGCACAGCTGCAAGGCTACCAAGAAAACCAACAGGCAGTGTGAGGTTAAGTGAAACTTTAGAACAGCAGTGTTTCAGTGCGGAGAACTAACCCTTTTAAAGTCCAGTCTATACTTCATCATTATCACACAATAAATGTTTGTAATGTAGACTATACTTCATTATCACATAATAGATGTTTGGAATGTAGACTATACTTCATTATCACATAATAGATGTTTAGAATGTAGACTATACTTCATTATCACATAATAGATGTTTGGAATGTAGACTATACTTCATTATCACATAATAGATGTTTAGAATGTAGACTATACCTCATTATCACACCATACTAACAGTACCAACGTATGCGCTGAAAACAAACATTACACAACTACAACAGTATGAACCGAGATCTGAGATGGCGTTTAAAGTACAAATGTCATTTACATATGGATACGCTACCGGGCTGGAGCTGGTCTTCCCAGTGAGGATGCTTCTGGCCTTTTTCTTGGTCATGTTGAGGTTCTTCAGGTAGGCATTGTTGACACGTTTCGCCAAAGATTTGAGGTCCGAGCCATTGGGGTTAGCAGTCGGCGCTGTCTCTCCTGCCAGTAGACCCGCCACCAGCTTCCTCTTTTCCGCCTCGGGCATGCGGCCGTAACGAATCGCTGGTAAAACCCGGAAAAAGACATGAGTCTGGCTCCGCCCACCCAAGACACCCAAAGACAGGGAGGTGTAGGCGGGGCCTCACCGTCGTGGGACATGCCAAGCAGCAGGCACTTCTGGAAGCGACAGTACTGGCACTTGTTCCGGCTCTTCTTCTGTATCTTACAACTGCGTTCGCAGCGATCATACTCCAGCTTCATCCGGATGGTCCGCCGGAAAAAACCCTGATAGGAACAGAGTGAAAAAGAGGGAGAAAAATAGGGGAAATAATAGCGGAAGGGGTAAATAAAGAGGGAAAAACAACAACAGTGAGCTCCATACCCTGCCGGCCCCCTCCATACCCTCTCTGCCCCCTGCATACCCTGCCGGCCCCCTCCATACCCTCTCTGCCCCTGCATACCCTGCCGGCCCCCTCCATACCCTGCCTGACCCCTCCATACCCTGCCTGACCCCTCCATACCCTGCCTGCCCCCTCCATACCCTGCCGGCCCCCTCCATACCCTGCCTGACCCCTCCATACCCTGCCTGACCCCTCCATACCCTGCCTGACCCCTCCATACCCTGCCGGCCCCCTCCATACCCTGCCGGCCCCCTCCATACCCTGCCGGCCTCCTCCACACCCTGCCGGCCTCCTCCACACCCTGCCGGCCTCCTCTACACCCTGCCTGCCCCATACACACCCTGCCTGCCCCATACAGACACTCCCTCACCTTACAGCCTTCACAGGCATGGACTCCGTAGTGGAACCCAGAAGCCTTGTCTCCACAGATCCGACATTCCACGTTGATAGTGGCCCCCGTCCCGTCCACTCGACCCAGAAGTAGCTGGTCTGACAGGGATGGTGACGACGTCTGGGACAAATCTGGAGACACCAACAGAGACAGAGAGAAGAGCAGTGAGAGATTCAAAAAGATAGAGCCAGGGGAAGGTTCGGTGAGAATAAGCACCTGATTCACTCCTACTATGTACAACGGCAATGTTTTTTGTAGTTTGACCAGATTAAAAAACACCATTAGTATTTACGTCTCCCGGAAGGTCCAGTTTTCAACATTTAACACATAAAAAATGAACACACTGAATAAACTCCTTTGTAACACAGAAGAATCTCTGAAGGGGGTCGGAGGGGTCAGAATGGCACTGCCTAACCAAATCTGTATTTGTAAACTGTGTTTACAACTTTCCAGACGAGAGTACCACCGATTCAGCCATTACGAGGAGCACTAATAACTACGACCGACTTAAAAGCTACCAAAACAACACCAACCAACAGGCCAACACCACAACGCGGGCCAAGGACTTCTTCAGATTCCGGACGAGCCCCTAATACTTTGTGGTGAGTGTGTGTAAGAACCTGTGACGTTCCCGCATAGAACCTATAGAATTACACAGGCTAGGAATTGAAGAACCTATAAAATTACACAAGCTAGGAATAACAATACGCTTGACATCCTACCCGGTCTGCTCCAACCCCCTGAATATTTTCAGATCTGTTCTGTCTTGGGGTGCGGGAGGTTGGGGGCACGAGAAACGATCCGCTTTAAATGTGTAACGTCTGAGAATGCCAGTTGGCGTTCTATTATATCTATTCATACTAGTATTAGATACATCTGAGGGCAGCGCTTCTCAGCTACAGTCGACCAGCACAGAAGTGTGGGAATATCAGCAGGGCCAGATGACACAGCACTGAGTCAACGAGATAGGGCTCGGGGGTTTTCTCTGTATCGGTGGAGAGGTCAAGGAGCCTGAAGGTTTTGTTACATGGAGACATAACTCCCCTAGTGTGAAGAGACCCCCCCCCAGGCAACTTCTCTCTCTTTGAAGTCATTATTAGTCTTTCTTGAAGTTTATGAGCTATATGGTCTGTACTCTCAAATGGTTGCACGACTGACTGACCATACAAATATAAAATATATTGTTTGTTTACAGTACTACTCTATATAGTTTTGAATCTTCTTTGTTTACAAACATTTGAATAAATCAAGCTTCAAATTTTGCTCTGATGGGAAGAACAGGACCCTTTGACCCTTCTATTTTGCCAAATTCACTTAAATTACATTGATACATGTTCATCTATCAGGCTCTCATCGCGGCTGTTAATTTATTTAAGAATTGTATTCACATTCCTAGTAAAATTCACAGATATTATGTAAACTAATATCTCAAAACCATATTTTATTTAAATGTCGCACAAGAATGGAGTCTGGTATGAGTGCTTTTAGCTCTGCTGCTCCATCATCTGGAACACTTCACTCTGGCTGCAGCGACAGCGTTTGCCGAACAACCAGATATCGCATGTAATATATGTTTATAGACAAGAATGCATCGGACAAAACCTAATAGTGAATACTATGGTGTAGTGTAATCTCACCGCTTAAACCTCACTGGGCCACAGCCAATCAACACTTAGGTTCTTTTCAAAAAGGTACCACCTCCTGTCTGTCAAGACAAACACACACACACAGCTCTATTGACCAGACTGGAACATTTAGGTTGGCAGGGCTGGGAGAGAGGAGAAAATATCAGACCAGATTTGAGAAAACAGAGATGTGTGTGTTTGTGAGTCAGAACAGGTGTGTGTGTCTGCGCTACTCTGTGTGTGTGTGTTTGTGTGTGTGTGTGAGAGAGTTTGAGAGGTGGACCAGAGATAACAACGTTTCTCCACAGTTACACAAACATAAAACAAGGAGGCGCTTGGGTCCGAATCAAAGAGTGTCTGTATCTGTCTGTATGGGGCTCTTATAGTGGTAAAATGATGCCTTTAGAGTAACTCGCCAAAATAGATTGTGGCACACTGTTTTTACAACTCCTTTAAAGACTTCTTCTCAACACAGTAACCTGGGACAGAGAGGACATTGCTATAATGCAATAATCCAAGTGCACCGTCTCTTTACAGACAGAGACACGCTTGGTAAAGTGGGTGGATGTTTTCCGGCTTGTTGTGCCCTGTGTGGTTTACCTGGACCCGTCTGTCTCAGGTTCAACATTTACCCTGCAATACTATTGTGCCGGGGACCTAGGGAACCAGGGTGTCCAACTACTTCCTGTGTCTTGTTTCCGTTTCCATTAAACAGGACATGTACCTACTGACCACACTGTGGGGCCGATTGGCCCTAAGGAAATGTAGCAGACCCCCTCTGCTTCCAATTTGCCTTAGTTTCTGCTTCCAATCTAACCCTCAACCCTCCTGGTTGTCCTTCTCTGATGTGTCATGTATTTGCCCTGGACATGTTTATAAGACCCTAATAATTATTGAACTATTATAAGTCCACCCAGCACAGCCAGAAAAGGACTGGCCATCCCTCAGAGCCTGGTTGCTCTCTAGGTTTCTTCCTAAATTCGACCCATTATGGAGTTTTTCCTAGCCGCTGTGTATCAACAGGCCGGCTGTTCCGGGTGACTGAGGTGGAGGTCTGGGATTGGCGGCTGCCTTTTGAAATGTTTTTTTTCTTCATCTTTGCATTTTTTTGTAAATGGCAAAGAGCAAACTGAACCCTATCAGATGAATGTATAGAGATTGAACGCATGCTCCGGTTGGTGGGAAACAAGTTTTGGCTGAGCCCTAACGAGTTTTGATGTCAATAACCGTTCTGCGTATAAATGATCACCTCTGGTGTGTCACAGCAACCCGCTTACACAACCGCGAGCACACAATGTGTATATTGTATAATTTCTTAATAACACTTAAGACTTGTCTTAAGAAGACGGTATGTTGATTAGCCGACACAAAGTTTCTCAGATATCTCTGTGGGCCCTGAAAACATTCTGGGGTAAATAGACACCGAGTTCTGAGTAAGACCTGGTAAATGATCTGCAGTTAATGGGAGGGACTCCATGGAATACGGGAGCCTGTCTAAAAGGTAAACAACCGCAGGACTTGGCCGTGCCAGTATAAATAGATTTAAACAAGGCAGTAACCTTTTGGGAACATTCATATTGATCGGCTGATCAACGCAGTCATTAATGCACATTGTATGGTACGCCACATTCCCCTAATTGTCACCGGTAAATATGTTACTACACTGTCATGTCAGGATTTTTTTATCAGCTAGACTAAATCTATAGGCTACATGTTTGGAGGCTTTTGGGTTCTCACCAGTTCTAAACTAAATCTACAGGCCACATGTTTGGAGGCCTTTGGGTTCTCACCAGTTTTAAACTAAATCTACAGGCCACATGTTTGCAGGCCTTTTGGTTCTCACCAGTTCTAAACTATATCTACAGGCCACATGTTTGCAGGCCTTTGGGTTCTCACCAATTCTAGACCAAATGTATAGGCCACATGTTTGCAGGCCTTTGGGTTCTCACCAGTTCTAGACTAAATCTATAGGCCACAGGTTGGAGGCCTTTGGGTTCTCACCAGTGCAGCTGCTTGATGGGGCAGGGCTGTCCGTATTGTAGGTGCTGAGGCTGTTATTACTCTCCTTCTCCAGCTGCTGCGCCTCCTCCCCGTCCTGTGAGCCCATGTCCCAGGAGGTCAGGCCCTCCTCCACAGGCAACACTTCTCCATTCACGTCCGCCTCCCTCTTCCCAGAACCCTTTGAGAGGGGGGAGCATTTCACCTCATCCAAGGAGGACTCCGGATCACTCTTTGTGTCCGACGTCAGCACCCCCCGAGGAGAGGAGGTTCCGTTCTGGCAGAACTCTTCTTTCTTAACCAGAACCCCGACACGCCGCTTGCGATCCCGACGCGGGGCATCACTTCTGGCTGCCGCTAAGATGGTGCCCTCCATGGCACTGCTTGGCTTCTCCCCGGACCCTCAGCCGCCCCCGGTCATGGTACCACCATCACTGCCGTCCTGGGAGGAGAAGGGACGTGGAAGGGTCATTACCAGGGCATTGCACCAACCTTTCCATCCACCGACTATTCACATATTTACCTGAGAAAACATTTTTGCAATGCTATTTTACCTAACCTGTTACGCTAAAACTAAAACTAACCCTGACCTAAACCTATCCCTAACCTGTTACGCTAAAACTAAAACTAACCCTGACCTAAACCTATCCCTAACCTGTTATGCTAAAACTAACCCTGACCTAAACCTATCCCTAACCTGTTATGCTAAAACTAACCCTGACCTAAACCTATCCCTAACCTGTTATGCTAAAACTAACCCTGACCTAAACCTATCCCTAACCTGTTATGCTAAAACTAACCCTGACCTAAACCTATCCCTAACCTGTTATGCTAAAACTAACCCTGACCTAAACCTATCCATAACCTGTTATGCTAAAACTAACCCTGACCTAAACCTATCCCTAACCTGTTATGCTAAAACTAACCCTGACCTAAACCTATCCCTAACCTGTTATGCTAAAACTAACCCTGACCTAAACCTATCCCTAACCTGTTATGCTAAAACTAACCCTGACCTAAACCTATCCCTAACCTGTTACGCTAAAACTAACCCTGACCTAAACCTATCCCTAACCTGTTATGCTAAAACTAACCCTGACCTAAACCTATCCATAACCTGTTATGCTAAAACTAACCCTGACCTAAACCTATCCATAACCTGTTATGCTAAAACTAACCCTGACCTAAACCTATCCCTAACCTGTTATGCTAAAACTAACCCTGACCTAAACCTATCCCTAACCTGTTATGCTAAAACTAACCCTGACCTAAACCTATCCCTAACCTGTTATGCTAAAACTAACCCTGACCTAAACCTAAACTAAAAGTTTTATCAAATATAATTCCCTGACAGAGAAGTGCAAACTATAGTTGAGATATTAATCTTTAATTTTATTGTTAATTACTGTTAAAAATAAATAAATATGGTTGTGGTTTGTACATATGCATACGCCCCTTTTGACCTAAAATGCCCTTAAAAAGTTAAACATCCAAAACATCTATGAAACACGTCCTTCTCGTTAAAAACTTGAGATTGTAAGTCGATGAGGAGCCTACATGTAAAATCACACTCTCAAGAAACACTTGTAATAACAGAAATGTTGACCTGGTCCCACTCAACTGATTCCTGTGCAGCTGAGCAAGCCTCACCAACAGCGAAGTGAGACAGGGAGAAACATATAGACCAAACGCCATGAGTTAGTCTGGGGTTAGCCTAGTGTTAGCCAGGGGTTAGCCAAGAGGTAGCCAGAAGGTAGCCAGGAGTTTTGAAAATGTGCAAATTCTGAGGCCTCAAGCCTCTGCATGTATGGCCCATGCTTACGATCTCAACATGTAGATCTCTTTCTGAAATACTCTGCATGCCGTTCGAGGGAGCCCAAGGTCTGGGCGTTCTGAATACTCTGCATGTTGTTTGGCAGAATCTACGGTCTGGGCGTTCTGAATACTCTGCATGTTGTTTGGCAGAACCTACAGTCTGGGCGTTCTGAATACTCTGCATGTTGTTTGGCAGAACCTACAGTCTGGGCGTTCTGAATACTCTGCATGTTGTTTGGGAGAACCTACAGTCTGGGCGTTCTGAATACTCTGCATGTTGTTTGGCAGAATCTACGGTCTGGGCGTTCTGAATACTCTGCATGTTGTTTGGCAGAACCTACAGTCTGGGCGTTCTGAATACTCTGCATGTTGTTTGGGAGAACCTACAGTCTGGGCGTTCTGAATACTCTGCATGTTGTTTGGCAGAACCTACAGTCTGGGCGTTCTGAATACTCTGCATGTTGTTTGGCAGAACCTACAGTCTGGGCGTTCTGAATACTCTGCATGTTGTTTGGCAGAACCTACAGTCTGGGCGTTCTGAATACTCTGCATGTTGTTTGGCAGAACCTACAGTCTGGGCGTTCTGAATACTCTGCATGTTGTTTGGCAGAATCTACGGTCTGGGCGTTCTGAATACTCTGCATGTTGTTTGGCAGAACCTACAGTCTGGGCGTTCTGAATACTCTGCATGTTGTTTGGCAGAACCTACAGTCTGGGCGTCTAGTCTAAGCTGAAGAAGAAACGAGTGGACATCTGTTCTGTGCATCAGCTGGTGCAGCTAACCTTTCCCCACATTCCCTACTTCCTGCTAAACAGCCATGCACTTTCCCCCACTGACCTTGGGTCAGTGTTAGTATATATGTCAAATATAATGGGATCACTAATACTTTCATCTTGTGCAAGAGGTGCTTCATATTTCCTGGACAGCAAAATACACTTATGATTTTGTAACCCTGTCGAAGTTGCTCTTCACAATGACGAATATGAAGTTTCTCACTTTCACTGGTCGTTGTTTTGTCTGCCTGTGGTGCCTTAGTTAGATGTTGGGAACAGTGCATATCTTTCCATTAATGAAAAACATACTCCTCAAAGCCCATTTTCAACCCCCAGTTCCTCTGCAGCCTATCTCCTGTCTCCTTTTCAATCACCACCTCGCTCCTCCAGCGAAATGGAGAGCATAAACTGCTGCATGTCCCTCCGTGCCAAATAAAGACCAGTGAATGGGACGACCTTTCACCGTAGAGCCAGATCAGTGGTAAACATAGATTCATTGTGAATGAGCAGAGGGAGTATTTCAGTCTTGAACTTTCTGTTAAACTTAAGTTACACTTTCAGTCTTTGAATTTTAAAGTAAGCCAAATGTCCAGCATTTCCTAGTTCTTGTTCTATAATTCCTAGAAGTATAATATAAGATAAACGGCACACAAGTACCAAAATGACAAAACATTAGCAGTATCACGGACCTCATCGATTGTGTCAGAGGAATGTTCACTATCGTTATTGGACAATCGTTATCCTATTTGTGTAACAATTCTATGAGTTTCTGTTTGACACTGAAACTGAAATCAATCAATGAAATTTACTTTATCACTAAGTGCTTTTACAAACACCCAACCTGAACCCCAACAGAGCAGAACATGTTGAAACACAGCAGCTAGGAAGAAATCCCAGAATGGTCAAATTTAGGAAGAAAGCTAGAGGAACAAGGATCTGGGGGGTGGCCAGTCCTCTTCCGGCTGTGCTGGGTGGACTTATAATAGTTTAATATTTATTAATAAAACATTTTAAAAGCAGAGGGTCTTATAAAATTATCCAGGTCAAATGACCAGTCCGAGAGGGAAAAGAAAAACACGACACAGAACTTCCATTGACACCATGTAATGATTAAATTCTCCTGATTAAAAATGCATTTAGGAAAACCGGAAAACCTGTATGACAGGTTGTGGATCAATCCTATGACAAGTTCAAACACTATTCCCATAAAGGTCGCTGATGTTGATTTTGTGACTGAAGTGTGATACTTACAGAACAGAGACTTAACCAAGTGTAGTGATATAAACTCAGAGTAGCAAGTTTATTAGGTACACCACACTATACATAAATATTTACCCGGTCTACCGACCGCAATGCACATGGCTATAGCTTACTGTAAAAAGCATAAATCAAGGAATTTAGTTTCAGTTTTAACAATTATATGGGCACGTATAAATTGGGGAACACAAGCAAACTAAGCAACATCACATTTTTTATGACTGCAAGTGGCAGAAACATCATTTCAAGTACCTCAGAAATTTCTCCCACCTGGGCCTTATGAGGACAACAGTTTGTAGGGTACACCAAAAACAATACAGCAGCTAGCGAATGTTGTTCCTTTTTTAAATTATATGTAAGAAAAAAAATATTCACCCACACCTTAAAAGAAGTTTACTGAGGAAGTTCATGTTTTGGACTTCTGATTTCCAGTATGATTTTTTTATATAATAGAAAAAAAAACTGACATCAGAAAACCGAATTGGGAAAAAAGAACAATTGTATTGGGCTCTACACACACACACAAACACACACAAACCCCAATGGCGTGAGAAAACGTGTCCGGGTCGCCAACTGACACAGACAACTTCCTGCAGCACCACCCACTGTAGCACAAATTAGTCACCATCGGCAGACATACTCAAGCCAATCCAGAAATACACGTGTCAATTCACACACTGATTACCACCTACTCAGAGAGCTGAGGTTACAAACCACACCACACGTCCTTATGTCTTTAGCTAGCGTGTGGCGTGGTGCAACTACAACCAAAGGGCACCAACACCCAAAGACTTAACCAAATAATAACTCTTAACAGTTCCCTTCTATAAAACAGAAAAAAATACACATGATGCTATGTCGCTAACTATCATTGTATCGAACTCCCACAACAAGCAGGAGTAGATGCTGAAAAGAACGCTAACCTATAGGGGCCTACAGGCAAGCCAATGTGTTGGCCTAAACATATGGCGTAACACAGCCGTCATTAAATAAGCTCTATGAGGGACCTTATGACTAGTGTAGCTCAACCTGCATGACAACACCTACAACCATTATACAAAGAGTGATGACATTCAGCATCTAATTGGATGGATAAATCCACTTTTTTGAGACGGTGCTATTCGGTCTAGTCGGAAGAGGAACCAGTTAGCAGACCAACGAAAACACGACACCAGCCAAGAGACTAGGAAAAAGACAGAACAAGCTTGAGCTTTGGGATAGAAGAATAATGAACTATTTTCCAGATAGTGTTTCCCCACATTCACTGAATTGAAAAAAAGGGGGCTTTCCTAAACGGAGGGAGGAGAAGCAAATAAGAGGTAAGGGCCTAAAATAGATTGTATGAAAGAAGGTAAGGAGTGCAGTTTTTTTCTGCGTTAGAAATTCTTGGGCGATCTACCCAAGCGTTAGCTCTTTTCAGCAAGCCCGATCAGAAAACGCGGAAAGTGTGCAATAAAAACATCCTTAAATAAAATAAACATTACCTCACAAAGGAAATGAGGCATGCAATTTTGGAATACAGCCATCTACAAAAAGAACTCGTGGTAGAGAACACGTGTCACTTTTGGCCAATGGGCTCTCCCCACCATCGCCCCAGGTGTTTAGGGAGAACAAAATCGGCTGGTAATCGTTTTTGGCATTCCAAGTTTTGCTCAGCCTCTTTGAACTAGCAAGGTAACTTGTCTCTTTATTGTTCCATTAGTTAGATATTTATATCTTCATCTAACTTTTAATAATAATTGAATAGAATAGCTACATGATGTAGAATGCTGAAAACTAGATATAAAACTTAGCTCCATGAAATGTCTGAAATTGCAGGAAATTGTTGTACATTTCTTTCCAGATAGGGGCCTCTAAAATTCTCAAGTGTTGTGGCTTGAATTGGTGACCTTTGCTTGTGCAGTGCCTTAGCCACACCCCCTGCCAAGCCAGCCCCCTATGCACCGTTTTGAACTGAAAAAAATACTTACTCGTTTAAAAGAAAATGAGAGGAACTAACAACAGAGGATGACAATATGGCACACAGACACACACATATATAATGTAATGACAATGTAATGACAACATTATAATTGTGTCATTTTGTATTCTTTTGCAGTTTTATTTTGGTACATGCTGGGTATAATTAGTTATGGACAGTGTCAGAAACGAGTACAGCGGTTACACAACTGTTTCCAGTAACACCACTTGATAGACAAACTTACCACAATTAGATACCAAACCACAACAGCAAAAAGTCAAAAAGTTCACATCAAGTTCAACGTTGCCTTCAGAACCCTTTCATTTTCTGTTCGTGATTAAGGGATATGGTGGAAGCAATTTTTGGTCTACATATTGCAAACGTCCTTCCACACAAATGTTATATTTTACTAATATGATGAGCTAGATGCTGACATTCCGCAGGCTGGCAGAATACATATTTCACTCATTAATGTAATAATAAGACATTGAAAAGTCACAGCACTTCTCAGCTGTCTGAGTTGTAAAATGTAATAAAAGATTCTGTGACAAATCAATATTGTTTTGAGCTTTTTGCATGAGCCAAGCTCATATAAATATTATTAGATACCAGTACTGTACTGAATGTGATTACAACGACCAATTATTATGATTATGGAACTGTAAGTACAAGGCTGTAAACCTTGAGGCAAAAATGCTACATTATTGAACTATATAAGTGCTAAGGTTATCATGTCTGGTAGTCATACCATTGATATCTTCTGGTCATAAATATTATCCCAGCCGTGGTGGGACTGGGAGTAGAGTTAATATAATGGGAACTTTTTAAGATACAACAACCACCTTTTTTTTTAATTTGTCTAGACTGCAATCTACAAGCAAAGTTGTTTTTTGTCACTTGAACTGTACTGGCCCCAACATGTTACGTTGCTGTAGTTAGATAACTTCAGCAAACTTACCTCACTGAATAACTTGTGTGGTTTGCTAGCCAGTTAGCCACACTACTAGCCACTGACACGCTAGCCTGTGATCTGGAACTAATCTATCACGTGATGTTTATTCATCGAAAACAACACAACAACAAATGTGTTTTTGTCCCGAGCAGAAACGTCAGAGACGGGCACTTTTGGCAGTTGGTAATTGACGTTCACCGCCTCAACGACTAACGTTAAAACAAGCTAGTTGTGTGTGTGTGTGTGTGAACTAGCGCGCGTGCTAATCAAGCTAACAGTGTGTGTGTGTGTACGTTATGAATGAGGTGAGGGAGTTCGTGCTAACAGCAGCTAACGCTAACACCCACTAGGTAGCTGACTAGCTAGTGGTAGCTATGCAACTAACGTTAGTTGTCATGGCTGGGTTTGGAGATTTGACCGTTGGAAACGGCTTAACAATGCGCAAACTTTGGACATCAAGTCTCAGCTGGTGTTGTACGTTTATAGATACATATTATCTTACCTTTGCTGCATGCGAACAACTGTTCCAAGCAGTGGCTAGCCAACTTTAGCTTAGCTAATCCAGTTGGATCCCGGACTGTCCCGACTTTTGCCTGCTGATGATGGATGGTGATGTGTGACTCGTTATTCCACGAAAACACGGGAACGTTATGTCTGCATATCCTACCCGACACAAGTCAGCGTGACTTGTTCGTAAACTAAATCGAAGTGTCACTTATTTGTCCGCTTCATATGCTGAACGTGTGTTGTTCACGGTGGCCTGTGTAGAAAGACATTATTTCTGAAAATGTTTTGATTTCTTCAGTCTACCGACTGTGCCGCAGCAGCAGCACGCGATCTGTCACAGTCGTGGTTTGACATCATCACACCATCCGATCTGTACGTAGCAACTGCGCGACGCAGCGCTGTGGTGTGTGTCAGTATGAGCGCAAGTCTGTTAGTGTGCGCACTGTATTGATTTAATTCTGTTTCGCCTTTCAGAATGAACGGGCAAATAACAATACGAGCAAAGTTCACCGTTTACTGACAACTGTCAACTTTAGCTGCACTGTGTTGTCCATGCTTTTTGTCTTCAGTCTGACTTATTCGGTGTGGAATGATAAACACTTATAACCCAAACTCACCAGATTTTTTGGTAAAACTACTGTATGTTTGGAACAAAGGTACATTTCATGTAAATATCATTAATCGCTAATTTAATACACATCACTCTAACTTTCTTTTTTTTCCTGTGACATTTTTTCTCAGAAAGGCAAATTCTCTCACTATTTAACATCCTAAAACACAATTAATCCGGATATATTAATTTATAATAACTTATTTCTGCGAGATTATGCTGTGTTATCAATGCCTTCTTAAGTGATTATAAAGCATGTTTTAATGTTTTATTGCATGTATCTGAAGGGTGTAGTATGTCTTTAATGTTAAGTTGTATGCATGCCTATATGCCTATATATCATGGCCAATTTATTTATTTTTTGTATTGTACATTACCGACATTCTGATCTCAAACACTTTCTGTTGAACTTTTGCCTGCATTTCCTCTCATCCTCCTACTAGGTGTCGCTCTTGACCATGTGTAATGTGGAGAGTGAGTGCACGTTTTGCAGGTTTCCACGTCAGGCACCCTTGTTGGGTGAAAGTTTGTATAAAATACACAACGAACATGCCAGTAATTATAGTAATTGTTTTTACATTTATTCAGTTTAGGATAAAGCAAATGTCAAACCGAGTCAGCATCAAAATTGTCGTGAACTGTATTTGGAATCAGGCCGTTTCATTACACCGTTATAAATGACGTGCCTCCTCTTTTGATTTAGAGTGTTTCATTTCAATTAGAGAATTACAGAACATGTAATGGTTTAACACTTCCCTCCCATAAAAGCACCAAAAACGACAAGAATGATTTAAATTGTTTGAAATAGTAATTGACAAAGTATTAACAGCAAAATAAAGACTAGAAAGATAATAACTCTCACAGAACTTAAAGATGTCCTTCAAGCAAAAAATGCATTAGTCAACTGGAAGTGATATATGATGATTTCCTAGTATCCACATTAATGTTTTTAGCTGGTTGGCTGTTCACGTACAGTCCATGTCGCCATAGTTGGCTTGTGACAGACGCCTCTCCTCTCTCCCACTAACTACCCCTACTTCTGTCGTTTCCTCTGTCTTCTCCTGCTCGCTCTCCCTCTGTCTCGCTCTCTCCCGCTCACTCCTCTGGTGGTACAACTGCAGGCCCGGGTCTCGTAGGGAGTGCACTCGCACAGTCGGCATAGAGGATCTCCGCTCTGCGATCGCGGGTTGAAACGAGGGAAACGAGAGAGAAATACGGCATGGTGTTAGACACCTGCGGCAGTTATTTATCTGCTTTAAACACAGCAAAGACCCCACCACCACTCCGCTCACCTCCAGGACCAATCGGATGCATCAGTCTGTTCATCTGGACGTTCCAGTGTTTGACACTGGTGCTTGCTTGTCTCAGCTTCCTTTGGGCAAACTGTGACCATAGAGACGCAGGTCGATGAAAGATGCGTACAAAACAAATGAGAAAGAGAGTAAGAACATGAGAGAGAGAAATTATTCGGGAATGAGAGCAGTTGAGCGGTGTCAGAGGTCAACTTGTGAGGTGTCACATAAGTAAATTAATACACACAAAATGTACACACAGTTCTCTCACAATTCTATACAGCGTATTAAGATATTTATTGTCTGTGTAGATGCAGCGAGGTGTGAACCAGTTTAAAAATATCTCTGTGGAACAACCGGCCAGGTATTCAGGGCAACCTACATTTCTGTGTGTGTGTGCGCGCACACCCACTTTGTGTCAACTTAGATCCACACAGGCTCTTTGTGCAAAGGTCAGCATGGAGGTATTTTCTCAATCCGCACTGACATCTCTAAGACTCGAACACCATCATGCATCTTTTATACCTGCTGCGTTCAACAGCCACACGTCAGATATGTACCGTGTGCGTTCATACATGACGCCCTTGTGTTATCTAGGTGATTAACCGCGCATGGGCCATCCTAAATGTGAAGTAGCTATTACACGGGTCAGCTGTCTCTACACAGTCTTTCCCGCTTAGCCGATATGTAAACATATGCACCTCCTACCGTACGCCGCTCAGGAAAAAAAAGTTTTGTCTAACTTAATCGTTGAATTCAGCAGACAATATGGGTTGCACTCACTGCAATGTCCTGGTCCATTCTGTGACGGCTGGCTCGAACCTTCTCCAGCTGGTATTGGGCCTCCTCCAATGCCTGGGACTTGGTTTCCATCTCCTGTGTGAGCTCCAACTTTTCTTTCTGGGTCTTTAGGATGTACTGTTCTTGTTCTTCCTGGAGGGCAAGAAGAGCTTTCATCTTCTCCTCCTCCTCAACTAGTAGCCTTGAGAGGAAGAGAGAGAACAGCACTCTTATTCCAACTCCTCCCACTCTTGACCTAAATCTATATTGAAGCTTTGAAAATACCAGTTTTATTTAATATATAATATATATATATATATAACTACAGTTTGTGTCCTGTTATGACAATGTCAATATGAAATAACCAATCACATGGAAAGCTTATGAATAGACAATTCAGAGAGCAGAATTATGAATATGTTAATATGACTACACCAATCTGAAAGCAGAATTCTAAAAAAGTCACATGCTTCTGTGAGTAGTCGGAACAGCACGATCACACTGTGTGATAATTTTCTGAGAAAGTAGACATTAGATGTCTTCACACATTTTCCTTTGCGTGTGTGTAGGCGCGTATGTGTGTATATTTGTGCGTGTGTGTTTGTTTGTGCCGGCCGTGTTTTTTTTTAGATGAACAGTACACGTAGAAAAAAATAACTTCAGTGACAGTTTAGCATTTAAATGCTGTGATCCATAAAACTACAAAATCACTGGTTTTAAGTAAACCACATACCAGGCTAATGCGATACATTACCCCATCCCTTCAAATTGAGACTTTAGTGGTGACAGACTGAAATGAAAGGAAACTGATTCTGAGCAATGATCTGTGTCAGAAACCTTCCCCCCTGATGCATATTGTTTCTATGCAACAATTGGCTAAAGGGTGTCGCCCACAGACATCTTGAAGCGCTGGGTAATTTCCCTAGCAATGCTTGGCCAGACTTGTTCTAGTATTTGCAAGGCATATTGGATTTTCTTCAGGCGATTTACTTGGCAACTTTGGGGCCCGGGATAACGCAGTGATAACCCGGTCAGTGTGACTGAGTTCATTGTCCTGCGTCATTATGAATAAGGTCCAATAAGGTCAAAGGCATTTGGTTGTATCTGAAAAGCTTCCATTTGGCAGTTGCTGGTAGCATTCGCTTAATCTTTCACAACAAGTTGTTGACATAAACTACTCACAAACGTCAGAACACTACCTCTGCTTCTGCACTTTAGGTCATGGTCAGTTTTTTTCTCCCTTCCATTTTTTCTGGTACAGGCTAGGCTTCGTCTCACAAGCACATAACAAGTCGAGCATATGATCTGTACAGGCTAATAGAAGTTGTTGTTGTTCTTTCAGCTTGCTTGTGGTTAGCAGCTTGTGGTGTTTTGTCGGAAGTGTACTCCTCAAGCAAATGTCTTGAAGACATCTCCAGGAGAGTGTTTCTCTGTCTGTCGGTCTGTTATTACATGTACTTTTTGGTGTTCCACTTTAGAGGTTTACCTTAGATAACAGTTGGTTTTTGCACACTCAATGCCGAGACAATGTCTCTAATAATTTTTTTCTACTCATGATGGCGAGCTTGATACTGAGGCCTCGTGTTGTGTAACACAATTACCAGACACCAAATGCAAATGCAGAGCTCAGGATCACGACTAGACATTAACATGAAAACCCGCGACTGACATTTCTAACATGTCAACAATGTAAACAACATATAAATATGTGTTCCCTGAGTGAGAGAGTTGCCTAGAGAGATCGTCTAACAATTACTTTTTATGGATTTATGGACAGACCAATTGAGACAGAGCCACCTGTTGATGTGTACAAATCTCAATGTCATATTGTTATACTGTCACAACACAAAGAGAAATATTAACTCAGAATATATTTGGAGATTAATCTGTGTCTGTATTAACCCTGCCTGTGTGTCTGTATTTACTTGGTCTGTGTGTCTGTAGTTACTTGGCCTGTGTGTCTGTATTTACCTGGTCTGGATGTCTGTATTTACCTGGCCAGTGTGTTTGTATTTACCTGGCTTGGGTGTCTGTATTTACCCGGCCTGTGTGTCTGTATTTACTTGGCCTGTGTGTCTGTAGTTACTTGGCCTATGTGTCTGTATTTACCTGGTCTGGATGTCTGTATTTACCTGGCCAGTGTGTTTGTATTTACCTGGCTTGGGTGTCTGTATTTACCCGGCCTGTGTGACTGTATTTAACTGGTCTGTGTGTCTGTAGTTACCTGGCCTGGATGTCTGTATTTACCTGGCCAGTGTGTTTGTATTTACCTGGCCAGTGTGTTTGTATTTACCTGGCTTGGGTGTCTGTATTTACCCGGCCTGTGTGACTGTATTTAACTGGTCTGTGTGTCTGTAGTTACTTGGCCTGTGTGTCTGTATTTACCTGGTCTGGATGTCTGTATTTACCTGGCCAGTGTGTTTGTATTTACCTGGCCAGTGTGTTTGTATTTACCTGGTCTGGATGTCTGTATTTACCTGGCCAGTGTGTTTGTATTTACCTGGCTTGGGTGTGTCTGTATTTCCCCGGCCTGTGTGACTGTATTTAACTGGTCTGTGTGTCTGTAGTTACCCGGCCTGTGTGACTGTATTTAACTGGTCTGTGTGTCTGTAGTTACCCGGCCTGTGTGACTGTATTTAACTGGTCTGTGTGTCTGTTACCTGGCCTTACCCTGGTCTGTGTGTGTATTTACCCAGCCTGTCTGTATTTAACTGGTCTGTGTGTCTGTAGTTACCTGGCCTGTGTGACTGTATTTAACTGGTCTGTGTGTCTGTAGTTACCTGGCCTGTGTGTCTGTATTTAACTGGTCTGTGTGTCTGTAGTTACCCGGCCTGTGTGACTGTATTTAACTGGTCTGTGTGTCTGTAGTTACCCGGCCTGTGTGACTGTATTTAACTGGTCTGTGTGTCTGTAGTTACCCGGCCTGTGTGACTGTATTTAACTGGTCTGTGTGTCTGTAGTTACCTGGCCTGTGTGATTGTATTTAACTGGTCTGTGTGTCTGTATTTACCCGGCCTGTGTGTCTGTATTTAACTGGTCTGTGTGACTGTAGTTACCCGGCCTGTGTGACTGTATTTAACTGGTCTGTGTGTCTGTAGTTACCCGGCATGTGTGTCTGTATTTAACTGGTCTGTGTGTCTGTATTTAAATGGTCTGTGTGTCTGTATTTAACTGTGTGTCTGTATTTAACTGGTCTGTGTGTCTGTAGTTAACTGGTCTGTGTGTCTGTATTTAACTGGTCTGTGTGTCTGTATTTAACTGGTCTGTGTGTCTGTAGTTACCCGGCATGTGTGTCTGTATTTAACTGGTCTGTGTGTCTGTAGTTACCCGGCCTGTGTGTCTGTATTTAACTGGTCTGTGTGTCTGTAGTTACCTGGCCAGTGTGACTGTATTTAACTGGTCTGTGTGTCTGTAGTTACCTGGCCTGTGTGACTGTATTTAACTGGTCTGTGTGTCTGTATTTACCCGGCCTGTGTGTCTGTATTTACCCGGCCTGTGTGTCTGTATTTAACTGGTCTGTGTGTCTGTAGTTACCTGGCTTGTGCAAGGCGATAGGACTCCTCGTCCTGCCTAGCTCTGATCTCCTGGTGTAGCGCCTCCTCCAGGCGGAGCTGCATGTCCTCCAGCTCCCTGATTCTCTGTCTCTGTTTTTCCGTCTCCACCTCCTTCTGAGCCATCTCTACCTGCATGCTTGCCCGAGCCTGGCCCACAGAACACAGTCATACCATGACAATGTCTTAGTTTCTCTATATATCGCCTATTTCAGCTAGCCCCTCTCATCACTGGACTCACCTGATGATCCAATCTCCTATTAATTGCCATGTCACCTCCCATTCATATCCCTCTCACCTCCCATTCATATCCCTGTCACCTCCCATTCATATCCCTGTCACCTCCCATTCATATCCCTGTCACCTCCCATTCATATCCCTGTCACCTCCCATTCATATCCCTGTCACCTCCCATTCATTTCCCTGTCACCTCCCATTCATATCCCTGTCACCTCCCATTCATATCCCTGTCACCTCCCATTCATATCCCTGTCACCTCCCATTCATATCCCTGTCACCTCCCATTCATATCCCTGTCACCTCCCATGCATATCCCTGTCACCTCCCATTCATATCCCTGTCACCTCCCATTCATATCCCTGTCACCTCCCATTCATTTCCCTGTCACCTCCCATTCATATCCCTGTCACCTCCCATTCATATCCCTGTCACCTCCCATTCATATCCCTGTCACCTCCCATTCATATCCCTGTCACCTCCCATTCATTTCCCTGTCACCACCCATTCATATCCCTGTCACCTCCCATTCATATCCCTGTCACCTCCCATTCATATCCCTGTCACCTCCCATTCATATCCCTGTCACCTCCCATTCATTTCCCTGTCACCTCCCATTCATATCCCTGTCACCTCCCATTCATATCCCTGTCACCTCCCATTCATTTCCCTCTCACCTCCCATTCATTTCCCTGTCACCTCCCATTCATTTCCCTGTCACCTCCCATTCATATCCCTGTCACCTCCCATTCATATCCCTGTCACCTCCCATTCATTTCCCTGTCACCTCCCATTCATATCCCTGTCACCTCCCATTCATATCCCTGTCACCTCCCATTCATTTCCCTCTCACCTCCCATTCATTTCCCTGTCACCTCCCATTCATTTCCCTGTCACCTCCCATTCATATCCCTGTCACCTCCCATTCATATCCCTGTCAACTCCCATTCATATCCCTGTCTCCTCCCATTCATTTCCCTGTCACCTCCCATTCATATCCCTGTCACCACCCAATCATTTCCCTCTCACCTCCTATTCACGTCCCTCTCGCCTCCTTTTCATTTCTCTCTCACCTCTTCAGCTAGCTGTAGCTGCTCCTGGAGGCTTCTTTGCATCTCCTCATGTTGCTGCCTCCTTTTCTGCTCCTCCTTCTGCAGGGCTGCCTGAGCCTGCCTCTGTGCCTCCTGAACACAGATTAAATGTAGACACCAGGTGACACATCAGATCATTTGCACTTTTTATTGTATTGCAAATATTTACATTTAGCCGTGGTATATTGGATTTATGCTACACCCATGTGTGTCTGGCATCTCTTAGCATCTCTTAGTCGTGGTATATTGGATGTATGCTACACCCATGTGTGTCTGGCATCTCTTAGTCGTGGTATATTGGATGTATGCTACACCCATGTGTGTCTGGCATCTCTTAGTCGTGGTATATTGGACGTATGCTACACCCATGTGTGTCTGGCATCTCTTAGTCATGGTATATTGGATGTATGCTACACTCATGTGTGTCTGGCATCTCTTAGCATCTCTTAGTCGTGGTATATTGGATGTATGCTACACCCATGTGTGTCTGGCATCTCTTAGTCGTGGTATATTGGACGTATGCTACGCTCAATAGCTTTCTCGCACTCTCCATATATAAATAGTGGAATCAAATGTTTCTCCCATTCACCCAGTAAAACGGGTTAATGCAGCAAGTTCATTAACGCACACACACACACACACACACACACACACACACACACACACACACACACACACACACACACACACACACACACACACACACACACACACACACACACACACACACACACACACACACACACACACACACACACACACACACACACACACACACACACACACCTGTAAGAGCTCCAGCTCGACAAGCTGTCTCTCCCTTTCCCCCTGGAGGAGTTGAAGCCGTTGCTGCTCCTCCTCCTTGGCGATGCGCCTCCTCTCCTTCTCCTCCCTCTGCACCCTGCGTTGCAGCTTTAGGTCCTTATGCAGGGAGTTCTTCCCCTCGACGCACAGACGGATCGCTGTCTGGATCGCTGCGGAGACAGGGTGTTGATTGTGCGTGGACTCTTGGCTCACAGGGCCCCAAATCACATCACGTTTTGCAACGGGACTCCGAAAGGTAAAAGCTGCACTATGTTTAAGGAGTGTGACCTCTGACCTGTCGTCCACTCCTGTCTCTGCTTGGTGTCGGGAGCACTCATCTCGTAGGTCTTACTGAGCGTCTTCACACAGAACATGCACCTCTTGCCCTCCTTCTCTGGTAGCACCTGGCAAAGCAAGCACAACACTAACTAGAAAGACACCACAACTGCATGAGTCATGCACACCCCAGAGTTACAACTATTGGCAACAATCGGGTCCTTTAAATCCATTCAACTATGTCACCCCCCACGGAGCTTTGGAATAACCAGGGTTGCATTAGCCTGGTGCATTTTTTTCTCAGCTTCCCCATAGAATCCCATAGATGAGAGGGGAGGGACCTCAGACCTCAGCCAATGGAATTTAAGACAGTCATTCCAAGGCCCTTTCCTCTGTGAACACATCTGTCAGCCCCAGCTCTGCTCATATTGAAACCCCCGGGCTGGTTCTGGACCGGGTCAACCCGGGGTCCGTTTCACCTACATGCGCCCTATATAAACTCGGATCCAGTGTCGTTTACCTCCACACAGCAGTTCTGGTCCAGCTCAATGCAGCCTTTACACTCCTTGAGGTCCTCACTGACATAGTAATGCAGTGTGCTCGGCCTGAGAGAAAACCAGCGCTCAGTCCAGTTCCTCCGCAGATGCCCCTTCTTCCACAGATACCCCTGTTACACACACCTAGTTGTATGAACACGCTAGACATATTACATGCACACACGTCCACACACCTAGATGTATGAACACGCTAGACATATTATATGCACACACGTCCACACACCTAGATGTATGAACACGCTAGACATATTACATGCACACACGTCCACACACCTTGATGTATGAACACGCTAGACATATTACATGCACACACGTCCACACACCTAGATGTATGAACACGCTAGACATATTACATGCACACACGTCCACACACCTAGATGTATGAACACGCTAGACATATTACATGCACACACGTCCACACACCTAGATGTATGAACACGCTAGACATATTACATGCACACACGTCCACACACCTAGATATATGAACACGCTAGACATATTACATGCACACATGTCCACAGATCTAGTTGTATAAACACACTAGACATATTACATGCACACTAAAACAACCATTTTGATGTATAATAATGTTTACGTTGACAAGCACCATAATAATGTTTACGTTGACAAGCACCTCTTTTATTATGTTGCCTACTATCTCCCGGTACACCTTCTCTATCGCCATAGTAACAGCTTCTTCCTCCACCCCTTTGGTCAGCCTCCCGGTGTTGACAAAGTCCAGGAAGTCCCATACTGTGATGCTGCTTTGCTGCGCCGCCTCTTTGGAAATAAAGTCCTCCATGTCCACACAGCTCAGCTCCACACTGATGGCTGAGCAGATTTTCTTCAGGAGGTATCCCACCTAAGAGGCGCCATAAAGGATGAACGTAGGCATTTTGATCAATGCAAAATTTGTAGAGAAGCTTGATGATTTGAGAAGGACAAGGCAAATCATGTTTATTATACGTTGTGGGCTGAGAACTCACCTCCTCTGGGGCGAGAACCAGGGGGTATTTGTCTTCAGACAGGAAGTTAAAAAGACACCAAAGATGGAAGGCATCTCTATCAGACAGAACAACCGCACCACCTTTAACCCTGTAGTTCTTTTTGGCACATAGAGTCCAACAGAATGCGTCTACGTTCTCTTTATCAAAGGTCCCCTCGACCACCTAGAGTCAGAAAGAGAGGGCATTATGTGTGAGTGTGTGTGAAGGAGAGACTGTGTGTGTGAAAGAGAGACTGTGTGTGTGAAAGAGAGACTGTGTGTGTGTGAAAGAGAGACTGTGTGTGTGAAAGAGAGACTGTGTGTGTGAAAGAGAGACTGTGTGCGTGAAAAAGAGACTGTGAGTGTGAAAGAGAGACTGTGTGTGTGAAAGAGAAACTGTGTGTGTGAAAGAGAGACTGTGAGTGTGAAAGAGAGACTGTGTGTGTGAAAGAGAGACTGTGTGAAAGAGAGACTGTGAGTGTGAAAGAGAGACTGTGTGTGTGAAAGAGAGACTGTGTGAAAGAGAGACTGTGAGTGTGAAAGAGAGACTGTGTGTGTGAAAGAGAGACTGTGTGTGTGTGTGTGAAAGAGAGACTGTGTGTGTGAAATGTGTGTAAGTCTTTATAATACCTTTTCCAGAATGAATTTGTTGAGGTAGGGCATGTACCCCTGGTTGGAAACCGGGCCATCATCATCATCTCTGAAGTGGTCCTCTAGAGCCACGGGGTCGTGTCGGATGTTGAGCGCAGTGTACAGGTTATGAGACAACACCTACACATATTAGCCCAGTGTACAGGTTATGAGACAACACCTGCACATATTTGCCCAGTGTACAGGTTATGAGACAACACCTGCACATATTTGCCCAGTGTACAGGTTATGAGACAACACCTGCACATATTTGCCCAGTGTACAGGTTATGAGACAACACCTGCACATATTTGCCCAGTGTACAGGTTATGAGACAACACCTGCACATATTTGCCCAGTGTACAACCTTCCTATTTCCCAGGTTTAGAGCCTTCAGCCTAGACCCGGGATCTCTATGTTTTCACCCTATTGTTCACATCGTCATGGTGAGCGCTGTGAATCAGAGTCCAAGCCTCTCAGTGTGACTGAGATTAGTCATAATCCTGACCAGACACACAACCACACACACAACTACACACACAACCACACACAACTACACACAACCACACACACAACCACACACACAACTACCCAGAGCATAATTAATCTTACAAATGACTATGCATTGTTATATGCCCACTTTTTCTGCAGGTATCCTTTTTACTGTTGCAATAACACACCACAAGCTAGGCAGGTAGACTTCTGCTAATAACAGATGGCTGATGTGTCTTCAAGTCAGCAGCAATGGGCCAAACACAATTCCAGCAATGAATCCAGTTACAGACATGTGTTTTTATTCTAGATTTAAGGAAGAGGCAATACTGAGCACTGTGCTGTTATGAAGTTAAGTGATCAGATGTTTAAATCAGTATACAGGAAGCAACCTAAAGCCACAGACACACAACAAGTCAAAGAGCGTTGAGCCAACGGAGATATTCAAAATAAAATGTTTGAATCATGCCCATTAAAATATATAACCCAATGTCAATGATATTATGATTCTAATTCCAATAATAACAGATAGACTTTTCCTAAAACAAGGCAAAGTTGACAAAGAAAATTAAATATTCACAAAAACTGTGTCACACAAACTATTACATTGGAGGGGCAGAGAGACTCACTGGACAACTTCAGTCCTCCCTGCTCTTTGACCCACAAATTGACCCCTGACCTCTCACCTTTAGCTGGGACTTGGACACCTTCCCGCTTTTCTCCACGTCTAAAGAGGTGAAGGCATACCAGATGGACTTCAGTAGTTCAGCTCTCAACTCCATGACTGCCTCGGCTCAGCTCTGCATATTTTACTACTTCACTGTGCGTTGGTGCACGTGTGTGTATGTGTGTGTGTGTGTGTGTGTGTGTGTGTGTGCTTGCTTGCTTGCTTGTGTTAGGCACACAGACCTGTCTTCTCTTAGAAAACACCCACATCCTGCCGTTTACTGTCAGGCTTGAGGTTCATTGGTGTCACCTGCTTGTTGCAAACGGAACACTGTAACATGTCTCCCAGGGCAACAGTGTGGAGTATATTTAAAGCAGGAGGGCCGGCGTAGTGCTGTGTGCAGTACAACTACACATGCCGTGCCTGAGAGCAGCTCTAAACCGTGGCTCATTAGCAATACAGAACGTTTCCTTAATGCCTGATCAGAATCTGAATGATGATTGGCTGAAAGCCATGGTCTTTGCTACCCTATATGAAGGGTTTTCATCACGTACCCCGGGGCTCGTTTTATTTTCTACCTCAACATTAATTGCACCCACCTGGTGTCCCTGATTAACGGTTGCTATGAAATGGAGTCATAGTGTGGAGTTGAGTTTCAGAACCCCATATGATGGCTGTTGCTTATATTAGTGATACGGCACATTGGGTGTTTGTAGTGTTTAGGTATGCGGCTGTACGGTATGCCTAAGTACAGCCATTAGTCCTGACAGTCATATAACGGTCCAAGGTGTGTCATTTTGATGAATTGACCACTAGAGGGCAGCAACACCATGCCCGATAATTCAACACCAGGGAATGAGGAAGATTGTCTATTTTGCTGGGCATTAATTAAGTAATGCCTGGCTGGCCACCCCTGAGAGCCTGGTTGCTCTCTAGGTTTCTTCCTAAATTTGACCCATCGGGGAGTTTTTCCAACTTGTATCAACTTGTTGATCCGTGCTCTGTCGGATTCAGGCTGGGTGTTTGTAAAAGCATTTTGTGACAACGTTGCTGTAAAAAGGGCTTCGTAACATCTTCTGCCAGTTGGAACCTGACCAGCCATCAATCAAGACACCTGACTTCAAATCAGCTGCAGAGCGGAGAAAACCACAACGCAGTGAGACAGCCATTTCCTCTGACGTTCTCTCTCAGTTAGATTAGTTGTCTCATATTGTCACTGCGGGGCTTTCCTTCTATTTGCTTTTTGCTTCTGAAAAACATCTCAGAACTATTGTCTGTGTCTGTCAATTCAATGGAGTACATATTATAAATGAGAGAATTTCATAAATCAAAGACACAATCGATGTTAAGGCACAACCCAGAAAATCTCTTTAGGGAGGTCTCTCCACAACCAGGTACAGGTGCAGAGAGGGAAAACCATCATACCTGCCATGAAGGAGTCACGTGCAAAAGAACAAATAATTTAACATTTAAACATGCTTCTAAAATTCAATATCTTAGCTATTTCCTGTTAAGGCATACAAAAGGGGACAGAGAATGCAGCCCTGAGGGGCTCCGGTGCTCCGGGTCTTTGCAGAGGAGGTGATGTTGCCCATTCTCAACACTTGGAGTCTGTTCGTCAGGAAGTCCAGAATGAATCTGTAAAGGGAAATGCTAAGACTCTATTTTCTTCAATGACATCTACGACACACAAAGTTATTCCATTGCATGCATATTTATTATTCAAATAATCCAAACCGAACTAAATATTTGATAAGATATACGCATTTAGACAGAATGGGTGTTTCATTTAAAAAGAAAACAAATTCAGAAACACAAATGTACAAACCCCAATAATCAAAATATAATAATAAGTCAAAATGGTTTTTCTGTCCCAGATAGAGACACAAATCTCCGCATGCTGATATGTCAGTTTGCCCTTTTCTATGTTCAGGCTGTGCTCAAACATACAAACCAACATAATCAGTATGCTGCTTTTTAACTGAGTCGCCTCTTTATCTTCCCTTCAACTCCCACCAGTCAATCTCGTGTCACATTAATAGCTGCTGACGGGAAAAAGTGTTGGCACGTTTCGGGGTAACGTTTGAAACCTGACAAAAAAGTTGACCCGAACAGTTCCCCTGACTGGCGTATCTCGACATGTCCATGCCCTTAGACTTGGCGCAAGCTTTCGGAAGGGAGGCAATTGGGCTAAATTAGTTTGCCACCAAAGAGAATGTGCCTGAATAATCTCTCCCATCATTGGCGCCATTTGGCTCCATAGTGTATTGTTATCCGTGTCTCGGAGGGTAAAACCCACTCAATCTATGTGAGCGCGCCTGTCCAGTTAACTGAATAATCTGGCATCTTTGCTCCAGTGGGGATCAGCCTTTAGTCATCTCAACTGTCATCTATAATTTCCTAGTGGTCTTTTCGCCTGTTGTGTAGCTGCTTCGTCTCCACAGGGAGCCTTAGGGAGTGTTACTGATGGAAGGTGGGGAGAGACAGGTTTGAGGGTGTGACGGTGTCCCTGGTGTGTGTGTGTGTGTGTGTGGGGGGTCTGAGTGCTTCTGCTTGTCCACAGCTTGTCAGATTGACAGTGCTCTGCTCCGACCCCCCTTAAACGTGCGTGTGTGTGTGTGTGTGTGTGTGTGTGTGTGTGTGTGAGGGCGCAGGATTGACTTTGAAAGAGCCACTCATCACTTCCTCTGAAACACACACCTGGTTCGTACCTCCAGCCTGACTGACAAACCTTCGCGAAGGAAAAACATTTACTGGCGGTTGGAATCGAACCGGTCTTCTAACTGTGGTGGGTAGATACCTCACCTGTTATCACCTGTTATCACATTAGACCTGTAATCATGGGTTGTTGTAGATACCTCACCTGTTATCACCTGTTATCACATTAGACCTGTAATCATGGGTTGTTAGTTGATGTCCAAGAGCGGACGTGAGAGAAAATCTGCCCCCTCAATGTACTCAACCCTAAGTTAAGGTCATGGTCACCTTCAATAGTGGTCGCTCTGTGGTCTCGCTCCTTCTAGCCAGGGTGTCTGAGAGAGACTTGGGACACATTTCCAATTCACACACATGGAAAACTAGAAAACTCAAAAGTTAATGGAAAATTTTGTTGATTGGAATTTCAGAGAGGTGAGTAGGGGCGTGGAGATGTTCAGAGAGGTGAGTAGGGGCGTGGAGATGTTCAGATAGGTGAGTAGGGGCGTGGAGATGTTCAGAGAGGTGAGTAGGGGCGTGGAGATGTTCAGAGAGGTGAGTAGTGGTGTGGAGATGTTCAGATAGGTGAGTAGGGGCGTGGAGATGTTCAGAGAGGTGAGTAGGGGCGTGGAGATGTTCAGATAGGTGAGTAGTGGTGTGGAGATGTTCAGAGAGGTGAGTAGTGGTGTGGAGATGTTCAGATAGGTGAGTAGGGGCGTAGTACTACATACCCCACAGAGTCAGGGCAGGTGGGTGAACAGTGCAGTTACTACATACCCCACAGAGACAGGGCAGGTGGGTGAACAGTGCAGTTACTACATACCCCACAGAGACAGGGCAGGTGGGTGAACAGTGCAGTTACTACATACCCCACAGAGACAGGGCAGGTGGGTGAACAGGGTTACTACGCTGTAGGTTTATATGAAATGACGCACGTGTTGTGAAGCTGTCAGTTTCACGTCTCCACATTTCAACAGAGGCGATGACTTCAACAGAGGCGATGACTTCAACAGCAGCCCTGTGGATATGCTCATCTCACCACTTCCTCCTCCGATTTCACTGGTCTGGGCACATCACCTGGCAAATAACAGACAGTTAAACAGAACCATGAAACAAGAAAAATAGAATGAAAAACAATGAAAGAGGCTATCTGTGTCTGTTTGTTTGAGTATGTAAGGGTGTGTGCGTGGGTGTGTGGGTGTGTGGGTGTGTGTTTGTGTGTCAGGCATGTGGCGGCCAATCCTTGCTATATTTTGTTTTGTCTTGTTCCTCTGATGAGCGAATTCTTGTTTTCACATCCGCCCGATGCTGATTGACGCTCTTCACATCTCCATCGCGCTCCAACGTATTTATCCAAAACAGATGAGGTGTGTGTGTGTGTGTGCGTGTTCTGGCTGCTCTGACACACTTTGAGCGTGTGACATGGGTCTGATCTCTGGAAGAAACTATCTGGCACATATGTTCCCCCACGTTCTCCATATTCCCTGTCCTTGTTGACTTCCTGCCAGTCTCCCAGAGCCCCCCTGTGGAGAGTGTGAAACACTTCCTGACATTCCTACATGGAAGTAACCACAGTGGGACCAGGAAGCCTCTGAATGATCTCACTTTCCCAGAATGCAGCAGCCAGTCGGTCACTAACCAATCAAATCTTACCACGATCGTTTCCGATCTGTTCCTTTTTTGTTCTTTTGCTTAATCCACATTGACAAACACAGTATTTGCATGAAAATCCCGGGGTGGCTGGCAGCAACTGAACCGATGAGGTTAAGTCGGGCCGTGGTTCTGGTAGTGGTGTCGTGTGGCTCCGGGTCGTTGGACTTCCGTCCACACCGGACGGTTGACGGATCTCATTTCAGCTGTTCTATAATTTCAGTCGGAGCACTTATTACCGCAACTTAAAAAGAGCACATTGATGTTGTTTTGATAAGGTGGTCATTCGAGTACACACCGGTCGCCATGGCGATGATTGATGTTTGGGGTCTGTAGAGTGTGTCGTCTTCGTTTGATGTGTGTGTGTGTTTGTGTGTGTATGTGTGTGTGTGCGTGTGTGTGTGTGTTTGTGTGTGTGTGTGTGTACGCTCATAGGAGTGTGTAACACACTGACACACGGCTGCAACTCAATCCCCGTTTCCTTGACTATCTGCGGTTCGGTCTCAGTCCTCTCATGTGTAAACCCTTCCACTATGAAGACGAGCGCTCTTCTCTAATCACAGACAACGCGTGTTCAGACCTGCCCCGGGCTACTCTGCGAATCACCTCTACATCCAGTTATTTTTATCATTTATATCCCTTTGAACTACAAAAGAAATGGGTCGAGAGGTGCACAAATGCACCTTATTTTGCCAAAATGGCTCATTAGCAAAGATCCCAGAACAGATCACACAGATCACATTTTCAGAACAGATCGCAGCTTACATTATTATTGTTTTATTAACAAGGTTCGGGAGGAGCACGTTCTAATGATCAATAATCAAATCATTCCAACCAGCTGTCAGCAATCAGTAATCAGCAGGTCCACTCAGTCAGCAGGAGTGCAGCCTATAAAAATACACTGTCGACTCACCTACAGTCCTCGACGGTTTTCAGCATCCCTCCACCACCCCTTCTCCTCACACTTGCCTGTTTTCCTAAACAGAGACGGGGTGGTACTCTGGGTTCGGGCCCAATTTCCTAGCTCGAAGCCCTCCTCCCCGGACAGCACGCCAAATACGCATAACCATTTACTCTCTGATCATTCGTAAGTGTGAACTCGTGAATTCAGAACAGATCACCGCTCACACTTTCAGAACAGATCACCGCTCACACTTTCAGAACAGATCACCGCTCACACTTTCAGAACAGATCACCGCTCACACTTTCAGAACAGATCACCGCTCACACTTTCAGAACAGATCACCGCTCACACTTTCAGAACAAATCCGTTGTTTGTTGCGAGCGTTGGAAATACGATAATTTGAGTTTGGCCACGTTATTGCAAAGTGCGCCGCGGCCTGGTGACAACTGTGCTTCCAAAAGACAGCAGAGAGAGGGGCGTTTTGCATTAAAAATGTGCGCAAACAGGTGAATATTGCTGACGGGTTGTTATAAACGATCTCCCATCTGGTTGGGTGCGTATCGTTTGTAGAACCAGTGTGTCGTTTGTAGAACCAGTGTGTCGTTTGTAGAACCAGTGTGTCGTTTGTAGAACCAGTGTGTCGTTTGTAGAACCAGTGTGTCGTTTGTAGAACCAGTGTGTCGTTTGTAGAACCAGTGTGTCGTTTGTAGAACCAGTGTGTCGTTTGTAGAACCAGTGTGTCGTTTGTAGAACCAGTGTGTCGTTTGTAGAACCAGTGTGTCGTTTGTAGAACCAGTGTGTCGTTTGTAGAACCAGTGTGTCGTTTGTAGAACCAGTGTGTCGTTTGTAGAACCAGTGTGTCGTTTGTAGAACCAGTGTGTCGTTTGTAGAACCAGTGTGTCGTTTGTAGAACCAGTGTGTAGTTTGTAGAACCAGTGTGTCGTTTGTAGAACCAGTGTGTCGTTTGTAGAACCAGTGTGTCGTTTGTAGAACCAGTGTGTCGTTTGTAGAACCAGTGTGTCGTTTGTAGAACCAGTGTGTCGTTTGTAGAACCAGTGTGTCGTTTGTAGAACCAGTGTGTCGTTTGTAGAACCAGTGTGTCGTTTGTAGAACCAGTGTGTCGTTTGTAGAACCAGTGTGTCGTTTGTAGAACCAGTGTGTCGTTTGTAGAACCAGTGTGTCGTTTGTAGAACCAGTGTGTCGTTTGTAGAACCAGTGTGTAGTTTGTAGAACCAGTGTGTCGTTTGTAGAACCAGTGTGTCGTTTGTAGAACCAGTGTGTCGTTTGTAGAACCAGTGTGTCGTTTGTAGAACCAGTGTGTCGTTTGTAGAACCAGTGTGTCGTTTGTAGGTGTGTTAGCGACTGTAAAAAAAAACTCTAAGCAAGGCACATGGCAAGCAGACTGTACCATTTAACGCTGCTTGCATATTTGCTTCGTTTAATTAATGGACCGAAATTTGCCACGGCGGGCGGGCGGGGGGGTGACAGGAAGAGGTTGTGTCCTAGCTGGGGGGGATCCACCCAATGACATCCTTCATATGTGAGTTATACTCCATGATTTCTATATGGCTCTGCCTAAATGACTAGACTGTTTAACCACAGTTGGAAGTGGCGGATTACGGAGAGGAAACACCAAACAGTCATTTCCATGGATGCATCTCTTTGATTCTCCTCTCGGCTAGTAAACCGTGCTATTACAGCAACCTGACATTTAGGGGCAGATTGAACAGTCTTTTCCTTCAAGACAATGAACAACAGAGATTAGGAGCGATCCTTTGTAGTCAGGCACACGATGATCATCAGACAGACAATTCTTTACAGCAGCTGACTCGATCGGCAATGTGAATATTTAAATAAATACTAATCAATAGCTTTGTAACACTGCTTTCTATTCATTAGATTCCGTAGCAGGAAGTGGCCCGAGAGATCGCCGAGGTCCGATTTGACACCAAGCCGTTTAGGTCAGGCTCCTCGGTTTTGTCGAACTATAATTAAATTCCCTAATCAAACATCGGGAGTGGGTGTACTTATAAAAGAAATGCCACACCTGAGCTGCCCCCGTGGCACTACAAACAATATCATCCCAGTTGATTTCCCACCCATGTCTTTGTGGGCGGAGAGTCTGGGGAGACGACAGGTAAGAGCCGGGACCTGACAGGACTGGAGGAAGACGACTCCACATCACACACCCTGATGCACCTTGTAGGGAACGTCTGTCTCCCTGAGCACCGCCGGGTTGTGGAGAAACCTGACTGTCACCTGTTCATCACGAGGTAAGATGAAGAAGTCTAACGAAAGCATGCGGAGGGGAGATAACATTTGTTTTTCTGGGTCGTTTAAATAAGTTCATGCAAATGAGTGCGATGAACTGTGGCATGTGACATGTAAATAATGTTGAATGTAGAGATGTTCTGTGTGGCCTGAATACATCTGCAGTACACCTAAATATGTACGGTAGAGCTCAATATCTGCAGTTAATAATAATACGTACTAGAGCTAAATATATACAGTAAACCTAAATATGTACGGTAGAGCTCAATATCTGCAGTTAATAATAATACGTACTAGAGCTAAATATATACAGTAAACCTAAATACGTACAGTAGAGCTCAATATCTACAGTTAACAATAATAAATACAGTAGAGCTAAATATCTACACTAAACCTAAATACGTACAGTAGAGCTCAATACCTGCAGTTAACAATAATACGTACAGTAGAGCTAAATATATACAGTAAATCTAAATACGTACAGTAGAGCTCAATATCTACAGTAAACAATAATACGTACAGTAGAGCTAAATATATACAGTAAACCTAAATACGTACAGTAGAGCTGAATATCTACAGTTAACAATAATAAATACAGTAGAGCTAAATATATACAGTAAATCTAAATATGTACAGTAGAGCTCAATATCTGCAGTTAACAATAATACGTACAGTAGATCTAAATATATACAGTAAGCTTTATCACCTACAGTGGAGCTAAATATATATGCAGCAAACCAAAATATGTACTGTAGAGCTCAATATTTACCCTCAACTACAATAGGTACAGTAGAGCTCGCTATCTACAGTAGAGCTCAATATCTACAGTAGAGCTCAATATCTACAGTAGACCTCAATATCTACAGTAGAGCTCAATATATACATTTAACCTAAATATGTACAGTGAACCTAAATATCTGCTGTAGACCTAAATCATTTAGATTAATCTTCAGTATCTACAGTAGATCTGAATATGGACAGTGAACATAAACATCGCCAAATAGACTGAAATATGTACACAAAAAAACTGAATATAAATAGCAGAATGTAGACAGCAGAATAAACTAAAGGGGACCAATTTAAAATAGCAAGTATTAGATATAGACACGTACAGTGGCAAGTACATACAAATTACATGCTTGTTTTATTATTCAAAAATTGTGTCAAAATGTGAGCCGAATTTATGAAACCGGAGTAAAGTGGCAAAAAATATTTTTTCTTTTGTAAGACAACCGTATATATGTTGAGTCAGCTACAATATAAGGGGAGAGGTTTCGCCTAACTCACAATTATATTGCAGATAAAAAACCAAGTGTGAAGAAAAGCTGGTTTCTGAAGTCAGTAGGAGTCTCTTGCTGTGTTGATGTGTGTGTCCGTACTGAAGGACAAAGCTGGAGTGTTGATTTCCATTTAAAGATCATATGTTTGCACCCACATTATAAGGTGGATTGAACCTGCCCCGTGAATTTGTTAATATTTCCGTCAGAAACACACACAGCTGTCAGTGAAATGTACAATATTTCTCTTTCAAATGCTTAAGTGGTTCAGGCAGACATTCCATTATCTTCTGGAAACCCGATACTGCCTTACGGAGAGGGGAATTCCTCTTTTCTCTCTTTCTTTCTCCATCGTCTTTTTCTGTCTTTTTTTGCCTCGTTCTGTCTCTGTGTGCAGAAGCCAAGGATGTATATGTTTGAAGAGAATTAGAAAATGAAAGGAGAAGTGATGAGGAGATAGAAAGAGAGAGAGAGAGAGAGAGAGAGAGAGGAAATAGAGATGCAGAGAGAGAGAGAGAGAGAAAGAGAAGAAGAGAGGGGGGGGGTTGGAGAATAAAGAGGTTGGATGGATTAGAAGATATTTGAAGATTATTGAGGGAAATTACAGTTCTAACCCTTTCATGTGATGCTCATTGATGCTTCCCAGATCAATTGAGTTTGGATCTAAAACAAAAGTCATGCCGTCGTCTTGAATGTGCAGGCTGTCGGTGCAATTACAAAAAACACAATCAGATTTTTACGAAATTAGCTACGAGAGTAGCTAATCTCTCACTCTGCACAGATTCATGTCATCTTTACAGTGACGCGATAATCGCCATTATCCTCGAACACTCCTGTGTTTGATAAAGGCGTATCATTTGACTGAACCCCAAACCCTGATCCTGTTTTAATTCATATCAACAGATCTACAAGCGAGAGAGCAGAGGAGCCTGTTTGAAGATGAGGTCCAACCCTTGTTCCCCTTCTACGTGAGGGGAGCAAACTAGCCAGAAAACTGGATGTCACCAGTTCAGGAATCAGTCCAAGCCAATCAACCGCACTCTGCATTGATTCCCGATCCAGTGATTTGTCAAAAGCGGATCTAACTTCTTGTCCCTTGACCTGTCTACTCCATCACCATGAGTGCTACCTTCTCACACTCCTTTGTGGACCAGCGCCCCACATACCTGGACAGAGGCAGCAGCCTGTCGTATGGACTGTCTCCCCCTAGTGGTCCACCCGAGAATCGCACCCACCACCTCCACTCGGACTCAATGTCCCACACCGTGCCGTTCCTCTTCTACCCAACCTCCATGGACCCGGGGGGCCTGTACGACGCCTCGTTCGGGGGCCACGGAAGTCCCGCCCTGCTGCCCTACCTGTCCCCTTTCCACCACGGGCGCTTCGGGGTGTACGAATGCCCCTTCGAGCCGGCGTTCATCCAGAAGAGAAACGAGCGGGAGCGCCAACGCGTGAAGTGCGTGAACCAGGGCTACGCCAAGCTTAGGGACCACCTGCCGGGCTGTGCCAGCGAGAAGAGGCTCAGCAAAGTGGAGACACTCAGAGCAGCCATTCGATATATTAAATACCTGCAAGGGCTGGTGGAGGGGAAGGGGAGGGACGGGGGGCAGGCGTGCCACATTTTAAATGCTGCCCCCTGTAGGACAGAGGACACTGGCAACAGCGACGGGGGATCTCCACGTTCACTCTCGGACTCCTCCTCCTCCCCCGGCGTTGAGTGTGGGGAGACAGATGGCCCCGTGACCTAGAGGATCATGGGAAGCGTAGTTCGCGACTGTGAATGGACAAATGTGAAAACGTGGAGATGATATCTCCTTCGCCGTGCTAACTGAAACGTCCGACCGTGAGCAAGAGGGTGTGTAGACACTGATGTAAGGCCTTCTACGTGACACTGTGCACTGGCTTCGTGTCGAGTTTAGTGCAAATTTAAGATTTGTGTCAAACTGCTTTCGGAATGGGGTATACGAGCACCAATATGCATCATCGTGTAATAATTGAGCAGGTCCGCATGAAAAAACGAGCATTGTATGTATGAACATGTTATTGTTCCGTAAGAAAACAATGTAGCTCACAACAATAAACAATAAACATGTCAATACAGTGCCCAACACCTTGGAATTGCATTGTGATATTGAGTGACAACGTTCTTGCTTCTAATTGTCTAATTTGTTATAACAGTTTGGCAATATTGTGTGCTTTTGTTTAATTCACGACAATCCCGTTGTGTCTCCAAAGATATTGAGCATGTTAGAGTACAAATCTACTCTTTTAGTTTTTGTATTTGTTTTATCTTAAGATTCACTCACGGTCCACATGGGTCTCACTGGCAGTTATTCACGGACACTGGCACTGGCACACTTGCCATCATTGAATCCCATTTCTAGATGTTAACTCTACTCCCAAACACACAGTAGAGGCCCCTGTAGGCTCTGTGAGTCAGTGAAGGGACTCTTCAGCTCCGGTGTTAGGCCAATCAAGTCCAATAAAAGTATATAAGTGCAGTCAATCTGTTATATGGCCTCTAGCAGGACACCAATCCTGTCAGACAACACAACAATACAACTAAACAGATAGAAGTTAAACGATGGCGTGGAATTTGCCTTAAACATTTTGCTAGTAAATCCCTTACCAAAACTATTTTCCTTCATCCCTGTAGGCACCAGAAAACCTGATACGCTAACCGCGTATTTAACCCAAAGTTACACACTAAGAACGCACTATTTACCCGTTAACCTCAACGTTAAATAGCCAAACTAAAAGTACTCCCATTATAACACTGTGCCCAATTGGGAGTTTTACCCTAAATTAAGCCCTAAGCTGGGGATCAGATATCCCCCCGTGCATGAGTGCCAAAAAACCTTAACCCTAACTCACCAACACAGCAATACAGACACACCAACACAGCAACACAGACACACAGACACAGCGACACACAAACTCACGGATACAAACACAGACACACAATCACACACAGGACAACTCACTCCTCTCACATTGCTTTGCCCTCCGAACCCAAAGCGGAATGACATACATTGTCTATTTATTCTCACCACTAACCAACTGTTCCTCTGACCAATGCTCTCAGACCTGACACCTCGGAGAGAAAGAGAGAGGGAGGGAGAGAGAGAGAGCAACTGTGTGTGTGTTAGAGAGAGAAAGAGGGAGGGAACCGGGGTGATACAGTCAGTCAGGGAGTGAATGACTGAGGAAGAGCACTGGGAGGTAGAGGCAGCAGCGGAGAGAAGAGCGTTGCTTTGGAATGAACGAGGGCCGACTAAGCAGGCAGTGAACAGGAGGACTAGGAGGAGTCGACCGGGACTATCTGACCAGGCCAGAATCGAGGAATAAACGACACGGAAGGCGACCTTCTCCAACTGGGCAGGCAGAAGCTGGTGTCACAGATCAGGTTGGAAGTACAGTAGCTGGCGAGCCACGGAGGCCATTTGAGCGGCCGTCTTTAATTCGACCGAACGCGCCCGGGTGAAGTCACAATGGCGGACAGCGGGGGCGATACGAACCTGCAGTCCTTGATTATGGACGAGGAAACCCTGAAAAGAAAGCAGAAGGAGAAGCTGAAGAAACTCCTGGCCACGGGCGGTAACCCTCGGCCCGCGCGCTCCCTCTTCTTCCTCACGCTGAAGAACCCCTTTCGAAAGGCTGCCATCAACATCGTGGAATGGAAGTATCCTTAGGGGTGAAAGGTCAGGGGTTGGCAGGGTCTGGTAACCGTAGATAAATGTCACTGGTGCCAGATCTGTGGTGCATTGTCAATATAGCACGGACAGACTAGATGTTAAAGGTTTGGCCTGATTTCAGCCATGATGGACGGTCATGCTTACAGACATTTATGGTATCTCAAGCTCTGCCTTTCCATTGGTTCTTACTCGGCCAGACACTGAAGTCTATCTGTGCCAAGGCATGATGACTAACGACCGTTACTAACATGAATAAGGCATAAGCTAGTTTGGTCTTAGATAATTGGTCAACGCGACCCAACTCCTTTGGATTACCCAAGGACAATAAGTGTTTCTAGTTCCATGAATGTCTCTGGCTGGTAGAGAGATAAGGCTTCGTGAATATGACGGTTCAGTGAACTCCTGCAGTTGAATGGATTGGGGATCTGATTTAGAGATCTGAATTAGGGATCTGCATTACGGATCAAAATTAGAGATCTGAATTAGAGATCTGAGTTTGAGATGTGCATTAGGGATCTGAATTAGAGATCTGAATTAGAGATCTGACTTTGAGATCTGCTTTAGGGATCTGAATTAGAGATCTGACTTTGAGATCTGCTTTAGGGATCTGAATTAGAGATCTGAATTAGAGATCTGAATTAGAGATCTGAGTTTGAGATGTGCATTAGGGATCTGAATTAGAGATCTGAATTAGAGATCTGACTTTGAGATCTGCTTTAGGGATCTGAATTAGGGATCTGAATTAGGGATCTGAATTAGAGATCTGAATTAGAGATCTGAGTTTGAGATGTGCATTAGGGATCTGAATTAGAGATCTGAATTAGAGATCTGACTTTGAGATCTGCTTTAGGGATCTGAATTAGAGATCTAAATTAGGGATCTGAGTTTGAGATCTGCATTAGGGATCTGAATTAGAGATCTAAATTAGGGATCTGAGTTTGAGATCTGCTTTAGGGATCTGAATTAGAGATCTAAATTAGAGATCTGAATTAGAGATCTGAATTAGAGATCTGAGTTTGAGATGTGCATTAGGGATCTGCAATTAGAGATCTGAATTAGAGATCTGACTTTGAGATCTGCTTTAGGGATCTGAATTAGGGATCTGAATTAGGGATCTGAATTAGGGATCTGAATTAGAGATCTGAATTAGAGATCTGAGTTTGAGATGTGCATTAGGGATCTGCAATTAGAGATCTGAATTAGAGATCTGAATTAGAGATCTGAGTTTGAGATGTGCATTAGAGATCTGCAATTAGAGATCTGAATTAGAGATCTGACTTTGAGATCTGCTTTAGGGATCTGAATTAGAGATCTGAATTAGAGATCTGCAATTGGGATCTGTGGAATAGTGCCCAGTCTATTCTTGTATTGATTTACGTAACAAATGGTTTAGCCATGTGGATAAACATAACCGTAGTTATTATTAATCTTCACACAGCACAACACACACACACACGTTGTCATAAATCAGATAACATTGAGACAGCTGCTTAGATTGATAGAAACCACAGGTTTCTTGGTCGAATCCCAGAGCTTGCCAAGGGAAAATGGCAAACACTGTTCAACCTTCAGCGAAGACAGAAATGTGGAATAATAATGCAGATTTGCTGAACACTCCCTGGTAGAGTTGGCTTCAAGTTCACCTGAACACCAGAGCAACAGGTGCTCAGCTCTATAAGCCACAGTTATCAGTTTTAACGAATAACGTCCAGTGGACGTGCTCAATGGATGTGACAGGGAGAAAACATGCAGTATATTTCAGTCGCCATCCTGCCACCTGTTCTCTGTGATACCGACTGTATTTCAGTCCTGGTGAACACATGCTTTCTGATGTTCAAAAAGTCCTCAGAATCCCACTAAAACACAGTTCAAACCCCTGTGGAAACCCCACAGAATGCTACAGTTCTGTTTTGGTAATGGCTACTGTCTCTACAGTAATGGCTAGTTACTGTGTCTACAGTAATGGCTAGTTGAGATGTGTTAGGGTCCATTGAAGCCTTTGGTGGACATTTTTGGACATGTAAAGAGTCAGATAGTCTTGGTGATGAACAGACAGCTGTTCCACCACGTCACGGCCTAAAAACAGACCCGGTAAGCTGAGAGAATGCTGCCTCAGACATTGACCGGTGGCCTGGTTGGGTACTGCAGTCTGAGAGAGGAAGGAGATATTTCTTAATATCGTTGTAGATGACTGGATTAATTTTAATGCTGTCCTAAAGGGACCCAGATATATGAAATAAACTCCATCTACTGATGGCCGTGTAAATATATAATTTTCTTGTAACTGACCAATCTGTTGGTCTCGACATGTTTTCCAGGGTGTTGTAGATATAGCCATCTACCCCCCCCTCCCCAATTACAAGGAAAAGTCCCAGTTGAAGGGTTAGATGGCACTGACACGCACATACAGCAGTTAAACTGAAATAGACACACTGTACTGAAGTTTGACATGTCTGGGAAGCTGATGGTCAGGACCGCAATGATAACCAACGATAACCCAATAATAAACCAATAATAAACCAATGATAACCAACGATAACCCAATAATAAACCAATGATAAACCAATGATAACCAACGATAACCCAATAATAACCCAATAATAAACCAATGATAACCAACGATAACCCAATAATAAACCAATAATAAACCAATGATAACCAACGATAACCCAATAATAAACCAATGATAACCAACGATAACCCAATAATAAACCAATAATAAACCAATGATAACCAACGATAACCCAATAATAAACCAATAATAAACCAATGATAACCAACGATAACCCAATAATAAACCAATAATAAACCAATGATAACCAACGATAACCCAATAATAAACCAATGATAACCAACGATAACCCAATAATAAACCAATAATAAACCAATGATAACCAATGATAAACCAATGGCAACCCAGTGAGTACACCATAATAAACCAATGGTAACTCAGTGATTACCCCATTATAAACCAATGGCAACTCAGTGATTACCCCATTATAAACCAATGGTAACCCAGTGAGTACTCCATTATAAACCAATGGTAACCCAGTAATTTACCAAAGATAAACCGAGGATAAACAAATGAACAACCAATGGTAAACCAGTGATTACCCCATTATAAACCAATGGTAACCCAGTGAGTACTCCACGATAAACCAATGATAGCCCAATGATGACAGTGTGCACTGCACCACTACAGATCCAAGGTGTCTGCTGCATGTGTGCACTGTACCACTACAGATCCAAGGTGTCTGCTGCATGTGTGCACTGTACCACTACAGATCCAAGGTGTCTGCTGCACGTGTGCACTGTACCACTACAGATCCAAGGTGTCTGCTGCATGTGTGCACTGTACCACTACAGATCCAAGGTGTCTGCTGCATGTGTGCACTGTACCACTACAGATCCGAGGTGTCTGCTGCATGTGTGCACTGCACCACTACAGATCCAAGGTGTCTGCTGCATGTGTGCACTGTACCACTACAGATCCAAGGTGTCTGCTGCATGTGTGCACTGTACCACTACAGATCCAAGGTGTCTGCTGCATGTGTGCACTGTACCACTACAGATCCAAGGTGTCTGCTGCATGTGTGCACTGTACCACTACAGATCCAAGGTGTCTGCTGCATGTGTGCACTGTACCACTACAGATCCAAGGTGTCTGCTGCATGTGTGCACTGTACCACTACAGATCCAAGGTGTCTGCTGCATGTGTGCACTGTACCACTACAGATCCAAGGTGTCTGCTGCACGTCCATCCCTTTCCTTAGCGTTCTCCCTCAGGCCGTTCGAGATCATCATCCTCTTGACCATCTTCTCCAACTGTGTGGCTCTGGCCGTGTTTCTGCCCATGCCCGATGAGGACAGCAACAACACCAACACAAACCTGGTGAGTATTCAGGCTGGGAACCGGGCATGAGGATGTGGAACACTAGAGGAACACGTGTAAAAAACAAGTGGAACACAGGGGGAACTCAAGGGGAACACAAGGGGAACAAAAGAGTAAACACAAGTGGTGCACAAGTGGAACAGAATTGAGTTCAGGGACTGGAGCATTTCATGCCTGGAATATGCAGTGGTAGTAGATGATCATCATGGTGTAGTGACTTAGTTGTCCAGCATTATCACTGCTGTCTGATCACTGCATGGACCTAGTCTATAAATCAGGTTGGCTGGAGCTTTAGTGTGGCCATCCTGGCATGACTTAAAGTGGGCAGCAAGTCCTGGATGATTGCAGGTGCCCCGGAGCTTCGGTCCATAGTTATGATAGATCGGTGAGATGTTTTACGCTGTTACTTCCGAAACGGTAGAGGTTTTTGTTTCTCAAGTACCCCAGTAGACCCCAAATAAAGGTAGAAGTAAACAATCCTCCCCAGTGTCATCATAGTCATGTATCGAATTACCATAATCAGAGTGAGGACAGGAATGGAAAATGGCATATTATGGCCCAACTACACACACACGTACTGAGAATAATCGGATCAGGAGTGTTCACTTTTCTTTATCAGACAGCTGAGAAGAGGCTTTGGTACACTCTGGGTATGGTTAAACTGGCGTAGCTCGACATCCCCTTACTTATAGTAAGGGAGAGAACATACATTCAAGCTTAGATTGATCTGCTCATTTCATATATATGAGAGATGGGATGGTCCGTGTTTGTAATCTGTGCCATTTGGCCCCTGACTCTTTGACTGATCCTATATGCCCTTAAGCTATGGCTGAATGAGATGTTGAAATATTGGGAAACAATGGGATTGTGTTTACTACTCCTGAAAGCAGCAGCTAACGTATTGACGGCAAGCCAGCTTGGCATTCTTGTTAACATTTTTACAACTTGTTGTTTGGCATTTACATTTCAAGAGTCTATCCTGTCTGCAGAATAACTTTGAGTGAACAACCGTTTTCTTGTAAATATTGTGTTGAAGTATTGACCTTATGAGCTTACTCGATAACAGCTAGCTAGTTCGGAAATCCAGCTAATGTGATTAAACTTGCTCATTCTGAATGTGGCGCAGTAATCAGGCAAACAGACAATTACATCTATGTTTCTATATACTATACTCAACATAGTAGTATAGTATATCATATATACTATAATCAACAAAGTCGGTTTGGTCTTTCTAGATAGAATATTTAAAGAGATAAGTAATACAGCCAGTGTCTTTTAACAGTTTAATAGTTTAAAAGTTGTAAAGCATAAACATGTCGTCATGTGGCAAAGTGGCAAAGAATCATTTAATATAACGTTGGCTTGGACTCTAGATTTTTCAGATTTTTTTTATTCTGCATATAACTTACGTACTTTTGACCAACGTATCACGTGATGTCAGGGGCCATTAAAGTACATAACGACACAGTTAACGTGAGCTAATCCAAAATGGACTCTTTGTGACGTGTGGGGCGTATTCGCCGGACTCCCGCCGTGATGTCAGATACTCTTTGAGTGACATTAAAGCCTAAACCACCGGCCGGAAGATTACAAACGCTTTCCTCCCGTGAATCATGAAGCCACATGGAGGCTGGTCCTGTTCCCGCTGCTTAGTGTCCTTGACCCAGGTGACTGAGGTGAACAGGTGCCTCCCCTCATGTGTGTCAGAGCGACCCCCATGCATCCCCTGCCTCCCCCGCCCCCCGTTCCTCAGCTGGGTGTGTGTTAAAGCAATATATATATATAGACCACCACACCAACCCAGAGGGACACACTGAGGCACTAAAGGAATGTATGACACAGCCACTGAGACCAATCATGTAATCAATATCTGTGCGTGTGTGTGTGTGTGTCTGTGTGTGTGTGTGTGTGTGTGTGTGTCTGTGTGTGTGTGTCTGTGTGTGTGTGTCTGTGTGTGTGTGTGTCTGTGTGTGTGTCTGTGTGTGAAACCTAAAGACAGACTATAAATGCCCTATAGGAATTTTTAGACTAGCCAGAATCCAAGCCCAATATAATTTAGATATACTGCGCCCAGTACAGCAGTTAAATTTGTAATTAGCATTAGCCTACAGTAACTCCATGCAAGTAATTAGCATTAGCCTACAGTAACTCCATGCATGTAATTAGCATTAGCCTACAGTAACTCCATGCATGTAATTAGCATTAGCCTACAGTAACTCCATGCATGTGGCCTCATTCCGTTGAATCGAACATAGCTTCAGATGTGATTATTGGACCATTGGTACACTATCAAACCACCGCCGTGTATATTTGTCTTCTTATTCATAACTTGCCCACGCTCAAAATCGATTCTCTCGTTGTTCTGACAGTCGGCTAGAAGCACAAAAGCATACACACTGTAGAAAGATTACAAGTTAAAGGCCCCTACAGTACAGACAATACAAATACAAATATAAGCCAGATGACCTTATATGGTAGACAAATAAACTAAATGGCACAGGATTGTTCTTCTAACTTACTGTAGTTATCGCTGAACTAGTCAGTCTCTCTAAGGACCAACCTCAGGTTGTTGATCTGCTGTGAGTTATATAAAGCGGGTAACCAAAACAGGTGCCATTTTGGGGACCTCAGGACTCCGAATAAAGGCTTCCTAAGGGGTCATTTTTTTGCCATCTCTGTGCGAGAACGTTTTCGGTTAAACCCTCGTCTTGGGTCTACTTAGAACACTTTAGGGTTCTACGTAATGGTTTTCCTGGGCAGCACACCCCCTATTTTACTGTACGATACATAGTAAGGGTTGTTATGCTACAGTCTGATCAAATTCAGAGCTTACGCCTGTGTTATTATGGTCTGTACATTGTGTTACACTGACTGACTGTCACTGTTGTGTTACAGGAAAGCCTGGAGTACATATTCCTCATCATCTTCTCTGTAGAGTGCTTTCTCAAGATAATATCATATGGATTTCTATTTCACGAGGGCGCATATCTACGGAACTGTTGGAACATTCTAGACTTCGTTTGTGTATCTGTGGGGTGAGTACAGAAGATGAGGATTGAGACTGACATTCCTTGGTTGTGTCTTTCTTGCATTCATGAACACTTGTGAGGCAACAAAACATGTTTGTACCTTGATTTAGTTCTCCTCTGGTATTAATTCACACATCTGCCATTTGCATATTCTCTTACCTCTCCTTCTCTTACCTAAAAAATTTACCATTTTACTTCTCCTCTCCTGCTCTTACATCTCCTCTCCTTCTCTTACCTCTCCTCTCCTACTCTTACATCTCCTCTCCTTCTCTTACCTCTCCTCTCCTTCTCTTACCTCTCCTCTCCTTCTCTTACCTCTCCTCTCCTACTCTTACATCTCCTCTCCTTCTCTTACCTCTCCTCTCCTTCTCTTACCTCTCCTCTCCTACTCTTACATCTCCTCTCCTTCTCTTACCTCTCCTCTCCTTCTCTTACCTCTCCTCTCCTTCTCTTACATCTCCTCTCCTGCTCTTACCTCTCCTCTCCTACTCTTACCTCTCCTCTCCTTCTCTTACATCTCCTCTCCTGCTCTTACATCTCCTCTCCTACTCTTACATCTCCTCTCCTTATCTTACCTCTCCTCTCCTTCTCTTACCTCTCCTCTCCTTCTCTTACATCTCCTCTCCTTCTCTTACATCTCCTCTCCTGCTCTTACCTCTCCTCTCCTGCTCTTACATCTCCTCTCCTTCTCTTACATCTCCTCTCCTTCTCTTACATCTCCTCTCCTTCTCTTACCTCTCCTTACCTTCTCTTACCTCTCCTCTCCTACTCTTACATCTCCTCTCCTTCTCTTACATCTCCTCTCCTACTCTTACATCTCCTCTCCTTATCTTACCTCTCCTCTCCTTCTCTTACCTCTCCTCTCCTTCTCTTACATCTCCTCTCCTTCTCTTACATCTCCTCTCCTGCTCTTACCTCTCCTCTCCTGCTCTTACATCTCCTCTCCTTCTCTTACATCTCCTCTCCTTCTCTTACATCTCCTCTCCTTCTCTTACCTCTCCTTACCTTCTCTTACCTCTCCTCTCCTACTCTTACATCTCCTCTCCTTATCTTACATCTCCTCTCCTTCTCCCTTCTCCTCATACCCAGGCTGTTTGCAGTCATCGGAGATGCCATTACTTATATAAGTGGTGTGGAAGCTCAACCAGGAGAGAAGGGAGGAGGCTTCGACATGAAGGCTCTCAGGGCTTTTCGTGTTCTTCGGCCCCTCAGGCTTGTCTCTGGCGTCCCCAGTAAGGACCACTGTACAATACAGACCATGTAGCAGTCGTAAGGGCAGGAAATGTGCAGATCCCAAGGCAGGTTGAAGGCTAGATTCACTCGTAGGTCTAATGATTTACAGTATATCATATAGAGGCAATAAATCACCTCTAAGTCAGTCCTGGGTCTTTCTCGATATGCATATTGCAACTATTTACTATTTTTATTTGTTTTTTGGTTTCTGGTTAATCCTTACTGAAATTGTGGAGAGGACGTGGCATTTTTGGTCCATGCACATTTTTGCAGTGTGTAGGAAAACACATTTTGCTGGCAATCTTCTTATTTGGCAAGATAATTATTATGATGTATTTTAAGTAAGTCATTACAATCGGTCGTATTTGAAGCCAGTGATATTAGCTTTACTAGATTTTGCGCTGAATTGACAATTTGATAGTTTTAGGTAGATTTCTATGAATTTTGAATAAATAATTAATTATTACTTTTTTTTACATTTAATCTTCAGAATAAATATCACTAGAGCAACGTCAGTAAAAGCCACATGCAAAGTTTTACCAAAGAGCATCTTTGTGTCAGTTTACATTCTGTTTTCTACTTTTGGGTTACCAGGGGTTACCATTGTTGACAATGTGTCTGCTGTTCCCCTCCAGGCCTGCAGGTGGTGATGAACTCCATCCTAAAGTCCATGCTACCCCTGTTCCACATCTCCTTATTAGTGTTCTTCATGGTCACCATCTATGCTATTGTGGGACTGGAGTTCTTCAAGTGCAAAATGCACAAGACCTGCTATTACACAGGAACAAGTAAGAAACACAAAACTTACACAGACAAAAGCAGGAAAACTCAAAACTTGTTATCACACACACACACAAGAAAGAATAACAAGATGCACAAATGTTATTTACACACGCACACACACAAGCACGCGCACGCACACACACACACACACACACACACACACACACACACACACACACACACACACACACACACACACACACACACACACACACTGCCTATATCCTCCTCTCTGTTGTCCATCAGATATCATCGCCACAGTGGACAATGAGAAGCCATCTCCCTGTGCCCAGGCTGGTAACGGCCGGCGCTGTACCATCAACGGGACAGAGTGCCGGACAGGCTGGGCCGGGCCCAACAACGGCATCACCCACTTTGACAACCTGGGCTTTGCCATGCTGACTGTGTACCAATGCATCACCACCCAGGGCTGGACAGACGTGCTTTACTGGGTACTGTAAACACGTATTATAATATGTCTGCATGCTGTCACTGCATCAGATTACTATATTCTCTTTTCAGTCTCTCATATCTGTCTCTTATCCCTCTACCTCTTTATGTTTTATTCTCCTTCTCCGTCCACTCTCCCTCCCTCTCTCTCTCTCCTCCTCCTCCTCCTCCTCCTCCTCCTCTCTCTCCTAGGTGAATGATGCTATTGGTGTAGAATGGCCCTGGATGTATTTCCTGACTTTAATTTTGGTTGGCTCCTTCTTTGTGCTCAACCTGGTTCTGGGTGTGTTGAGCGGGTAAGGAAACATAAACACACACTCACATAGACCACCATGCCCTTACCTGCCCCTCACCTTCCCTCCACCTCTCTTTCCCTCCACCTCTCCTTCCCCCCACCTCTCCTTCCCTCCACCTCTCCTTCCCTCCACCTCTCTTCCCTCCACCTCTCTTCCCTCCACCTCTCCTTCCCTCCACCTCTCTTCCCTCCACCTCTCCTTCCCTCCACCTCTCCTTCCCTCCACCTCTCTTCCCTCCACCTCTCTTCCCTCCACCTCTCCTTCCCTCCACCTCTCCTTCCCTCCACCTCTCCTTCCCTCCACCTCTCTTCCTCTGATCATCCTGACCTGTTGTCTCTATCATCAGGGAGTTCACTAAGGAGCGTGAGAAGGGGAAGGCTCGAGGAGAGTACACAGAGATGAGGGAGACCCAGCAGCTAGACGAGGACTTGAAGGGCTACATGGAGTGGATCACGCAGGCTGAAGTGATGGACGGCGACGGGGAAGGACAGGGTAACTATGGTTTCCAATGTGTTATCCCGACAACAGACACTAACCAGGCTAGATGCGCTGACATGGAATTGTATTGACAGACATTGGTGTCTTTTTTTGTTCAGGCCTGCTCCCTCTGGAGGATGGAGAGTCAGTAGCAGGCAGTCTAAAGGACATGGACACCTTGCAGAAGATCATGTATTACTAGTAAGTACCCAAAGCACCCAGCACGGACCAGAGGTTAAAGGTCAGAGCGAGGAACTGGATGTTGTGAGTCTGATGCATGTTAACTCCTCCTCCCATCTCTTCTCCTCTCTTGTTAACTCCTCCTCCCATCTCTTCTCCTCTCTTGTTAACTCCTCCTCCCATCTCTTCTCCTCTCTTGTTAACTCCTCCTCCCATCTCTTCTCCTCTCTTGTTAACTCCTCCTCCCATCTCTTCTCCTCTCTTGTTAACTCCTCCTCCCATCTCTTCTCCTCTCTTGTTAACTCCTCCTCCCATCTCTTCTCCTCTCTTGTTAACTCCTCCTCCCATCTCTTCTCCTCTCTTGTTAAATCCTTCGCCCATCTCTTCTCCTCTCTTGTTAACTCCTTCTTCCATCTCTTCTCCTCTCTTGTTAACTCCTCCTCCCATCTCTTCTCCTCTCTTGTTAACTCCTCCTCCCATCTCTTCTCCTCTCTTGTTAACTCCTCCTCCCATCTCTTCTCTCTTAACTCCTCCTCCCATCTCTTCTCCTCTCTTGTTAACTCCTCCTCCCATCTCTTCTCCTCTCTTGTTAACTCCTCCTCCCATCTCTTCTCCTCTCTTGTTAACTCCTCCTCCCATCTCTTCTCCTCTCTTGTTAACTCCTCCTCCCATCTCTTCTCCTCTCTTGTTAACTCCTCCTCCCATCTCTTCTCCTCTCTTGTTAACTCCTCCTCCCATCTCTTCTCCTCTCTTGTTAACTCCTCCTCCCATCTCTTCTCCTCTCTTGTTAACTCCTCCTCCCATCTCTTCTCCTCTCTTGTTAACTCCTTCGCCCCTCTCTTCTCCTCTCTTGTTAACTCCTCCTCCCATCTCTTCTCCTCTCTTGTTAACTCCTCCTCCCATCTCTTCTCCTCTCTTGTTAACTCCTCCTCCCATCTCTTCTCCTCTCTTGTTAACTCCTTCGCCCCTCTCTTCTCCTCTCTTGTTAACTCCTCCTCCCATCTCTTCTCCTCTCTTGTTAACTCCTCCTCCCATCTCTTCTCCTCTCTTGTTAACTCCTCCTCCCATCTCTTCTCCTCTCTTGTTAACTCCTCCTCCCATCTCTTCTCCTCTCTTGTTAACTCCTCCTCCCATCTCTTCTCCTCTCTTGTTAACTCCTCCTCCCATCTCTTCTCCTCTCTTGTTAACTCCTCCTCCCATCTCTTCTCCTCTCTTGTTAACTCCTCCTCCCATCTCTTCTCCTCTCTTGTTAACTCCTCCTCCCTTCTCTTCTCCTCTCTTGTTAACTCCTCCTCCTATCTCTTCTCCTCTCTTGTTAACTCCTCCTCCCTTCTCTTCTCCTCTCTTGTTAACTCCTCCTCCCATCTCTTCTCCTCTCTTGTTAACTCCTCCTCCCATCTCTTCTCCTCTCTTGTTAACTCCTCCTCCCATCTCTTCTCCTCTCTTGTTAACTCCTCCTCCCATCTCTTCTCCTCTCTTGTTAACTCCTCCTCCCATCTCTTCTCCTCTCTTGTTAACTCCTCCTCCCTTCTCTTCTCCTCTCTTGTTAACTCCTCCTCCTATCTCTTCTCCTCTCTTGTTAACTCCTCCTCCCTTCTCTTCTCCTCTCTTGTTAACTCCTCCTCCTATCTCTTCTCCTCTCTTGTTAACTCCTCCTCCCATCTCTTCTCCTCTCTTGTTAACTCCTCCTCCCATCTCTTCTCCTCTCTTGTTAACTCCTCCTCCCATCTCTTCTCCTCACTTGTTAACTCCTTCTCCCATCTTTTCTCCTCTCTTGTTAAATCCTTCGCCCATCTCTTCTCCTCTCTTGTTAACTCCTTCTTCCATCTCTTCTCCTCTCTTGTTAACTCCTCCTCCCATCTCTTCTCCTCTCTTGTTAACTCCTCCTCCCTTCTCTTCTCCTCTCTTGTTAACTCCTCCTCCCATCTCTTCTCCTCTCTTGTTAACTCCTCCTCCCATCTCTTCTCCTCTCTTGTTAACTCCTTCTTCCATCTCTTCTCCTCTCTTGTTAACTCCTTCCCCCATCTTTTCTCCTCTCTTGTTAAATCCTTCGCCCATCTCTTCTCCTCTCTTGTTAACTCCTTCTTCCATCTCTTCTCCTCTCTTGTTAACTCCTGCTTCATTTTCTTCTCCTCTCCTCCTCTCTCCTTTTCTTCTCTCCTGTTCAGCAAGCTGGCACGTAAATGGAACCTGTTCTTTAGGCGGAAGTGTCTTGTCTATGTGAAGTCCCGTATGTTCCACTGGTGGGTGATATTCCTGGTGTTCTTAAACACGCTGGCAATAGCTACTGAACACCACAATCAGTCCCAGAGACTCACGGATTGGCAAGGTCAGTATTCACAGTTTCCACGGTATTCAAAGTATCCACAGTATCCACAGTATTCATAGAATTCATAGTATACACAGTATCCACAGTATCAACAGTATATACAGCTTCCAAAGTATTCACAGTATTCACAGTATCAACAGTATATACAGCTTCCAAAGTATTCACAGTATTCACAGTATCAACAGTATATACAGCTTCCAAAGTATTCACAGTATTCACAGTGTCCTCAGTATCCACAGTATCCACAGTATTCACAGTATCCGAAGTATTCACAGTATCCACAGTATCCACAGTATTCACAGTAATCACAGTATACACCGTATCTACAGGATCTACACCATCCACGGTATTCACAGTATTCACAGTATCCACAGTATTTACAGTATTCACAGTATCCACAGTATTCACAGTATCCACAGTATTCACAGTATCCACAGTATTTACAGTATTCACAGTATTCACAGTATTCACAGTATTCACAGTATCCACAGTATTTACAGTATTCACAGTATTCACAGTATTCACAGTATTCACAGTATTCACAGTATCCACAACACAAACCTTAATAAAGTCTCCCAACTGCCCCCCCGTTCCCTCCGTCTGCACCCCTTCCCTCTGTCCGCCCCCCCCAACCAGACACGGCCAACAAGGTGTTGCTCTCCATGTTCGCCATCGAGATGATCATGAAAATGTACGCCTTTGGCCTCCAGCAGTACTTCATGTCCCTGTTCAACCGGTTCGACTGCTTCGTCGTCTCCACTGGCATCCTGGAGCTCATCCTGGTCCGCATGGACATCATGACGGTGATGGGGATCTCCGTACTGCGCTGTATCCGACTGCTACGGCTGCTCAAAGTCACCAAGTGAGACTTAGCATGAGATTCAAAACGAGGCTGTCAGTGCTGGGCTGGGTCAAAACCCTGCACCCAGCATGGCTCAACGGATTACCATTGGATAATCCCAGGCTTAGTACAGTCCGTTGATCTCTATCTAACTATATGTGTGTGTGTGTGTGTGTGTGTGTGTTTGTGTGTCGTGTGTGTGTGTGTGTCAGGTACTGGACGTCTCTCAGTAACCTGGTGGTGTCCCTGCTGAACTCGACACGCTCGATCGCCTGCCTGCTCCTCCTCCTCTTCCTCTTCATCGTCATCTTCTCTCTCCTGGGCATGCAGGTGTTTGGGGGGAAGTTCAACTTCCCAGACCGGCCCAAACCCAGAAGCACTTTTGACAGTTTTCCCCAAGCCCTCATCAGTGTGTTCCAGGTAGGACAAGGATACAGGTAGAGTCACTACAAACATGCAGAAGTCACATGGTACATGAAGGATAATATAAAGGATACTCCAGTATGGGATGTTATGAAGGATAATATAAAGGATACTCCAGTATGGGATGTTATGAAGGATAATATAAAGGATACTCCAGTATGGGATGTTATGAAGGATAATATAAAGGATACTCCAGTATGGGATGTTATGAAGGATAATATAAAGGATACTCCAGTATGGGATGTTATGAAGGATAATATAAAGGATACTCCAGTATGGGATGTTATGAAGGATAATATAAAGGATACTCCAGTATGGGATGTTATGAAGGATAATATAAAGGATACTCCAGTATGGGATGTTATGAAGGATAATATAAAGGATACTCCAGTATGGGATGTTATGAAGGATAATATAAAGGATACTCCAGTATGGGATGTTATGAAGGATAATATAAAGGATACTCCAGTATGGGATGTTATGAAGGATGACATTAAGAATACTACCGTATCACCTCTCTCTCTCTCTCTCTCTTTCTCTCCTCTCTCTCTCCTCTCTCTCTCTCCCTCTCTCTCTCTCTTTCTCTCCTCTCTCTCTCCTCTCTACTCTCTCCCCTCTCCCCCCTTTCTCTACCATCTCTCTCTTTCTCCCCCGTCTCTCTCCATCAGATCCTAACTGGGGAGGACTGGAACGCGGTGATGTACGATGGCATCATGGCTCACGGAGGACCCACCATGCCAGGGATCCTGGTCAGCATCTACTTCATCATCCTCTTCGTCTGCGGCAACTGTATCCTGTGTGTGTGTTCTGGGTGTGTGTGTGTTCTGGGTGTGTGTGTGTTCTGGGTGTGTGTGTGTTCTGGGTGTGTGCTATGCATCTGTGTGCATCTGCACACACAAGTAGCTAGTCTCAAGCCAACCATAGCCACAGAGACGTCGCAACGTCGAACCTCCTCGCTGTCCTTGGGTAAACCATGATCCAAAATCCTACCGATGTGAACTTTGACCCTTAGCCCTCAGACATCCTGCTGAATGTCTTCCTGGCCATCGCCGTTGACAACCTGGCCGAGGCTGAGAGCCTGACCATGGCCCAGAAGGAGAAGTCTGAGGAGAAGAAACGCAAGAAACTGCTGAGGGCCAACATGCCGGACAAAGCCACCGAGGAGAAAGCTCTTCTGGCCAAGAAGCTGGCAGCGGAGAGGGCTAAGATAGAGGGCATCCCAACCACTGCCAAGGTGCCCGTTGTTATAGTGGGTCAGCCTGTCAATGATTGGTTAGGATCAGAGAGGTGCCCGTTGTCATAGTGGGTCAGCCTGTCAACGATTGGTTAGGATCAGAGAGGTGCCCGTTGTCATAGTGGGTCAGCCTGTCAACGATTGGTTAGGATCAGAGAGGTGCCCGTTGTCATAGTGGGTCAGCCTGTCAACGATTGGTTAGGATCAGAGAGGTGCCCGTTGTCATAGTGGGTCAGCCTGTCAACGATTGGTTAGGATGAGAGAGGTGCCCGTTGTCATAGTGGGTCAGCCTGTCAATGATTGGTTAGGATCAGAGAGGTGCCCGTTGTCATAGTGGGTCAGCCTGTCAACGATTGGTTAGGATGAGAGAGGTGCCCGTTGTCATAGTGGGTCAGCCTGTCAACGATTGGTTAGGATGAGAGAGGTGCCCGTTGTCATAGTGGGTCAGCCTGTCAATGATTGGTTAGGATCAGTGAGGTGCCCGTTGTCATAGTGGGTCAGCCTGTCAACGATTGGTTAGGATGAGAGAGGTGCCCGTTGTCATAGTGGGTCAGCCTGTCAATAATTGGTTAGGATCAGAGAGGTGCCCGTTGTCATAGTGGGTCAGCCTGTCAATGATTGGTTAGGATCAGAGAGGTGCCCGTTGTCATAGTGGGTCAGCCTGTCAACGATTGGTTAGGATGAGAGAGGTGCCCGTTGTCATAGTGGGTCAGCCTGTCAATAATTGGTTAGGATCAGAGAGGTGCCCGTTGTCATAGCGGGTCAGCCTGTCAATGATTGGTTAGGATGAGAGAGGTGCCCGTTGTCATAGTGGGTCAGCCTGTCAATGATTGGTTAGGATCAGAGAGGTGCCCGTTGTCATAGCGGGTCAACTTTTATTTTAGGCCTGTTTTCTCCGCCTCTGATAGTTGTTTTGAGAACTATGGATTTGCACAATCGCACACGCTGTGATATTTGTTAGGTGATATTGTTCATGCATTGACCGACACATTGGTTGTCAGGTTTACCATTGGGATCTAAAACCATGGCCTCCTGTCCAATTAAAGTGTCTGTTTATGTCACAGCTGAAGGTGGATGAGTTTGAATCCAATGTGAACGAGATCAAGGACCCGTTCCCCCCTGCGGACTTCCCTGGTAAACCCTGTGTATTTACCTCTCTAAGTGTTAATGGCATTAATGGAATCCAAATCTCACGGAATTCAACGGAATTTATAACAATGTCCGTTTTCTTCTGTTGCCCAGGCGACGATGAGGAGGAGGAGCCTGAAATTCCTGACACTCCGAGGCCCCGGCCAATGGCAGACTTGCAGCTGAAAGAGGAGGTGGTGCCTATTCCTGAAGCCAGCTCCTTCTACATCTTCAGCCCTGAGAACAAGTAACGGAGAACTTTAGTTGTTAAAAACGGTAATGGGTTTGGCACCTGTGCCACCTTCGCCAGCCTTGCCATCCTTTGCGTCTCTCTCCAGGTTCCGTAAGGTGTGCCACCGCATCATCAACGCCACAGCCTTCACCAACATCATCCTCCTCTTCATCTTGCTCAGTAGCATCTCCCTGGCAGCCGAGGACCCCATTGACCCCATGTCCTTCAGGAACCAGGTGCCCGCAGACAGGCCCGCTTGCACTTACCCAGTGGCACAAAGACACGAGCTGAGAACTGAGCAGACACAACAGGGGGTTTTGTGGTCGGAAGCGGGCGCAGAGTTTCGCAGAAACATCTTTCTCCTTTTATTTCAGCTTAACTCAAAATTGCTAACGACAAACCTTTTCATATATCTAAACATCCACCCCCCGACTACCACACAGCAAACTACATTGAGCTTCCAATTAGAGACAACGCAAATCAGCCTGCCTAATTATCTGCCTCTAACAAACATAGAGAAACACAGCCAACCCCTTAACCCCCGAAAGGAACCTAATGTCACCTAACGATGCCTAAAGGAACCACACTTTTACGATAACAAGCTGTGTTTCCCTACGGCGGCTCTGACCCGGTCCATGTCGTTACGTTGCCCCGTCTCTCCTGTGTAGGTGATGGCCTCTGCAGACGTCGTCTTCACCTCGGTGTTCACCGTGGAAGTTGTCCTCAAGGTAACTAGGCACTTCCTGTCTGCCTAACGACTACTTATGGTCGTACTGTCTGAATGCATTTCTATGGTGGGTTGGTTTTAACAGATTTTTATTTGTCAACCTGTCCGACCATCTGTGTGTTCACCCGCCTCGCCTTTAGATGACCGTATACGGCGCCATCATGCATCCGGGCTCTTTTTGCCGGAACTCCTTTAACATCCTGGATCTGGTCGTGGTCACCGTATCCCTCCTCTCCATGGCCATGGAGTAAGTAATCCCTTGCAATGTAAAGCGTCTGAAATAGAAGTCTCCTCCGGACGCATTGCTTCTTTGCTTCCTGGTCAAGTTGGCAGCTTTCTAGTTCCAGCGATGGAACGAGCACTTCATCACAAATTGGGCGGCTAGAAAAACAACGGTTGTAGATAACTGAATATAGACAAGTAAAGCGTGTGATGTTGTGACTGCCCTGTCTAGGTCCAGTGCTATTATCCGGTTGTAGATAACTGAATATAGACAAGTAAAGCGTGTGATGTTGTGACTGCCCTGTCTAGGTCCAGTGCTATTATCCGGTTGTAGATAACTGAATATAGACAAGTAAAGCGTGTGATGTTGTGACTGCCCTGTCTAGGTCCAGTGCTATTATCCGGTTGTAGATAACTGAATATAGACAAGTAAAGCGTGTGATGTTGTGACTGCCCTGTCTAGGTCCAGTGCTATTTCTGTGGTGAAGATCCTCAGGGTTCTGAGGGTGCTGAGGCCCTTAAGAGCCATCAACCGGGCCAAGGGCCTTAAGGTATGTTCACCTGTCCCCTTGACAACACCATCACTCACCATTACATCTACCCTCCTCTTCGTCAGCCCCTGTCCCCCTCACAAAATCATTCTTCACCCTTGTCGTTCACCAAATGCCATACAAAACCAACAGCTATGTTTTCCCAGTTCTGGTTCTGAAATTGTCTGACATGGTTGGTCTTCCTTTTGGCCTGTCTCTCATCCTGTCTCTCGTCCTGTCTCTCGTCCTGTCTCTCGTCCTGTCTCTCTTCCTGTCTCTCGTCCTGTCTCTCGTCCTGTCTCTCTTCCTGTCTCTCTTCCTGTCTCTCTTCCTGTCTCTCATCTTGTCTCTCTGCCTGTCTTTTGGGTTCTAGCATGTGGTCCAGTGTGTATTTGTAGCGGTCAAAACCATCGGCAACATCGTGCTGGTCACCATGCTGCTGGACTTCATGTTCGCCTGCATTGGAGTCCAGCTCTTCAAGGTGAGTAGGAGACGTTGGGGAACACAGACGCCTGCTGATGAACGCAAACGTCCACACATAGTCACAACTGATATCCTCACAAATGTACGTCTACAATCTCATTGTGTGTGTGTGTGTGTGTGTTTATCCCTGCAGGGCAAATTTTACTCCTGCACAGATCCTGATAAAATGACAGCAGAAGAGTGCCAGTAAGTACGAGCAGAGGCTTTGTTTATTTCCTCGGACATGTTAACATGACGGTGCTGATTGGACCATCACGTTCAGCCTGCTCTCACTGACACTACTCTCTCCTCTACCATGTTTCACTAATGCATGTCTCCTCCCTCTCCTCCTCCCCCAAACATCTCCCTCTCCCTGACCCCCCCCGTTCCGACCCGTCTTTCCCGTTGTCAGGGGCAACTACATCCGGTACGAGGAAGGGACCCTTCACCCGATGACGGTCCACAAGAGGCGGTGGATCAACGCAGACCTCAACTTCGACAACATCCTGGACGGCATGCTGTCCCTGTTCACCGTCTCCACGTTTGAGGGCTGGCCAAAGTGAGAGGCGGGGATTTGGGACACGGTCGCGGCACGCCCAAATAGGGAACAGAGTTCGACGTTTGTTGCGTTTGTTGTCTTTCTGCAGGCTCCTCTACAAGGCCATCGACTCGAACATGGAGGACGTGGGTCCCATCTACAACAACCGGGTCGCCATCTCCATCTTCTTCATCATCTACATCATCCTCATCGCCTTCTTCATGATGAACATCTTTGTGGGCTTCGTCATTGTCACCTTCCAGGAGCAAGGGGAGCAGGAGTACAAGGACTGTGAGCTGGACAAGAACCAGGTACTTCGGCATCTCATGTGTTCTACCCTTTTCCGAGCCGGGGGTTCTGGCCTTTTCTTTGTCTTCGCTGTGTTCTCTCTGTTGTTTCCAACAGCGTCAGTGTGTGTGCAGTATGCTCTGTGTGTGTGTGTTTAACCCTGTGTTCTCTATGTTGTTTCCAACAGCGTCAGTGTGTGCAGTACGCTCTGAAAGCCCGGCCACTGCGCTGCTACATACCCAAGAACAAGTACCAGTACAACGTGTGGTACATCGTCACCTCCTGCTACTTCGAGTACCTCATGTTTCTCCTGATCATGCTCAACACAATGTGCCTGGGGATGCAGGTAGGAGCCAGGAGGAGGTGAACTATATGTGTGTCTGGGGATTCAGGTAGGAGCCAGGAGGAGGTGAACTATATGTGTGTCTGGGGATTCAGGTAGGAGCCAGGAGGAGGTGAACTATATGTGTGTCTGGGGATTCAGGTAGGAGCCAGGAGGAGGTGAACTATATGTGTGTCTGGGGATGCAGGTAGGAGCCAGGAGGAGGTGAACTATATGTGTGTCTGGGGATGCAGGTAGGAGCCAGGAGGAGGTGAACTATATGTGTGCCTGGGGATGCAGGTAGGAGCCAGGAGGAGGTGAACTATATGTGTGTCTGGGGATTCAGGTAGGAGCCAGGAGGAGGTGAACTATATGTGTGTCTGGGGATTCAGGTAGGAGCCAGGAGGAGGTGAACTATATGTGTGTCTGGGGATGCAGGTAGGAGCCAGGAGGAGGTGAACTATATGTGTGTCTGGGGATTCAGGTAGGAGCCAGGAGGAGGTGAACTATATGTGTGTCTGGGGATTCAGGTAGGAGCCAGGAGGAGGTGAACTATATGTGTGTCTGGGGATGCAGGTAGGAGCCAGGAGGAGGTGAACTATATGTGTGTCTGGGGATGCAGGTAGGAGCCAGGAGGAGGTGAACTATATGTGTGTCTGGGGATTCAGGTAGGAGCCAGGAGGTGAACTATATGTGTGTCTGGGGATGCAGGTAGGAGCCAGGAGGAGGTGAACTATATGTGTGTCTGGGGATTCAGGTAGGAGCCAGGAGGAGGTGAACTATATGTGTGTCTGGGGATTCAGGTAGGAGCCAGGAGGAGGTGAACTATATGTGTGTCTGGGGATTCATGTAGGAGCCAGTAGGAGGTGAACTATATGTGTGTCTGGGGATTCAGGTAGGAGCCAGGAGGAGGTGAACTATATGTGTGTCTGGGGATGCAGGTAGGAGCCAGGAGGAGGTGAACTATATGTGTGTCTGGGGATTCAGGTAGGAGCCAGGAGGAGGTGAACTATATGTGTGTCTGGGGATTCAGGTAGGAGCCAGGAGGAGGTGAACTATATGTGTGTCTGGGGATGCAGGTAGAAGCCAGGAGGAGGTGAACTATATGTGTGTCTGGGGATGCAGGTAGAAGCCAGGAGGAGGTGAACTATATGTGTGCCTGGGGATTCAGGTAGAAGCCAGGAGGAGGTGAACTATATGTGTGTCTGGGGATGCAGGTAGGAGCCAGGAGGAGGTGAACTATATGTGTGTCTGGGGATTCAGGTAGGAGCCAGGAGGAGGTGAACTATATGTGTGTCTGGGGATTCAGGTAGAAGCCAGGAGGAGGTGAACTATATGTGGGTTGCTTTGCAAAACGCCAGATAATATTTTGGATCCCTTTAATTAACTTCCTTTAGTTGGATTCTGTTGAAAACAAATTTGGTGTTCTGAGAGACCTTCTCCGGCACAATTTGAAACAGAATAAATATTTTTGTTTTTTTCCCTCTCACCTCCCACCTCTAACATCCCACCTCCCACCTCTAACATTCCACCTCTCACCTCCCATCTCTAACCTTTCACCTCCCACTTCTCACCTCCCACCTCCCACTTCTTACCTCCCACCTCTAACCTTGCACCTCCCATCTCTAACCTTTCACCTCCCACCTCTCACCTCCCACCTCTAACCTCCCATCTCTAACCTTTCACCTCCCACCTCTAACCTCCCATCTCTAACCTTTCACCTCCCACCTCTCACCTCCCACCTCTAACCTCCCACCTCTAACCTCCCATCTCTAACCTTTCACCTCCCACCTCCAGCACTGTAACCAGTCAACTCATGTGACCGACCTGTCTGACATGCTGAACATGATCTTCACTGTGCTCTTCACTGTGGAGATGGTCCTCAAGCTCATGGCCTTCAAAGCTAAGGTGGGCAGTTAATTGATGCCCATTGAATGTCCTTTCGACCTGCCTTACGTAGACCAAACTAAATGTCTTCATTGTGTGCAGCAAACTTCTCAGACTTATGTCCATCAATGCAATGGTTTCAGCTGGATTGCATGTAGACCGTTATGTAGATATTTTGCACATACACACACTAATGGTTCACCTCCCTCTAGGGCTACTTTGGAGACCCGTGGAACGTCTTTGACTTTGTCATCGTCATTGGTAGCGTTGTAGACGTCATCCTCAGTGAGGTTGATGTGAGTATTTACACTGCGTCATATTCTCACTGTGTTGTTGTGTAACTTCGTTGTCCTGCCACTGCATTGTTTATTCATTGTGTTGTACTGCCACTGCATTGTTTATTCATTGTGTTGTACTGCCACTGCATTGTTTATTCATTGTGTTGTACTGCCACTGCATTGTTTATTCATTGTGTTGTATTGTCACTGCATTGTTTATTCATTGTGTTGTACTGCCACTGCATTGTTTATTCATTGTGTTGTATTGTCACTGCATCGTATTTTTACTGTGTGGTATTGTTAATGCATTTGATTGTCACTGTGTTGTTTTGTCACTGCGTCATATTTCACTGTATTGTATTGTCACTGTGTTGTATGTTCACTGTGTTGTTTTTTGACACTGTATTGTGTTGTCACTGTGTCGTATTTCACTGTATTGTATTGTTACTGTGTTGTATGTTCACTGTGTTGTTTTTTGACACTGTATTGTGTTGTCACTGTGTCATATTTCACTGTATTGTATTGTAACTGTGTTGTTTTGCCACTGCGTTTTGAGTATTGTCGCTGTATTGCATTGTCACTGCATCATATTATTACTGTTTGTATTGTCACTGTACTGTATTGTCATTTTAACCTGAAATATGTAAGTATTGTTCTTGATATGTTCTGTAACATCCACAGCCACTTCTGTTCCTCCAATCATGATGTTTCTTACATAGTTCAGGTAGACCCACCTGAAACAGTTTGACCTCACATTGTAAATGTGTTTCTGTTTAGGTTATTGTCAAAAAGAAGCAGATAGTAGAAGTAGATACAAATATTTCACAATAAAAGCTCTGTCTTGTGGTGTGACTGGACTCTGTTTAAACCCCACCCACCTCACTTAGAGACACACAGACCAGACTCCCCTGCCAGTCCACGGCCCCAACAATAGCACTGAAGATACTGTGGTCAGTATTTGCCCTGTGTTGCCCCCGGCAGCGCCAACCACCTTTGACCCCGGCTGCACCCTCACCCCCTTGAACACACCTCCCCCGAGAAGCACCTGACTGGAGCTTACCTCACCCACCTGCCACACCACAGCCTGTCTCTCTGGTTACTTTATGCCCCTGACATAACACCTGGTCGCAGACCGGTTTGGTATAATTCTCCCTTTAGTTTCGCCATTCAAGACTGGGAATGAGAAGACTGATTCCAAATCAGATGTTAAGGGCAGAAAACAACCATTGTCACCATTTTCACCTCCACCCACCATGTTCAGTGATGTGTCAATCATTCCTGCCAGAATGTGAGTGTGACATCATTCTGTGGTGTTTACTGTGAGCCCTGCATGGAGACTGGGCAAACAATTATATCTGTAGTCTCTACAGTGCTGAGAGAAAGTTTGTGAGCCTTTATGTAATATTTTTTTAATTTGCCAAAATCTCATGTAAGGCGCCTTCCTCTTCATCAAATTCCAATTAACAGATAAAGTAAACCTGATTCGGTGGTCAGAGGTAATAGTACCTGGTCCACTCACATGTGCAGTTTTTCATGAGGTGTCTTTACCTTTCTTCTGGCATCAACAGATGAATGGAGTCAAAATCCATAAAACCACTTCACAAATGTTATCTCTTTCCTGTAGACGCTAATCCTGCATTCTTGCGACAGAAAAGCAAGAGCAGTTCATTTTAGAAAACAAACATTCAGCTCAAGTTCCAATTACAGTAAACCTTCAGAAGACTCTGTTCACCATTTTTACATCTTCACCACTCAGACTTCCATCTTTTATTGTGTTGTTTTCACACACCTTATCTCCTTCTCTCCTCCTTCATACCGCAGTGTTTCCTCCTCCATTTTCTCCTTGACCGTTGATCCACGCACACCTCCATGGCCCCGATCCCCTGTCCACTTCCTGTTCCACCCCCTTATGTAATTTCCTGTCTGACTTCCTGTCTCTCTCTCTCTCTCTCTCTTATAGGCGGCCCTGGCCTCTTCTGGAGGACTTTACTGTCTCCACGGCTGCGCTGTAATTATATGACCATATTCATTGCAAAAGCATTGCATGACATCCTTGAATATCTAACAAACATTGCATGAAAGCGATGAATGAAAAATAGCAGTTTATTATTAGACTGTTTGTTGTCTCTGGAGTACGATATGTATTTATATATATATATATATATATAACGCATGAAACTGAAGACTTCGCTTCATTTCTGAGAAACAACCTTGCAAAAGCATGTTTTCCTAGAATATCTTCATTTTCGGCACACTGGGCCTTTAGTTTATTGACCTGACCTGTGCTCATTAGTAACACCATCTTCGGATGTGGTGAGAACCAAACGTCCAGACAAGCGCCGTGTGAAACTGTTCATTCCGTTGGGTGATTCCAGGAGGTGAACCCGATGCAGGCGATAGCGGCCGCCGAAAACGCCAGCGTGTCGATCACCTTCTTCCGACTGTTCCGTGTGATGCGACTCGTGAAACTCCTGAATCGTTCCGAGGGCATCCGGAATCTTCTGTGGACCTTCATCAAGTCTTTCCAGGTCAGCGTTTACTCCACATTGTGGCATTTAACATTGGCTTAGTGTGACTGAGGTCAGATCTGTATTGTGATTCTTGGGCCAAGAAAACGTATTTCTATGAACTTGCAGAGGCTCCGTCAGGTTCAGGTTCTAATTGATGTTCTATGTCTTCTGTTTGGACCCAGAGGTTTACAAGAAGTCTTAGATTAGATTCTGACTAGTCAATGTGAACTAATGTGATTGGCTGTTCTGTTAGATTATAATCTGACTAGTCAATGTGCACCAATGTGATTGGCTGTTCTGTTAGATTAGATTCTGACTAATCAATGTGAACTAATGTGATTGGCTGTTCTGTTCGATTAGATTCTGACCAGTCAATGTGCACCAATGTGATTGGCGGTTCTGTTAGATTAGATTCTGACTAGTCAATGTGCACTAATGTGATTGGCTGTTCTGTTAGATTTGATTCTGACTAGTCAATGTGCACTAATGTGATTGGCTGTTCTGTTAGATTATAATCTGACTAGTCAATGTGCACCAATGTGATTGGCTGTTCTGTTAGATTAGATTCTGACTAATCAATGTGAACTAATGTGATTGGCTGTTCTGTTCGATTAGATTCTGACCAGTCAATGTGCACCAATGTGATTGGCGGTTCTGTTAGATTAGATTCTGACTAGTCAATGTGCACTAATGTGATTGGCTGTTTTGTTCCAGGCTCTTCCTTATGTCGCCCTACTCATCCTCATGCTGTTCTTCATCTACGCTGTTGTTGGGATGCAGGTATTGAACCCACACACACACACCACACACCACAAACACACACCACAAACACACACCACAAACACACACCGCAAACACACACCGCAACCACACACAACAAACACACACCACAAACATACACTGCAAACACACACTACAAACACACAGATACACGTTCACAGCACTCTCTGATGAGTTGTGTGTGTGTGTGTACTTGTCCTGCAGATATTTGGTAAGATAGCGTTGATAGATGGAACCCACATCAACCGGAACAACAACTTCCAGACGTTTCCTCACGCTGTGCTGCTACTCTTCAGGTGGGTGACATCACACAGCACCACAGGTTAGATGAACTACAGGTGGGTGACATCACACAGCACCACAGGTTAGATGAACTACAGGTGGGTGACATCACACAGCACCACAGGTTAGATGAACTACAGGTGGGTGACATCACACAGCACCACAGGTTAGATGAACTACAGGTGGGTGACATCACAGAGCACCACAGGTTAGATGAACTACAGGTGGGTGACATCACACAGCACCACAGGTTAGATGAACTACAGGTGGGTGACATCACACAGCACCACAGGTTAGATGAACTACAGGTGGGTGACATCACACAGCACCACAGGTTAGATGAACTACAGGTGGGTGACATCACACAGCACCACAGGTTAGATGAACTACAGGTGGGTGACATCACACAGCACCACAGGTTAGATGAACTACAGGTGGGTGACATCACAGAGCACCACAGGTTAGATGAACTACAGGTGGGTGACATCACACAGCACCACAGGTTAGATGAACTACAGGTGGGTGACATCACACAGCACCACAGGTTAGATGAACTACAGGTGGGTGACATCACACAGCACCACAGGTTAGATGAACTACAGGTGGGTGACATCACACAGCACCACAGGTTAGATGAACTACAGGTGGGTGACATCACACAGCACCACAGGTTAGATGAACTACAGGTGGGAAACAAGTTGTATCTCTCCATCTCTCTCTCTTCCTATCCCCTCTTTAACTCTCCCTGCCCTCCCGCTCCCTCTAGGTGTGCAACAGGTGAGGCGTGGCAGGAAGTGATGTTGGCGTGTCTGTATGGGAAGAGGTGTGACCCTAAATCCGACTACCAGCCCGGGGAGGAGTACAGCTGTGGAGCCAGTTTCGCTGTCATCTACTTCATGAGCTTCTACATGCTCTGTGCCTTCCTGGTACACACACACAATCTCTCACATACACACACACACTCTCTCTCTCACACACACACTCACACACACGGCTGTGCCTACACACACTCAGTGTATGACCCCTCCGCAGATCATCAACCTGTTTGTGGCAGTCATCATGGACAACTTCGACTACCTGACCCGTGACTGGTCCATCCTCGGCCCCCACCACCTGGACGAGTTCAAGAAGATCTGGGCTGAGTACGACCCGGAGGCCACGTGAGTGTTTGTGTTTCGTCCGGTGGTGATGTATGGCCTGAAAACTTAGAGATGTTAGGTTTACCTTATGGCCGGTCGACATGCCAATATCAATGCATTTGTTTGCTCATCCAATCACTGCGTTACGGCTGTTAGATTCGGTATAGTAGCTGTTGTGCGCCTTGCTGTCCTGCAGGGGGCGTATTAAGCACCTGGATGTGGTGACACTGCTACGTAGGATTCAGCCTCCTCTGGGCTTTGGAAAGTTCTGCCCCCATCGAGTGGCCTGCAAGGTAAGAGACTATGGGTCCAGTGTGTTCATTTACTGTACCGACTCAAATTCTACTCTCCTATTGGTGCAGCAGATGCCTGTTTTTCATTGGTCGGTTGTGCCTGCAGAGACTAGTGTCCATGAACATGCCCCTGAACAGTGATGGAACAGTCACCTTTAATGCTACACTGTTTGCTCTTGTCAGGACTGCACTGAAGATCAAGACTGAAGGTGTGTGTGTGTGTTTGTGTGTGTGTGTGCCAGTACAATACAAAGCAGGAGGCAGTGTCTGGTCCATTCGAATTGTCATATTAGTCATCCTTCCTCATGTTCGTAATCTCATTGGTTAGGGAACTTTGAGCAGGCCAATGAGGAGCTGAGGGCCATCATTAAAAAGATCTGGAAGAGGACCAGTATGAAGCTGTTGGACCAGGTCATCCCACCAATCGGAGGTGAGTTCAAAGGTCATAATCATTGACGTTCCGCACTTTCGTTTATTGCCAGTTCTAAATGTTGGCGTGCCTGTGTGTGCATTTGGCTTCTGTGTGTGTGTGTGTGTGTGTGTGTGTCTGTGTGTGTGTGTGTGTGTGTGTCTGTGTCTGTGTCTGTGTGTGTGTGCCATCTGCATTGAATGTCTCAGATGATGAGGTGACTGTGGGAAAGTTCTACGCCACCTTCCTGATCCAGGACTACTTTAGGAAGATGAAGAAGAGACAGGAAGAGTACTATGGCTATCGGCCCACCAAGAAAAACGCCACCAACGAGATTCAGGTGACATGTCAATAGACCTCTAATTACATAATAGTAGGATTAAAGAGCGTTGCAAGGAATTATTTTTTTCTGTTTGAGATTGAGGTTCGAGTCTACAAGGTTTGTGAGTGGGTGTGTGAGAGTGTCTGTGTGTGTGAGAGAGTCTACATATAAAGAGTAATATGTGTGCACTTTAATGACGATGATACATGATCACTTTTTTGACATGAATGCCCTCCTGCAGGCGGGTCTGAGGAGCATTGAGGAGGAGGCCACCCAGGAGCTGCACCGGGCCATCTCAGGAGACCTGTTGAACGAGGAGGATATGGACAGGGCCATGGAGGACGCAGCAGAGGAGGCCATTTTCAGGGTGAGAGGAGGTCAGGAGAGATTAGGGGGAGAGGAGGCTGAGGCGTAGAGAGATAACGATTCTACAGAAAGAGCGGAGGGAGATGTGTCCAGGGCGAGGAGGAATCTGAACTGTTTCTACACTGTGGTCCGACTGACTCGCACACAGTCGACGCCGATAGAAGTTCTGTCTATTGACCACAAGTATAATAATAACGACCAACTGTTCTTCTGTGTTCCGGTGGGCAGCGGGCAGGTGGTCTGTTTGGGAACCATATCGATTCCTTCGCCATGGAGGAAGGAAACCATCACCCAAACGCCACACAGGTGATCACTTCATGCGTTCACTTTTACAGTAGTCATAGAAATGACCGTAAAGGAGACTCAATATTATGTACACGTACTATATTAATCACAAACGCACACAATGGATAAGTGAAAGCCACTGAAGAAAATACAATTGCCTATTGTGTTATATAATATAGTGAGGTGTGTTCAGAGAAAAAAAAACGAATGTAGCCATCAGTGTCTTCCACAAGTCACATGATCAGGAAGAACCTGGCGAAGGTGACACGTCCATACGTGTCTCCGTACAGGTGACCAGCCAGCGGCCCTTGCAGATGAGCCGATACGACGAACAGGAGGAGTCCAGCTCACCTGCCTACCACGCCAGCGAGGACTTCTTCCCCACAACGCCCAATAAAACAAACAACAACAATGTCAACAACCAGGCTGGAGACAGGTCTGTGTGTGTCGGTCTGCGTCTTTGTCTGTGTGTGTTTTACAGGAGAGTTCATATTACACATGAATAAAAGATGGAGAACATTCCGACTCTCTTTTCCATCTGTAGCTTTCCTTACGCGACAGACGACCGGGTCCAGGTGTACACCATCTCAACCAGCAAAAGTCCCAGAGACACGACAGACTGGGTCCCGCATACAGTAGCGGGACCCAGCCGGGACAGACAGACACCAATTACCCAGCAGGCCCAGGGCCCAGGTGCTTTTGACAAACTCATACAGGAAGTAAGTGGTCACCAGGGAATGAATCTTCAATTCATTTAAATACATATATAATTTAATTACTTCGACATTATCACATTTGGAGTACGACTCTGACAGAGGCATCCTCCCTTCTCTGTCATTTGCCTCCAGGTCTTGATAAACGGGGGGCTGGATAGCTTGGCTAGCGACCCACGCTTTGTGTCGCTGACCAAACAGGAAATGGCCGAAGCTTTCGACTTCGACGCAGTAGAGATGGAGTCTTCTGCCGCGGAGATAATGAACGGCCGCCGTGGGAGGGTGGCCACGCCTCCAGTCAGGCCCCCCCGGAGGTCACGGAGAGAGGCCAACCAATCAGCCACGCCCAGTGATCTTGTGTAGGCCAATAGGCTGCGGCGCGCACAAAGCATGAGACGTCGCGTTCTGAGGCATTAAACGCCACTGACGGCAAAAAGGACAGCCCTGACTGGATGCGCTCGTGACAAGTGATATCGTCTGATTGGTTAAGCAGGTTTCTAAGTGCCTGTAACTACACAGTTGTGGTGTTTCTCCGACTGAATAAATGCTCCCCTGGTTGATTTTAATTGAAAACACTTTCTGGGAGAGTAGACATGTTGTGTGGACATCTCTTTGCCACGTGTGGTGGGTTCACGGTGCCGACTACGGTTTTGTGTTAAGACCAACATCACTCGGTCTCAACCCAAGGAGGTTTTCCTGGCATAAAATGTTGGCCCTGTTTGAGTGTCATTCCCTTACGCCTATGAAGTAATCACTAATTCACTGACAGTTGGCAAGTCAACTGTTTTCTTAGTGGTTAGTTCGGTCTGAAAGGGAAACATTTATTTTGTAAGTATTCTTGCAGGGTGGGACGTTATGTTTCAGGGGGGAATTTATTTATCTTACAGGGCAGGATATTGCTGGACGGGGACGTTTATGTGCTGGGTCATGTCTACGGTGTCCATGTTAGGACACACTGTACGCTACAAGGTCATGGTGAACGTGTGCTTACTGCACAGATCTCTTCACAATGCTTGAAATGTTTTTGCTTTAATAATCCTATTTGCCAAATGTGTACATAAAGCGTGGACCAGTGTGGTCCGGTCGAACAGGACAGTCGTTGCTGTGTACAGCTGGCCACGCTACTGTAGAAAACTGAAGAGAAGAGTATGTGCTTAAAGATTAGAATGAAAGGTAAAGTGAAGGTCAGCGGTTACATGGGGAATTAGAAAGCAGCGGTGTACGGGTCAGATGTTGACAGTGGTTATGGTGTATTATTAACTGGGTAGTTAGGCCAGCCAGGTTGCTGATTATTGAGTACGTACGTTTTCATGCTTTTTTGTATTTGTCCCCTGTGGGAATCGAACCCACAACCCTTGGACTGTAAGCATCACGACCTACCAACTAAACAACACGGTACCAGTTCTTGTATATGTGCCACAACTGCTAATTTATAAGCATTAGAAACATGGAAATTAAAGTCTAACGTGGGATTGTTGTCATGCATTGTCAATAGTAGTTAAGACAATTGATTGTCAAACTTGAATCCAGGGGACTGGGGACATATTGAAGGGGCTAAAACCAGACTAGTTCTTTCATTTTTTATTCATAAATTTTTAAACCTTTTCTAATAGCAAAATGTCTATTAGTGCAAGAAAGCTTTTTCTGTCCTGACTAAAGACGTTTATTTAAAATGTTTCTTCCCACGCCTTAAGTCCTTGTGTACTGCTGAAGTCCTGGTAAAACTATTTTTAATGATATTTTTGATCCCACTCCAGTTGGCTTTTGATTATGATGGGGGAAATTTGCATGAAAGGAAAACCCGCCTTCAAACGTTTGACAACGACGGGTCTTGACTGCTTGCAGGGAAGAAAAACAATTTGGAATTCGGGAATTCTCATTAACGTCCCTTGAAGTTATTAATGTACAATAGATGGAAATAGATTTATTTTTCAAAATGATTTATTTTCTTTCACCGTCTATATTAAAATCTACAGCCTAATGAAAATATATTTTTGGGTATTATATACTATAAAGAATATTTGTTACGATTTCAGTCAAAAAGACACCCAGCAGTAATGTGAGAGGAAATGATCGATTCAATTGTTTAAATAATGACTCATCTGTAATTTGGTTAAATGGACACAAAAATCGAGTGTTATTTACGCCAAAAAACTCTTGATTTTAAAATTAAACAACTTGACTTTTTTAAACAGCGGTGTTTTGAGTTCATCAAAAATTGTGTAGTATTATTATGTGAAGGAATGGTGGTTTACCCAACATAATGGTGTCGTGTGCCCAACATAATGGTGTCGTGTGCCCAACATAATGGTGGCGTGTGCCCAACACAATGATGGTGTAACTAACATTATGGTGGCATGTACACAACAGAAAGGTGTGTGTATAACGATCATTAAAAATATTGTTGCAAAAAAAAACATACCTTGGTCTGGTGATCCTTCTTTAGACCAACAAATATCCCGGGATTGTTCTAATGACACGCAATGATCTAACGTGTCATTAGAACAATGATTGTTCTAATGACACGTTAGATCATTACGTCATCATGACGATTAGTCTCTCAGACCTTTTATAGTTCTGATGGGATTATTATGATTTATTCAAGACATAAATTTGCAAGCTGTGCCTCGGCCTCAAAATCATTTTTATATCTGTCTGGGATATGAAGGCAGTTTTATAACAGTTTAAGTGATGTCAAAAAATTATAATATTTCCAACTGTCTGAAAATCAACCCTTTAATTGAATTCATTTTGATGTGGAAAATCATAATTTCGCTATAATGTTACAGGAAATGTTAACTAAAGAAATAAATTGCGTAATTTGCATTCCTGCCACGTGAATCCTGATTAGGACCTCCTCACCGAGTCTCTGTTTCTACTTGGAGAGTAATTGGATTTGGAGGCTCAGATTCGGGGTCACGGTAGGCTACAGCAGGGCTATAGAGCGTATTCAGTAAACCCAGATTCCTGCGCCTCGATCGCGTTTGGCAGCTGCGGTGCAAGACCGGGTGCAGACTGGGCACAGACCCAGACCGGGCACAGACCCACAGAGCGGGTATAGACCGGGCACAGACGTTCCGGTGAGTCTGGTAAGTGGTCACTCAAATCCCTTCTCTGCGGACTCAGTATAGCTCGTTTGTTTTCCTAATATCGCATATAAATATCATACTACTGTGTTGCTGGCCGTGACGTATGAAGACGTTGACGCGGGCACGTCAGGTCCAGACGTGTGGCGCAGCGTCATTTCCACTATAGCCCGGTCAATTAAAGTGCCACATCTCTCTGGATGTGTCGCCATCGCAACGGGAGGATGGAGCACGGAGATGTTGTTTGTTCCGCGGCATGGATCACAGCTGATGATGGGGTCGGGTATGTTGGATTTATGGATGGTATGGGGTCGGGTATGTAGAATGTATGGATAGTATGGGGTCGGGTATGTAGAATGTATGGATAGTATGGGGTCGGGTATGTAGAATGTATGGATAGTATGGGGTCGGGTATGTAGAATGTATGGATAGTATGGGGTCGAGTATGATGTATGGATAGTATGGGGTCGGGTATGTAGAATGTATGGATAGTATGGGGTCGAGTATGATGTATGGATGGTGCGCCGCTTGTTTTGTTCTCTGCGTGTTTCCGGATGCCTGTCTGTTGCTGCAGTTGTCATATTATCTCTAGTTATTGATTAACGACCAGTGGGTTTCGACACCCTGTGTCATTAACGACCATCCTTATGATTTATTCACTGGGTTTGTCTCTTCAAAACTTTGCTCACATTCAAGAGATTAACCACACTTTATGTGCTCAATAACATATTTTAACTGCATAGTAGCAACAACAAAAAGTGCCATGAAAACACTACAATCCTGTCCATGTGTGTGTTGTAACCGAACAGTCTTCACTATCAGAGACCGAAACCAGACACGGGTTGTAAACCAGAGATCATCATCATCATCAGGACCTGACTGCTGTCTGCATCGTCATGTCACAGCTTATTGCCAATATGGTTAGCTGGGTGAGCTGTTGAGAGCAGAGCACGAACTGATTCTGTGCTGGAGGGAACGGACCGGGTCACTCCTCCACCAGAATAATCCTCCTTCTGTCAGGGCTTAGTGAGGAGGCGTACGGTTACAGATGGGAACTGGGCGTCCCGCCTATAGGCTCACTGTCTGTAGAAAAATCGCTTGCGGGCCCGTTGACTACTAGCTGGGCCTCCCCACTGTGACACCTGCACCACAGCCCTCTCATTTGTTCTCATCCAGACCCAACATGCAAGTGACCTCCATTATAGTACGTCGACCTGGTACGGGTAAAGCCATGTCAGGGCTGGTGACCTCCGATCACATTAGGGTGTCTCCTGTACAAATGGCTGATTCATGAGCTGTTCCCCCTGCAGACAGTGAGATGCTGCCACGTCCAGACTTCCAGCCGGAGGGGAGGGATGAGAAGAGCGCGTGCCCGCTGTCTCGTCCTCTTCCTCACGAGAGGGTGACTCTGATGGTGGACGGGACTCACTTCGTGGTGGACCCCATTCTGTTCACCGCCCACCCCGACACCATGCTGGGGAGGTAAGACCCACGCCCTTCATCATCACAGTCTGTCAGGCCCGAAACCTTCACCGTCACTGTCTGTCAGGCCCGAAACCTTTACCGTCACAGTCTGTCAGGCCCGAAACCTTTACCGTCACTGTCTGTCAGGCCCGAAACCTTTAACGTCACAGTCTGTCAGGCCCGAAACCTTTACCGTCACTGTCTGTCAGGCCCGAAACCTTAACCGTCACTGTCTGTCAGTCCCGAAACCTTTACCGTCACTGTCTGTCAGGACCTTCATCATCACAGTCAGCCTTCATCATCCCTGTCTGTCAGACACAAACCCTTCATCATCACAGTCATTCTGTCAGAACCGTACTCTTCATCATCTCTGTCTCTCAGACCCAAACCCACGTATATATCATTAATATACCATCAAATGTCCCCTCTTTATGTCAGGATGTTTGGTCCTGCCCGTCATTTCACACGAGCAAACACCAGGGGAGAGTATGAGATTGCTGAGGGAATCGGAGCCAGCATCTTCAGAGTCGTCCTGGTGAGTTTCTCTGACTGGTTCTCCTGAAATTACAAAATTACTTACATCGTCCGGTAGCTAACCTACTTTCCTCTCCCTCTTGTATTCTCAATGTCTTCCCTGCTTACTCTGCATCTCTCTGTCTCTCTCTGTCTCTCGCTCTCTCTGTCTCTCTCGCTCTCTGTCTCTGGCTCTCTCTGTCTCTCGCTCTCTCTGTCTCTCTGTGTCTCTTAGGAGTTTTATAAAGGGGGCATCCTGCAGTGTCCAGAGGGAGTGTCCGTGTCTGAGCTCAGGGAGGCTTGTGACTACCTCTGTATTAATTTTGACTACAGCACAGTCAGGTGCCGAGACCTGAGTGGGTGCAGCCCCGTCTGACCAGGGCTCTGTTCGCCGTTCACAAACGTTTCACAAATGTTTTTTTTGCAGTTTTCATCCTCGTACAATTTGGGTCTCCCGTATCTGTTCCTGCCCCAGGTGCTTTGCTACATGAACTGTCCAACGATGGTGCCAAGCTTCAATTTGAGGCCTTCCTGGAGAGGCTGGTTGTCCCGGTGATGGTGTCCAGTGCACAGGAGGGCGAGAGGGAGTGTCACATCGTGGTTCTCACAGACGATGACATAGTTGACTGGGACCATGACAACCCTCCACCAATGGGAGAAGAGTACTCTCAGAGTAAGTACCCCTACTCCTAAGGGCTTACGATACAGTGACGCACCGTGGTGATGCGTGAGAATGTGTGGATAATACATTATAAAAAAGTCATAATTTAAACGTTCCTTTTAGACGATGCTATTCAATCAAGTCGAGGATCTAGCACCCATTACGTTGTGCTAAAACAAAATTCTGAGTCGTTTGACGCTACTTCCTGTTTGCTCTTCAACGTGCCCCAGTTCTGTACAGCACTAAGCTCTACCGCTTCTTCAAGTACATTGAGAACCGAGACGTGGCCAAAGCGTTGTTGAAGGAGAGAGGCCTGAAGAACATACGTATTGGCATTGAAGGTGAGTCACCCGCTGTGTCCCAAACCGAACCCCTCCAGCCTTCTCTCCGTTCCCCTGGGGGTTTAGGAGATCTGAAGGAGACGAATAGGTGTTACGGTAGCCGGTGTTTTCCAATGCCATTGGGCTCCATGTGTCTAACATCTATGATGTTTTCTCAGATCTCTGAATCCTAGATTTTGAACAGTGCATGTGTGTCTGGTTTCTCCCTGTCCTAGGGTACCCCACTTGTAAAGAGAAGGTAAAGCGCCGTCCCGGGGGGAGGTCAGAGGTCATCTATAACTATGTGCAGCGGCCCTTCATCCAGCTGTCCTGGGAGAAAGAGGAAGGGAAGAGTCGCCACGTGGATTTCCAGTGCGTCCGCAGCAAGAGTGTCCCCAACCTAATGGCCTCTGTGGATGAGCCGACGGGGCCCCCGGTCGCGCTCGCCCCGCAGGTCGACGAGCTTGATTGGCTGATCAGCCCCGACACGCGGCCCCATTCTCAAGCCCCACCGGCCAATGACTGTTGAGGACAGGGTAGAGCCTGACCTGGCATCGGTCACCGTTGCGGTTTTGGCTCGGTCACGGCTGCCCCCCGATCCGAGATGCATGTTCCTGGGCTCGTCCATTCGAGGCCCTCATCCGTCGGCTCGTTTACTGCTCGGGATGCATACATGTTTACAGACACACGCAAACCAACTCTATTTGACTCTACGTCTCGAGATTATGTACGCCTACTGAAAGAGCAGCATGCTGATATAGCGTTTCGGGTCACTTAGGAGACGCTCTAATCCAGATTGATATACAGGAACAATTAGGGCTATTTTTCACCGTGCTGGCTCTGAGATTTCATCCAACCACCTGCAGAACAGTTACAGTACCGTTTACAAAACAACCCGACCCTCATAGTCTATTACCTCATGTATTATTTAACCACCAGCGCCCCCTTGTGGTATATTTAGTGAGTGTTTATATGAGAGACCAGAAGTAAGATGTTACAATCGTTCGATTCCAGCCTGTGCCCTTTGCAGCACCCTCCTCTATCTTCCCCACGTCCGCTATGACTTATTAAAGCATATAAAATGCCCCAAAAAAATCGACATAAAGGTTGGTTTTCATTAAGGTATTTTTGCTGTGTCCAATTAGGAAAGGTTTTTAGGGGTTAGATATAAAGTTAACTTGACAATGGGGTTGTTTCTATAATCAGTATACTTGTTTTCCTAGGTTAAGGCATTGTGGCTTAGAACTTGATTTTAGGGCAATTTTTGGGTTATTGAGATTTGGGTTGGGTTACCAGGTAGGGCACGTTGATATTTGCTGGTGCCACAAAAACAGAAAACAAATGCGCTTGTGAGTGATTATATGACTACGGCTTTGTCCTTTTTATGTTGATGACATTTTTTATATTGCTTTACGGTTCATGTTTATATTATAGTTTAAATTGTGCCACTAGAGACCCCGAGACGCTTGGTTCTGCTGCTTGTCTTTCTGGAAGTAGAAGTCAAACTAGTTTATTTTTCATATGCACTTTACAACATGGCATCCTTCTAAACTATGAAGTTCTTTTCACATGGCATGTGATGTCTACACAGTAATTATTTACAACCTTCTCTTGAGACCCAGCGTTTGGAGAGTGGTTTTGAAAACACCTGATTTTATGCTGACGCTAGAGATCATGAAATCGGTCAATTGTCCAGGTGTTTTGGATTGTTCGAAACAATATGTGGCCCCGCACCTGTGAACAGTGGATAAAGCAAATGCAGGGGGTTAAGTGTAGACATGAGCCAGTTACAATGTTTGACTTGGTGTGATGTCATTGAATGCTAAACTGTAGCTGTTCTTGTCAGATAAGAGCAAAATAGCGGTTGAACGCGTAGAACTGCTGTTTTCAAAATAATATGCATCAGGTTTCCATGACTGCCATTCACAAGATTCCGAAGATATGATTAGACTCAAGATTCCGAAGATATAAGAAAATGTTTTTATTTGATTTGTAGATGATTGTTGATCAGGTAGGCCAACTGTTTTAAGAATAATATACTTCAGGTATAACATTTTGATGACAATTATTGAAAAGATTTACAGAAGGAAAAGCAATTTTTAGAACAATATGTTGTTTAAAGAATAATAGCTTGTGTTTGTGTGTATTTTTGACCATATCAAATGAAGCAGACATTTTTGGCAATTACTTCCCACATATATTGTTCCCTAGATCTAGAGGCTAGTCTGAATGTAAGTATAAATGGGAATTCCTGTTGAATATTGAATAATAACTAATTTACTTTGGACCCAAACAACCTGTAGTATTATGGCAGACAAAGTACAAATCTGAATAAAATACACAACTTATGGCAAGTGCCTTTTTGTGGTGTGCATTCCTGAAACGTATACAGTGAAGGTAGAAAGTATTTGATCCCCTGCTGATTTTGTACATTTCAGCCAGGTTCTAAAGACCTGAAAAGGTTCTGAAGACCTTTTGAATAAAGTTATTGAGACCTGAAAGTTCTAAAGACTTCTTGGCTAGGTTCTTATGACCTGAAAAGATTCTGAAGACCTTTTGGTTAAAATGTACACAGTTAATACTGAGATGGTATGTTTTAAACGTACATAATGCCAGTAAACAGGTTGCTATAAATAGAAAATGCATGTATTTTATTATTTATATATTTTTCCTTTGTATTTCCTTTCCTTTATAGCTTCAATGTATGAATTGTGCTATATAAATAAACTTGCTCGCTTACTAATTCTATAAATTCATAATGTAAATAATGTCACCACCAGTAGCACAAAAATACTAATACGAGTGATACGGAAGACTCTAATACAGTCACGCACAGAATCTGTTAATGTGCACATTTCCTGTCAGAAATAAAAATGAGGTTGCTTAATGTAGTTCAACCCATTTAATCATTGCAGAAATTGACCTGCCATATTGTTTAATCTCGGCATCGGTGTCAATTTGCTGAGTCTACCTCTTAACAAAACAAGGATTGTTTCAGAAATGTTCCGGAAATATACAACGATGTCTTTGTTCAAAGACAGAACCACATGCTACAGAAATGTAAAAAAAACATTTATTGAATTCAGAATTTATTATATCGTCATTTAAAGCTTTTTTTTTACCTCATGTGTATTATACTGAGAAATGTAGTTGAACCGAATACAAAATAATTCAATAATATACATATGCTCACACAAACGCACACACATTAATACAGTACACACACATGCCATCCAGCAAAGGGAATTGATTGCGCTTTTTACATGCAGTCTTTTGCCAAGACATGTGGACATTATTCCATGTTCAAAAGGAACAGCATTGATAAAAAACACAAGATACATCAGTTAACGAATAAACCAGCAGACAGTGGTAAGCAGAGTACCGCCCATTTGGCATGTGTACCATTTTAACAGCACAAATAAGAGTATCATATAAAGTAGCTGTCCAGCCCGGGGGATTATTCACCGGCAATGCAGATAAAACGTATAAACCGCTAGAATTGAAGTCAGAATGAGAGGAAAACTACACACGCTTACATCATTCCCTCGTCTATCCGGACAATATTCATTCAGCAACATCTATGCTAACCCCTCTGTTACAACAGTATATGGCAAATAGCTACGTATTGACTTGTCAAATCAGTTGTTTTTTTAACTTCTGGGGCGTCTCTTGTTTCTACCGTAACCTCTCAAACATTTTAAACATGAACCTTTAGTTCTATAGCTGTTGTTCATCTAGTAAGGTCTCCCGTTTGAGTTCCAGAAAACTCTGCTTGTATCCTTTTTTTACACTGAAAAACTTCTGGCAGTGCTGAAATTTAAATGTGATTGTCCCAATTGTAGATACACTCTTTAAGTATTATACGTCACTAACAGTGGTTCCTTCGTAAATAAAACATTTTTTTTAAAGAAAGAATGGAGACGTTGGAAAGCCTTTTTTTAAATACCCATATTAGAAAGACCAGCTGCATATCAATCTAAAAAAAGATATGTCATGGGAACTTAAGTTAAGGAGTTTTCTTCCTGCATACAAAACATTGAATGAAAAAACCCTAACCTACCCCTGACCCTAACTCCAAACCGTGAGGAATTGAAAATTGTAACTAACGTAGAGCTCTTGTAGTTCTTTGGGTAAGGCACAGGAATGGACATCATGTTAAATTGTCTCAAGGCAGTGTCATTCAAACACCTCAACACACACGCACGCACACACAAACGCACACACAAACACGCAACCAGCATCAGTAACAGTAAATCCCTAAGGACTAGTTCTATTTTCAACCAACAGCATTACATTTATTTTAATAAAAATAATAAATTATATATTTTTTAAAAACGATTGGCCACATCGAACGTTGAGAAATCCCATGTTCTGCTCTGTATGAGTACATGAAGGTGTTCAGCTTTTGTTTAACTTATTTCAACGGATGACTTCACTAAAATCCCCAAAATAGAACCTCTAAAATCAAAATAGCAATTTTCTGACTCCTCAATATGAACAGCAGCAAGGATCCCATGACATCACAGGGGAAGTGAGACTGAAACCTGGCGTGTTTCCAACAGAGAAGTTTCCATAGGGACAGTGACTGGATAAGGCCAGAGTTAAGATACGGTTCTGGCAGGTGACAAAGAGGGCTGTCACATGGCTGCAAAGCTTAGAGTTGAGTACTGGTTGGAAAAAGCCAGGCTTTCGCTTTGAAACTATGGACGCTTATTCAATCCAATCCTACGTCCCAGTTTCAAAAATGAAGTATACAAGATTCCTACACGAGCAAAAGGCCTTTGGTTACACACTGTAAACATAATTTACTGAGCGATATCATATCAACATGACCTGTCACAGTAACAGAAGAACAGTGGTTTATCACAGGAGCCTCGCTCATCTCTTGCTTCCCTTCATGTAGGAAGGAATGGCTCCTCTGGCCGTCAGGCCCTCAAAGCGCTTATAGGTGTAGTTGACGAACACCCAGTCCTTATTCTTATAGTCGGCCTCGGCCGCTGCAGAGGCTGCTGGGGACTTGGTGGGGGCAGCAGCTGTTGGGTAGAGGGAGGGGTGGAGAGTGATGGAGGGGTGGAGAGTGATGGAGGGGTGGAGAGTGGTGGAGGGAGGGTGGAGAGTGATGGAGGGGGGAGAGGGGGTGGAGAGTGATGGAGAGGGGTGAGGGGGTGGAGAGTGATGGAGGGAGGGTGGAGAGTGATGGAGGGGGGTGAGATGACACACTTCACATAAGGCACTTCACATAAGGCACTTCACATAAGGCACTTCACATAAGGCACTTCACATAAGGCACTTCACATAAGGCACTTCACATAAGGCACTTCACATAAGGCACTTCACATAAGGCACTTCACATAAGGCACTTCACATAAGGCACTTCACATTACACACTTCACATAAGGCACTTCACATAAGGCACTTCACATAAGGCACTTCACATAAGGCACTTCACATAAGGCACTTCACATAAGGCACTTCACATAAGGCACTTCACATAAGGCACTTCACATAAGGCACTTCACATAAGGCACTTCACATAAGGCACTTCACATAAGGCACTTCACATAAGGCACTTCACATAAGGCACTTCACATAAGGCACTTCACATAAGGCACTTCACATAAGGCACTTCACATAAGGCACTTCACATAAGGCACTTCACATAAGGCACTTCACATAAGGCACTTCACATAAGGCACTTCACATAAGGCACTTCACATAAGGCACTTCACATAAGGCACTTCACATAAGGCACTTCACATAAGGCACTTCACATAAGGCACTTCACATAAGGCACTTCACATAAGGCACTTCACATAAGGCACTTCACATAAGGCACTTCACATTACACACTTCACATTACACACTTCACATTACACACTTCACATTACACACTTCACATTACACACTTCACATTACACACTTCACATTACACACTTCACATTACACACTTCACATAACGCACAAACCAGGCCCGCTCTCACCTGTAGGTGACAGGATATCAGACTCAGGGAAATCATCAAAGTTTGACGTGTCATCGATACTTTTGATCTCGATGGGGATCGCCGCTGGTCTCTCCCTGTGTTGGACGACAAATGCAAAGCTTTAGAGAGGTCTGGACTATCGGTCCACAGAGGTATCAAAACCAGATTCATCTGGATGTAACCTGTTCCTGGTAGTCAGTCCCCGAGTACCTGATGTGGTCGTAGTCGACACCCTCAAAGAAAGGATTTCTTTTGATCTCCTCTACTCCTGCCGCCCCAATCCGATGGTCCCCCTCACAGCAGAACCTAAGATGTTGTACACACACATTCACCAGTAGATATGACATCTTCAACCTGGATTACAGACTACAGACAATGATTTCTCTACAGAGTAATTAGGCACCACCCCTCCAACTCTAATGGCCAACAACCGACTGAGAAAAAAACATTATGATAGCAGTCCTCAAACCAAACAAATTGTTAAAATATTTTTGGGAATGCTAATATTACCTCAACCAGGTATTAATGCTAGCATGAGTATACATTTTAGCGTGGGTATTAATGCTAGCGTGGGTATTAACGCTAGCGTGGGTATTAACGCTAGCGTGGGTATTAACGCTAGCGTGGGTATTAACGCTAGCGTGGGTATTAACGCTAGCGTGGGTATTAACGCTAGCGTGGGTATTAACGCTAGCGTGGGTATTAACGCTAGCGTGGGTATTAACGCTAGCGTGGGTATTAACGCTAGCGTGGGTATTAACGCTAGCGTGGGTATTAACGCAAGCGTGGGTATTAACGCAAGCGTGGGTATTAACGCTAGCGTGGGTATTAACGCTAGCGTGGGTTTTAACGCTAGCGTGGGTTTTAACGCTAGCGTGGGTATTAACGCTAGCGTGGGTATTAACGCTAGCGTGGGTATTAACGCTAGCGTGGGTATTAACGCTAGCGTGGGTATTAACGCTAGCGTGGGTATTAACGCTAGCGTGGGTATTAACGCTAGCGTGGGTATTAACGCTAGCGTGGGTATTAACGCTAGCGTGGGTATTAACGCTAGCGTGGGTATTAACGCTAGCGTGGGTATTAACGCTAGCGTGGGTATTAACGCTAGCGTGGGTATTAACGTAATGTGTACTACTGGTAACAACCTGAGGATGAGATCCTTGGCCCTCTCTGAAATGGGTACTTCTGGAGGAAACACCAGAGTCTCTTTCCAGTTCATCACCTTCTTATAGGTCTCCTGTGGCGTCTCTGAACAAAAGGGGGGGTAGCCTAAATAGACACAAGGAAATGTAGTGTTACTAAATCAATCAAAACTTGCAAGGATACATACTTGTTGTTTTGCTTCTCTCCCATTGACACCAATTCATGATTCACACAGAATGTCCAGTTACAAGTTACAGTCACAAAGTTCAAGAATCATATATTATTATTATCATATATTTTTCCTACCAATCAGCATCTCATACATGATGACCCCCAGGCTCCACCAATCACAGAGCTTGTTGTATCCAGTCTGCATGAAAACTTCTGGGGCGATGTAGTCGGGAGTTCCCACAGTGGAAAATGCCTGAGAGGAGGAGAGACAGGAAGATGAGGAGAGACAGGAAGATGAGAGTGTTGGGGAGGATAGATGGGTTGTAGAGAGGAGAGGCGAGATGAGGAGAGGGAAAAGGGAGAGGAGGAACGAGTAGAGGGGAGATGAAACGTTACCAGGAGATGATGAGGGGTGAGGAGAAAAGAGAGGGGTGGAGGAGAGAACATACGATGAGAGAGGGGGAGAGAGAAGAAATGGTACGAGTAGAACCCTGTCCTAGCCTCAATAAAAAAGCATGGCCTAGAGTAAAATCGAAGTCATGTTGTAACTTTGGCTCCAGATTTCTCTCTAATTGTACCAAGTGTTTCTCTAACTATACCAGATGTTTCTCTAGCTGTACCAGGTGTTTCTTTAACTGTACCAAGTGTTTCTCTAACTATACCAGATGTCTCTCTAGCTGTACAGATGTTGGCTGTGGAAGCCGCACTGACTGACCAGTAACTGCGCTGCATGTCAGTCCATAAATATCTGAATGAAAAAAGACCACAAGGAGTACCACCAGATTTCCAAAATAAAAGCCTACAGACAAAATTTCCAAAAGATTAAAAAACTATAAAAATTCAACTTAAGTGGCTCCATGTTATTTCTGTTAGCGTTTGTGGTTCAGACTGAAGGTCACCTCAGGTTCAACTCACAAGCTGTCGTCTGTTCCTCTTCCAGGTCTCTGCTTTCCTTTTGGAGTTCATGTACTGAGACGCTGCGAAAAAACAAAACAACGTACTTACAGGCTAAACTCCACAAAATCTGTCCGAGCCATTAATAACATGGGTTGTTTTATTCATAGCGGAGGATAAACAGGGGGTAATTACTGAAGTCGTTGGAGACGCTGTGGTTGAGGTTTCTATAAAACTCTGTCCGATGGGCCTTCTTCAACCCTGTACACAGGCCGAAGTCCGATAGCTTCACGTGGCCCTAAAACAAACACACACACATTGTAGTGTTACACGCTACCTGGGATGTTTCACTAATATGGGTGTAATAACAGTTTCTGGAAATCAACTTCCTGTGACAACAGGACGTTGTCTGGTTTGTAATAGTGTATTTATGTGTACCTTGGAGTCCAACAGGACGTCATCTGGTTTGTAATAGTGTATTTATGTGTACCTTGGAGTCCAACAGGACGTCATCTGGTTTTTAATAGTGTATTTATGTGTACCTTGGAGTCCAACAGGACATCATCTGGTTTTTAATAGTGTATTTTGTGTGTACCTTGGAGTCCAACAGGACGTTGTCTGGTTTGATGTCTCTGTGAATAAAACCCATCTGGTGAATAGAGTCTATAGCAAGCACCGTCTCAGCCACATAGAACTGGGCCTCCTCTTCCGACAGAGTGTCCTTCTTCATCAGTAGTGTCATCATGTCACCTGTGGGGATGGGGACAGGGCAAAAACAACATTGGCATGAACTACAAACACACACACACACACACACAGACACACACTCCTGTGGTGTAAAAAACGCACGCACCTCCAGGTAGGAACTCCATGAGTAGGTAGAGGTTCATTTTGTCCTGGAAGCTGTAGAACATCTTGACCACCCACAGAGTGTCTGCCTGCACCAGGATGTCCCTCTCAGCCCGGATATGGCCCACCTAAAGTGGGGTAGAGAATATACTGTGATGGTGTGGGGTACTAGGAAATATACTGTGATGGCGTGGGGTAGGGAATATGTTTCAACATGACATGGCTAAGGGAAAAACGTGAAGTATTCCATTGATCTGAGATAAGACACACACACACACACCTGTTCCTTCTCCAGCATGTCGGCCTTACGCAGGATCTTCATGGCATAGACATGACCAGTGTCCTTTTTCTGAACCAACCGCACCTGGAGGTCAAAAGGGCAAAGGTCAAATGTAAGTGGTTTGGTTGCCAGACAGAAGTTTATATAGAAGGACGAAACATCTAATAATGAAACTGAATTAGGCAGTTGCCAGGCAAAACTACAAGACAGAAATTCCACAAAGCTATGGATTGAATAAAACAATAAACAGCGCAACAAAGTGCAGAATGCAAGCGAACAATTCCGTAGGAATGTGTTTTTTTCAGTCAACTTATCCGTTAATAATAACAACATAATTGGGGTTTAAAAATTAAGATCTTTGAAATGGCTACAATATGGCGGAACGGAGTGTTCTTTTCTTTTGTCAAACATAACGACATGCTCTTCAATAAAGGCACTCACGAGTGCCATAATGCACTTTGAAGCACCTGTCAGGACTTGTGGAGACGAAGGGAAGAACGCTTCTAAGATACCAGTCAAAAGCCGAGGTTTTTGGACAGCGGTTTGTTGATCCTTGGTTGCCAGGCATTTAAGTCCTGCCATAGATTGTCAAGCCAATTTATGTCAACTGAATGTGTAAACAGGCCACTCAGAAATACTCCATGTGCTCTTGGTAAACCGTTATAGTGTTGGAATAGACTTGTAGTGTAGGTTATTGCACTGCTAATTGTTGTATTTCTCCCTCCCAATGCTTACCTCTCCAAAGGCACCTCGACCAATCACCTTGAGGGACTCAAAATCTTCCAATCCCAGCCTGGTTCTTTTCAGCCTCAGGAACTCAGTTTCCTTTCGTGCGTGCTGAGAACGCCGCAAACGCTTCTGCAAGGGGGAAAGCGTGTGTGTGTGTGTGTGTGAGAGACTGTAAATGATGTGTGTCTGCCTGTGTGTGTCTGCCTGTGTCTGCCTGTGTGTGTGTGAGAGACTGTAAATGATGCGTGTCTGCCTGTGTGTGCGTGTGTATTTTACTGCACTCACTTCTTCGTCAGGCAGTCCTTCCTCATTCATCACCCTCTCCAACTTATGTTGCCTGGTAACAAAAAGGACCAGTTAGGACGAAATGTTGTTTCCGGAAGTGTCCCATGTCACATGTTGGTGCTCCAGATACCATCACACATGAGGCTTAAACAGAGAAAGGTAATAGTGATATAATATAATATCCAATTATTATTATCATGCCCAATATATAATACTGTTATTATTGACGTCCAAAGTTTTTACTTTGACCTACTCAACTGACTAAACTGTTTAATTGTAAGCTTAAATGCAAAGAAAAATGTTATAATGCAAGGCTATAGGCTGCCCTGCAGGCGCTGAGAAACCTACTGAGGGAGTACGTTTGTCTTAAGGTGGAGAGATAAGGGCATGACACTGAGTAAATCGTTCTAAAAAATGTCAGAATCTCAGCCAAAAAATGTCCAGTCCGTCTTGAAACTGAACACTGGTACATTTTATTCCTGTAACCAATTATTGCAAGACACATTACCCAGAAAAATGCTATAAACCGAGATTCGCCGGAAACCAGGTATTTAGAACATTCTGAAACCATACGCCTTCCCTGTGTCATGTCTGCTCAACACACTAAAGCATCTCATATTCTGGAAGCAGACCTAATCCTTCTTCCATGTTGACATTGTCCACACGTAACCTATTGATTTACAGCCGGTTGTGAACACATGTCACCACAGATAGATCCAGGATGCAGACTGTTTAAACGGATGTTAAGGAGGGCAAGAGTGAATTTGGGCAACTGCACACAGACTTAAAAAAGGGTGTGTTTTGCAGAAAGGAAATATGCAAATGCATGCCAGAACGCACCAATAGGATCTCACCATCTTGGCTCCGCCCACCTTCATTCTAGTTATTGTTTCACTAGGCTTACATGTAGAAGAACTATTTGACTGCAGTACCTGCTGTTTCATTGTAATTATACCTTTTCTATTATTATTTCACCAGGTAAGTTGACAGAGAACACATTCAAATGTACAGCAAAAACTAATCACCCAGTCTCATCACCCATTCTAAAAACAACAAAACAATTTTCAACGACCACAAATAACAATAACTGCAGAAACTCTGTATTTACATGTGTAATACATTGTGTATAGATATAGACTTGAACTGGTTGTGTGGCACAGTTGATCTGGGCCAGACAAAACCTCAAACTGCAACCCCTCCCAAATCACAATGACCTGGCTTACAACACAATGGCCAGCTGGGGGGACTCATGCAATGATGCATCTCCCACCAACAGATAAAAACACACAACTACAAATCACAGATTACTTTCGAGCACGTCAACATCATTGTTTGTGTCAACACCAGAATCTCATTCGAGTTTCGGTGTGTCTGCTTAAGCCAAGATAAACTGCTTAGATTTACTTGACAATTAAGAAAGACAACACAGAAAATGCTAAGTATTTAGTATTAATCCACATTAGCAAATACATCATGTGTTTTGGATAGGACGCCCCTTTGGAAAAAATTAGTACTTAGTTACTTTTTTATGAATGGTTAAAGATAATCCAATTGCTTTAGAATATGTTTTAGGCAACATCCCTAGGTTAAATTGATTGAATCCCTTTTAGAGTAATTAAACCAGGGGAGGGCAAACGTTTCAGATCAGGTGCCACGTAAGGACATTGAAATAATTTGTGGACCATAAAAGGGCATAATTAAAATGTATACACATAACATTTGTACTGTAGGTCTACAATTATATATAAATCATTTGAATTCCGATATACATAACAATTGGACTGGCAAGTTTTTTTGTACTTCACCTCAAAACTGTTTTAATACCAGGCCGGTTGGAATTAGCCCTATTTTGCCCACTACTGACCTAGAACCATAAAAAGTGCTAATTTCATAATCTCTCAGTAGCCAGTTAATTTGAGACATCACCCCTTTCACCAAGACACATCGCTCCTACAAAAAGTGAGGCAAGAGGCTCTGGCTCGATATGTTATGTTGGCAAACCGGCATCGTGGTATTTCAGATACAGTCGGATTAAACGTTACCAGCACAAATATTGTTCTGCGAAAAACAAATGAGAGCTTTGCCAGAACAGGCCACATTGCTCCTACTGCCGTCTCCATTCTGAACTGACAGAATTAACAATATTCATGGTGCGGACTTCCTCTTTTGACATGGTTGGGTAGTTTGAGATGTGACACAATGTTTGTTTTGGACACGACTTTCGTTTAAGACCCTTGAAATGGCTTCTAAAGTCAGAAATATTAGACGGAATGGCAAGCTCAGAAAAAATGACACACAACCTCCAACGCCACACTCCCAGTCTGTTCGTCTGTCTGTCTCTTTGTAACTTTCCCTCTTTTTCTTTCGCTTTCTTTCGCTCTCTCTCTATAGAGTAATTCTGACCGCAGACTGACACGACAGGCATCTCTACCTGAATATCAAAGCACCATTGTCCGACTGCCGAAGCTCAACAGCGGATAAACGAGGAGATTATCAAACATCAAAATACTAAATTCTGATTAATTGTGGAAAGCATCGGTCGCACTCGCAACAAACGACCCATTTCACAAACACAGTGCAGCCCTGCTCCAACTTTCACCACCACGGTGTTTATCGTACTGCGTTGGTTACATGCATAGGTAAGGTGTGGTCACACCACAAACCATTTTCTCCAACCGGCAGGGCGGAGATCCAAGCAGAGAAAGGTCATCTGGAGGTTGCGTGATGTGTAACACACCCTTATAATGTGCAATCTGCTTAGTTTCAGTTTGCGTAAGCATTAAGTGTGTGTGTTTGTGTGCGTGTACTGGCTCATAAAACAAAAAAATGGCCATACACACAGACATGTACACAGACTTGCAGTACATGTCCTCCAAAAAGAAGTGCAAAGTGGTTAGCTATCTACTTCTCTCTTTTGTCTGTGGTTGGCTGCCTCTCAGTTTAGACTCGGGAGTAGGAGAGGATGTCTAAGTTCATGACTGTCAACACATAAAATGTTAAAATATTGGTCCATCGATATGGCAAAATACGTCTTAAATGTTCCACTAGCCAACTGGATATTTAAGCAATGAGATAAGTACAATAATTAAGTGGTTGTTTTGTGACGCAAACAGAAACGGCCTATACTTCAGATGAACTTTAGATTTTAGCAACCAGGATATGAAAGGTGAATTTTGCTTGGCACAGACCTTCACTGTGCATGTGCTTGGGATGGCCTCTTGATAATACAGATGAGAAGAGAGGAAGTGTGACGCTTTTCCATTTGACAACAGAGGCCGGCGAATTAGAAAGTCCCTTTTTTCAGCATGTATTTTTGGTATGGACCCAAAACAGTTTGTTACCAGGAAAAATTTGGCTTATATTACAATACAAAAATCCAGCGCCTTCAAAATGTGTGTGTGTGTCACAACACCTACCTCATTGCTCTCTCCTCATGCTGGGCGATCAGGTTACTGTAGAAGTTCTCCAGGGTAACTTTAGCCATGGTCACTCTCTCCTTGGTGTGGTTACTCATTGAGGAACAAGAGGAATTACCCCTCGTTGCCATGGTTACCTACCTAACCACACACACACACACACACACACACACACACACACACACACACACACACACACACACACACACACACACACACACACACACACACACACACACACACACACACACACACACACACACACACACACACACACACACACACACACACACACACACACACACACACACACACACACACACACACACACACACACACACACACACACACACACACACACACACACACACACACACACACACACACACACACACACACACACACACACACACACACACACACACACACACACACACACACACACACACACACACACACACACACACACACACACACACACACACACACACACACACACACACACACACACACACACACACACACACACACACACACACACACACACACACACACACAGTTAATGTTCAATGGCCTACTTGCTATTTACAGATGTCACTAACGTTGTGGGCACCAGCAGGTCGCACCTAGATTTCTTGGGAGAACATGAATGATTCATTGGCATAATTGATGTAGCTATTAGGTGGATGCTCTGGGGCGGGGCTGCATGCTTATGTGAATACGTGTGTGTGTGCGTGTGTGTGTCTGGGTAGCCATGGCAGGGACAATGGAGGAAAGTGAGAGATCACGACACACTCCTCTGGCTAAGGATTTCCTCATGATTTGTGGTCTGTAACGTTTATCCGAGGACATTCAATTATCCCTAAGTTTAGACACTGCAGAGAAACGCCGGCCAGGATAATTTGGAGCAGAACATATTTTGTCAAATCCCCAAGCTGAAGACAGAAGCCGACCCCAGGCCAGTTTCAGACTTGTTATTATATAACTGCTAACAGAACATTTCTCAATGTTTACCACGTTTTCACAAAACTATAAACTTGCGCCACATTGACAGAAACCAAGATCCTCACACAAAACTAAACAATATACTCAAAACCATATTATCTGGCATTCAAACGAAAAGTTCCAAGTTCATGTGCTTTTCCTGTAATCTTCTGCGTGTCGTGTGCCGCCTACAGACTCAGAGGACAGAAGCCAGGCTGGTCAGCCACCGTATTGACAACATGGTGAACATTTTGCTTTACATAGATTTGTTTCTAGGATCTAGAAAAATAAACTTCGAGTGACATAACATGTAAACAAATGAATAGTGGTTATTGGTTTTGGGTAAATGGCCTCCAGTAATTTAGCAGAATGTATGTTTTGTTCAAAAGTGTTGAAAGCTGTAATATAATGACTGTCTATTCACATGGAACCAACAACACAGTTTTACCAGTTTAGCAGTGGACTGTCAAATGGGGATATACTTCGCATCACGGAGTATTGAACAATATATTAGGTATTAAAGGTATTAAATCCACGTTTTATGCCATCACACCCTTGCCTGGAAAGACAGGTAAGGGTAAGCAAGACAAAATTGAATCCATGTTTCCTTTAAAGGAATTGTTGCTTTAACAAAACGTCATAATAGTTTCTTGGTCACAGCTCAGTGACCCTGACAAAGTTGAAAGATCACCAATGGCCTATTGGAACACGTTTGGAACTAAAGTAAACAGTTTTTGTCAGAAAAAACGGAAGGTTACTCTTCAAACAACTGCACTTACTATGTGTATCCCACCAATAGCTACGTGGAAGTGGCCGCACATTAACGCAAATGTATTGGTTTAAAAAAAAAGGTGTAAGAAATGTACCTCGCATAAAAAACACTAAAACAGCTTTTCATTGACACGTTGGTAACTAGAAAGCTTGTTGGTTAAAGTTCTATCGATGTTATAGTTCATAAATAAATACATAAATAAATAAAGGAATACTTATTTGACATCTATACACCTATAGGAAAAATGAATTATGAAGAAGGAAACGTACCTGTATACAGATGTTTAATCTTGTGTCCAGATGAAACCAAAAACACATCAACTGTAGCCTACATAGTATGTACTAACATGAAAAAACACTGGAAAATATTTCACCCTCCTAATGTTGGTATAATATGTTGGTAGAAATCTTGAGACTACTCAGAATGGCCAGTAAGGCTGGAGCAAGCCACACAAGCTTTTGTTTTACCCATGCGGACAAACGCAATCCCAACTTTATACCGTAAACCACCAAACTTACTATAGAATTACTATAAATTAAAAACGACAGAAGGTTTCCGATCTAGTATTGCTTATATGAAGTATTGAGTGGTTAGGACTGTTGCTTTGTTCAGAGAAGCGTAAACATCTACCGAGCAACTAGAGATCGCTTTCTACCCCCTCCCCCCTAACTCCAAAGTAAAGTTGATGAAATAAGTTTGCACGACAAGCCGTGATAATTTTGAAAAGTAGGGTCACTCTCACCTCCGTTATTGCGTCAATCGTTCCAATTGAATTGCGTTCCGCTCCCTCGCTCCAGTCTGATCACAGTCGGTATCCATTCGAATTATAGGGAAGTGCCCCTCCTCGCACCGACTCCCATATAACCCCGGGCCTCTATCGCCCCGGCCGGTGGACGTGTGGGCGACTCTACGGATTCAGGTAATGGTGGTGATGATGAATATGGCACTGGGATCTCTTATCTCACACAGTTTGCCACCATGATTTCAGATCGGCCAGGCGCGTGCAACTGTAATTTTGTTGTTGGTCGGGGAATGCGTTGTCCCAGCTACTATACAGATCTGTGTGAATATATATGCAGAATGGTCTGGTTAAATGAAGACACCTCTCTATTTTCCCTTCTATCTTTAATTAGTCATTGCCGGAATTGGGGAACAATGTGGGGGAAAACTTTGTTGGGGGAAAAATCGAAAAGATAACTCCTTACATGTGGCCTTGGTGAAAATATATTGATATCCATATATGCTGCAGTTATGCAATTATGACCGAAAATGTTCATTTTTACAAATGTCTTAAACACAAACACACACAGACAAATACAGAACTGAAAGTCGAGAGAACGTCAATGGCCTTCCCCCCCCCCCCAAAAAAAGCAATAAAAAGGCACTGATATGACGTTGAGTCCCTTTTAACTATATTTCTATTCTTGCATTATCTTAGAAGGACACCAGGTGGTGGTGATGTGATGCCAGCACAAAATTGAAAATAGCTTTTTTGGAAGACAGGACAGTTACCGGAATGTTGAAAACAATTTTATATCCTTTGATCATATATAAAAAGTTTGTCTCATTTACTAACAATATTTTGTCATAACTTGAAAGATCCAAAAAATGTGTTTCACTGTTGTTTTGTTATTAACGACCGTTTTTTATTTTATTGGTTTCCGACTAGTTTGACCAGAGATTTTGTAAAAAAAGAGACAGGAATCATTGTTCTATGATTGGAGCCACGTCATACGTAAGAACACTTAAAGCCACGCCCATCATTTGGAAGAAACGTTCCAAAGACCGTAATGATAAATGACTTAATTGTAAAATATGGATAATAATAATATGTTTTATTTATATTAAAATATAAAATATAGTCCTATGTTTTATCAATCGGAATCTGAAGGTTATGACGTGTCCATGTCCCTCAAACCGTGGGCGGGGTTTGTAAATGTGGACGCGGCATGGCGTCACAATCATAGACATAATATCTATGGTCACAATAGTCTCGGTAGTTTAGTATTCAGGAGTCATTCCGTGTTCCTCTCAAAGCTTCAAATGTACAAATCTTCTGTTTTAATCTTTCAGGTTTTTGCCATATCCACTTAAACTTAACTAAAAATATAAATACGTCACCGAGTTTAAGGGGTTAAAGGGACATATCGACCATGTCTTCACCATAAAATGTTTTTTTTTACAAAAATGAAACGTGTCAGTTGGCAACGTTAACGTGACTAGTAATAACAGTTTCACTTTTCAAGACATTATCTCGAATCAAACAACAAGGACGATTTGTAACCGTAATTTGATCACCCGCTGGGTTTTTAAAGCCAGCGCCTTTCCATAATTATTCAAGAAGCTTTCACAAACAACTTTCGAGTAACATGAAACCAAGGGGCGTTAATTTAGGTCTCCCGTTTCCGGTCTCGCCAAATCTCCCAAAGTATCTCTGGTGTCACGCTCTTGAACCCAGCTCGTGCTGGGTCCTAGACTGCAACCGGAAGTAACCGGTGTTATGTCTATGGTTATGCTAACGTAAACTAGCCAGTAGGACAGGTGAGTGGCAACAGACGTGTTGTTAATCGATCTGGGAGTATACGCTCGCAGAGGGCCACCACACCGGAGGACTTCTGTTACGACGTTGTCAGGGAGTGGAGGGGCTGTGACAGGTCCTGAAGTACGTCGGATCACCTGCATTGACTGCTAGGAACTGGCCTGGTTTGTTGCTCTTTTAGCTAGCTGCTACTAGTCTACTGGCAGCTAACGAGCTGTTATTTTGGTGTGTGACGAATGACGAATTGAAGATTATACTTGGTTAATGATACTGCAAGTGGGAAACTAGCTTGTCGATCTGAAATGACCCGAGGCTATTACTGATTTACTGCTTCTGCATCAATGACACATCTGTTGCTTTGGCCATAACAGACTAATGCATGCCTGAAAGGTCTGCAACAATAGCCAACAGTCATTTGGGAAAGCTGGTCTGAAAGATTGGTTTGGTAGCTAGGGTCACAAAAAAATCTTGACGCATCGCTGGTTACTGTGTGTACAGTGACTCTCCATTGGTTTGAATGGCCTTCACAGATGGACACCTTTATGGCATTCACAGATGGACACTTACCCACATAAACTGGATGTATTCATCTTAAACTTTTCCACTCCTCTTGGGAAAAGAAGCCCAGGGGTGTTTTGGGTATTAAGGGCGAATTGAAACCTGTTAGTAGATACTAGTATTACCCAACCTGCTTTCTGTGAATTAGTAACACACCGCTCAGCATGGAAAACAAGCTAGCTTCTGGGCTAGCTTGGTTTTGTAATAAAAATGTTTATCTAGGATTTTTTTTGGGGAAGTGCGTAAGACGACCTGCTATTTTTTGCTCCTTTTGTTTACCGGGTATGGCTTAATAGTGTTTTATTACTCAAAACGGGGTTAACAGGATGTGAGTCTGTATGTTGGTGGCACTTCATAGTCTGTCTTAAATCAATGCAGGGGTGCTTAAGATTTTCTTTCTTGGTTGCTGGACAACAACAGTATTGTCTAATAGGGTCTTGCTTCTGAACTTGGTTCAGCCCACCTCCCTCTTCACTAGTCTCCAATAGGAAATGACTAATTTCGGGCAGTCTTGGTTTATTTATACCAGTCTGTGGCCACACACTTGGAGCAGTACACGCTCATCGGCCAACAACCGCTGTTGAGCTTCTAGGTTGCCAACCTCTCACAAGGACAAGTAAACCCTTGTCTAACCCAAAGTCTGTATCGAGCTGAACCAGTTTGCATTGTCGTATGTGACGCCCCCAGCTAGGGTTCTTGTTATTTCTCTTTCACCTCTTTGTAGTTATCACCACATCCATCCTCTCTTATGTGAGATTAACTGAATCAATCTGCCATTGAGACGGATGATGTCCCATGTCAAGACCCAGACTGCGTGTAAGCCAATCTCACATCACCGGTTCTCTCCGGTTCTACCCGTCAGTGTGCGGCCCCACTGTGGATCCCCAGCCGGTGGAGGGGGAGCAGCCTGAGGCCAGAGGCACAGCGCTTGGAGGGCCATGAGCGCCACCGGCTACCCACCACAGCAGGGAGGCGTTCAAACACGCAGGATGCCAGTGAGGGGGAGGGATCCTGGGAAGGGCGTGGAGGTGGACTGCGGGCTGGCCCCTGGAGCCCTGCGCAGACTTGTCGAGCTGCCGGCCCCCCCACTCGACCGCCACCAGCTGAAGAGGTTGGAGGAGCACAGGTAGCATCGTAGATTACCTAACATCAGTCCAACCCCTAATTACCTCCAATATGACGATCACACAGACTGGGTGTTTTGAAAATGCCTGGATTTCCAGTTCCTTTTATCTCATTCTGGGTCCTGGGTCCCCCCCTGCAGATACAGCAGTGCCGGTCACTCTCTGCTGGAGCCTCTGATGCAGCGCTACTGGGAGTGGCTGGTGGGCCGCGTGCCCGCCTGGATGGCCCCGAACCTCATCACCGTCGTGGGCCTGGCCACCAACGTGTTCACCACCATGGTTCTGGTCTACTACTGCCCTACTGCCACTGAACAGGTAACCATGGCAACGTTCACTTCCCTGCCCACCGCCTCTGGATGCAGGTAATCATGGCAATGGCGATGCACCGTTTTGAGTGGGCGGGACTGTCCCAAAGACTCAGCTAACAGCTAGTCTGCACCTGATACCGTAGCCTCTGGCTTGTTCTTTGGCCTTGCAGAGATGAGTGCCAGCTCGGGATAGTGTTTAGAAGAGGATCCGGCAAAATGTGCACACTGTCAAACCAGCTGGTTTCCTTCTGAATTAAAAAAAAAAAACAAGAGTAAAAAGGTAACCAAGTAAAAAAGGCATACAAAATAGCATTTTGTCTTTCTGTTGACTAAGTCCTGTTGTTGTTGAGGTCTAGAATACACCAGTCTTTGTACATAAATGTACTAACTATTAACATGAATTTGTTATTTGGAGGCCTTAAAGAGAATTTATTAAAAGACGTTTACAGATGGAAGAACACCTATCATTCATACAGGTCAGAATTAACCACCTAGCAGCAAATCTGTTGGATCAGAGTATAATAAATGTAATCCACTAATAACCTCCAGAAGTAGAGTGAATTGCATTGTGATGTGGCATAGCTGCCTGCGACCACAAGACATAACAAGTCCTTAACAAAATAAAAGTCCCCCTGATCCAGATGTTCAGCAGGTCCTGGTCCGGTCTACCTTTCTCCGAGCATTTTAGACTCATTCTGCTAGGACATGTTTGCCTGTTCAAATTGTCATTATTGACAGGCACCTCTCTGGGCATACCTGCTGTGTGCAGCGGGGCTGTTTGTGTACCAGTCATTGGACGCCATCGACGGGAAGCAGGCCAGACGAACCAATAGCAGCTCTCCACTAGGTGAACTGTTTGACCATGGCTGTGACTCGCTCTCCACAGGTATGCGTGTGTCCTTTGCCTCTTTTGCCCCCCCTGTATATTCCATGTTTATGTTTCCACTCGTAGGATCTCATTAACGCTGTGTTTCATCAACCCTCTCAGTTTTTGTGGTGCTGGGCACCAGTATCGCTGTGCAGCTGGGCACCAACCCTGACTGGATGTTCTTCTGCTGTTTCGCTGGCATGTTCATGTTCTACTGTGCCCACTGGCAGACCTACGTCTCCGGCACACTGCGCTTTGGCATGTGAGTGTCTGCGCTTAGAGGAGAGTGAGTTTGCAACCTCAGGAGAGTGATGGGAGTTGGTGAGGAACTGTAAGTGGTGTGAAAGGACTTGGTGTGTTCTGGTACAGATTGTGGGTCGAAGAGACAGGGTCACCCCTGGCCTCGCCTGGGTAATTAGGCTGCTAATCCGTTGCCGTAGAGTTTGAAGCCTTAACGTGTTCTCTGGGAGATTAATGTTAGGCCCAAGTAGTCACACACGCTGTTGTTTTGAATGTTGTCCGAACATACATTTACCCTGTGTTCTAAAATCAATGGAAGTGGTTTTAAAAAGCGTGTGGGGGTCGGGGGCAAGCGTCAGTAAGATGTGGTATGTGTGTGTGTGTGTTGATTTGATATTATAGCGTTATACAGATGTTCTAGCACTGTTAGGTCCTGAGTTGTGTGATGGCAAATCTCTGCTCTCAGCCTGACAGATGTGCCCAGAGCCTCAGCCAATTAGATAATCCCAGACACTGAACTGTAGTCACCAGCACATAGGAGAAGACGTTTTGTCTGAGAACTTACCCATCAAAAAATTCTCCAAACAGTGAAACCAAAACGCACATGTGTCATCATGGTTAACAGCTCTTAATGGGCGAGCTGTGTTTGGCTGGTCAGTGTTTGGATAACGACGGGTCATTGTGCATGTTGGGCGGAGCTGATTACTTTTTTAACCTCTGCTCTCTGCCTGCTCCACTCAGCATTGATGTGACCGAGGTGCAGATCATCATTATAATTATGTATTTGCTGGCCGCCGCTGGAGGACCCGCCTTTTGGCAGTCATTGGTAATTCCGATAGTTGTCCACTTTGCCTTCTGGTAACTGAGATAACCGTTTAAATGGCATCGCTTCATTAATAACGCTGCTAATATAATGGTGAAGCTGGCTGCCTGCATTGGGGTTGATTGGGTTCAGTGTGATTTCATGCCATATTAAACGTCTATAAAGTTCTTTTTGAGTACTGTTTCAATTCAATAAACTGTTTTACTAACATTTGAAGAGTTTTGAAATGTTTTTAAAATTGTCTACACATAAGAAAACCAATGGTGGAAACTAGTTATTTGTTTGTGTTACATTTTTGTTTGCTCTCTCTCGACTCCACAGATCCCCGTCATAAACATCCAGATGAAAATAATTCCTGCCGTCTGCACTTTCTTAGGGGCCATATTTTGCTGTACAAATTACTTCCGTGTTATATTTACCGGAGGTGTGGGCAAAAATGGATCCACAATAGCAGTGAGTATACAATAAACACAGTGTGAGTATAGTGAGTATACAATAAACACAGTGTGAGTATAGTGAGTATACAATAAACACAGTGTGAGTATTGTAAGTATACAATAAACACAGTGTGAGTATAGTGAGTATACAATAAACATAGTGTGAGTATTGTAAGTATACAATAAACATAGTGTGAGTATAGTGAGTGTACAATAAACACAGTGTGAGTATAGTGAGTATACAATAAACATAGTGTGAGTATAGTGAGTGTACAATAAACACAGTGTGAGTATAGTGAGTGTACAATAAACACAGTGTGAGTATAGTGAGTATACAATAAACACAGTGTGAGTATAGTGAGTGTACAATAAACACAGTGTGAGTATAGTGAGTATACAATAAACATAGTGTGAGTATAGTGAGTGTACAATAAACACAGTGTGAGTATAGTGAGTATACAATAAACACAGTGTGAGTATAGTGAGTATACAATAAACACAGTGTGAGTATAGTGAGTGTACAATAAACACAGTGTGAGTATAGTGAGTGTACAATAAACACAGTGTGAGTATAGTGAGTATACAATAAACACAGTGTGAGTATAGTGAGTGTACAATAAACACAGTGTGAGTATAGTGAGTATACAATAAACATAGTGTGAGTATAGTGAGTGTACAATAAACACAGTGTGAGTATAGTGAGTATACAATAAACACAGTGTGAGTATAGTGAGTATACAATAAACACAGCCTAGTCCCGGAGCGCTTATGCAAGAGCCAGAAGGTTTTAATCAAAATGAGAGTTGTTTCACCACTATTCTGATATTTGTTTTACTGATTAGTCTTTCAGGACGGCGCTTAGTGGTCCAGTAAGAGTAAAGACAAACTGAACCTAACTCAGATGTGATTGCTCAAATGACTGAATCAGAATGGGGCTTTGTAAGTACTTAGCCGGTTGTTCATCATTCCACAGAAGGCAGTGTGTCAGCTTGTTGTCACTCCTTGACCTCTACTACTTGATCGATTTGTTAACTAATCATAACTGGATTAGTTATAAATGCCACTTCTACATTTTAGTAATTTAGCAGATACTCTGATCCAAAGCCACTTACAGGCTCAATTAGGGTAAAAGGTGTTGCTCCGAGGCATAAAAAAAATATTTGTTTTAACATGTCAGCCCAGGGTTTTGAACCAGATAATTTTTTTTATTACAAATATCCCTGCAGTTATCTTTTAAAATGGTAAATGCTATCTTTATATACATATATATGTATGTATGTATGTGTGTTTTTTTAAACACCTGTATGTGTAACTGTATTTAATTAGTGAAAAAAAACCTTTTCTCTACCCCTGAATCCAGATGTGTCCATCACATCATTTAAGCCAAATAATGTCCACATATTGTATTTCTCTTTCATCTCCAGGGAACCAGTGTCCTGTCTCCTGTGTTACATATAGGCTCAGTAATAACACTGGCTGTAATGATCTATAAGAAATCAGCTATCCGGCTCTTTGAGAAGCACCCATGTGTTTATATCCTGGCCTTTGGTTTTGTGTCAGCCAAGATCACCAACAAGTTAGTTGTAAGTGTGATGTGCTATCCAACCGTTAGCATTTATTGTTGCAACCATACAAATGATGAGTACCGATGTGTTTGCTCATTAAAACGTGCCTCTTGCATGTGTTGTTTCGTTCAGGTAGCACATATGACAAAGAGTGAAATGCATCTCCACGATATTGCATTCCTGGGTCCGGGACTCCTCTTCCTCGACCAGTATTTCAATAGTTTCATTGATGAATACGTTGTGTTGTGGATTGCACTGGTGAGCGGATAGACACATTCACTTTCCAAGACTGACCTTCAGCGGTTCAGTTCAATGCCATGTATATTTGTAGCTAATCACAAAACCCTATCAGATGTTTGAATTTTATCATCTGTTTAATCTGTCGAATGAAAAACATCAGGGTTCATTGTGGACAGTGTTGTTGATCAAGTTGTCTTGTTTATTGACTTCATTTTCTCTGCCTTCTCTTCCGCAGATCTTGTCTTTCGTTGACTTGGTGCGTTACTGTGTCAGTGTTTGCAACCAGATTGCCTCCCATCTTCACATCTTCGTCTTCAGAATTAAGCCATTGACCCCATCCACCCTTCAGTAGGACATGGGTACATACTGTTGGCCTCTTTCATTCTCTCTCTGAATAGCTAGTCATCACTATCTTTCTGTATCCTTTTGTACTTAGGGTACCTGTCAGAGGTTACCCATTTACATCCTTCAGATGTTAGCCATTCGAGTGAATGGGGACACTGGCCCATTCGAGTGAATGGGGACACTGGCCCATTCGAGTGAATGGGGACACTGGCCCATTCGAGTGAATGGGGACACTGGCCCATTCGAGTGAATGGGGACACTGGCCCATTCGAGTGAATGGGGACACTGGCCCATTCGAGTGAATGGGGACACTGGCCCATTCGAGTGAATGGGGACACTGGCCCATTCGAGTGAATGGGGACACTGGCCCATTCGAGTGAATGGGGACACTGGCCCATTTGAGTGAATTGGGACACTGGCCCATTCGAGTGAATGTGTCCAAACTTTTGACCGGTACTGTATGTTGAGTCGGGATATGGGTGGATGTGGGTCAAGCATTTACCTGTAGAGGTTCTTATGAAGTAGATGTGGGGATGAATATACTGGGATGTTTTTATTAAATATCAGTTCATTCGTTCATTGTTAAAAAATTTCAAGCCATCTTTTTTAATATTTTACTGTTACGCTAGTCAAGATTTCTAGAGGAAAAATTATGTATTTGGAATTCAGGTTCAAATTTACTGAATTCTCTTCTCGGTGAAGGACAGGGAAACAGAGTACAATAAGGATTTAATGGGCTTGAATTGGTGCTACCTAAATAATTTAATAATGATCCTATTGAACTAAGAAACTATATGTTATTATATTGTGGTGTTCATTGTTCTCTACTAGGAAGTCTGCAGCATATGAAGTGATTCACACAGGATTTCAGTCTGCTTTCAGTTTTCTAAGAGTCTTTGTTAAATATGTGTAATTTTGCAATATTTGCATAACCTCACTTTTGGTTTAATGGATACAAAACTATTGGTGTTCATTTGTGCTGTTATCTCTTATTTCAGAATACCTGGCATGGTATATCTATAAATGCTGTGTTACATTACCCTGCAATAATTACGATTGCGATTAAATGTTTATATTACATTACAGTGACACATTCAAAGCATATGATGTCATATTAGAGCGCCCCTGACAGTTGCTGAAAACACCTTTTTGTGGGAGGAATATTATTGCACTGTTTGAAAATAGCTGTGTTGAGTCTGGCTGCTGAAATGGCTCAAGCAGTTATAGTCTCCATTAATGCAGGATTTCTCTAGGCATCCAATTATATATTCTGTTTAATATTGGCTTTGGAAAAGTATAATATATACTATATAAAGTTGAATATATAACCTCTTTTTTGTTTAGACAACAGCAATGAATTTGCGTATGTGCCTGTTAGTTTTGCAAAATAATGTGCCTGACACAACCATAGAACAACCTCTCACTCACTTTAACTGACAATAGCGTTCCAACGCAAACAGATTGATAACAACAAATATGTATTTAATTCATAAAGTCATGAGGCCAAATAAATTTTGAGAGGAGATTTTGGCTGTTTGTTGGGGGTGTCCCATGCTTTCAGATTTCTAGATTTTTGCAGACATGTTTATTCATTACTGCTTATTTTGTTTGTTTTAAGTTTGTATTTTGTCACAGTAACAGGTTCCCGTACAGCCATTGAAAGTGTTATGGGGAATATGTCCCTCTCGCTTAATGTTTGTCTGTATTATAGTTTTGCAGCTACAACTACATTCTCTGTATAATTTGCCGATCAGAATCAATAGATAACCTGTAATTCAGTGAAAAACAGACATTTTAATTGAGTGTATTGTTATTTTCCTGTACATTAAGGATCTTATGCCATGTGTGTAAAGTACCTGATCAGGTCAGTGCTGTCGTTGTATTACAGTCTGCCTCGGACCAATAAAAGGTTGCCTTCAACAAGATTTTAGTTCAGATCGAGGACTCTTCAATAAAATACAGCCAGGGAATGTTGTCTCTGTGTTTGTACTTATAACGGCTTATGTTTTTCTTCCCTTGTAACTGTTTCATGTTGGCCAGGCTGTTGAGCTTAAGCATATTGAAGTGCAAGAAATTACCTTAATAATTTACAACAAAATCACTAGACAATTTCTCCTTTACCATTGCAAATAAGACGTAACACACACATGCACACTATGACATAGGACATAACATTTTATTTAATTGCATTAATTACACTCACAAATTGTATTAAACTAGAACATACTGTATTTGTTAACTGAAGACAAATGACCATTTTTAAATGTACATTTCAAATTGACTGCCACATTCAGTCAAACACAACACTGAGCATTTGAACTATGCAGTTGACAACAGAAACACAATGTTAACAACACGGTATAATGTATGCAACTGTAAATTACTACATAATGACCCTCTCCCTCTTACAAATGACTAATTTGCTTATTAGAGGATCTGGTTGATGTGGGTTTTGAGATTACCACTTCTGTGAGCCTGGTAAAGGTCTACCTGGGATCACATCTGTAACGTAGTACAGACAACCCAACTATAATATTTAGATCATGTTTTTGGAAGAAGACTTCTCAGCTCCCCGCATTCTGAGAGATTTACATCAGCATTGTCTGCAGAGACTTACGAACTGTAGCGATTTCTTGCTGTTGCTGTTAACCAAAAATTTATTGTTTGTTAAAATCAGAATTAAATACTTGTCCTGTTTAGGCCTTCTCATTTGGTAAATATCCAAAAACTAAAAAAAAAAGGCAATGAAAACAGCTGAGGAATTTCCTTAACCATAATATAAAAGGCTGGTGTAATTTTCAGGACACTGTGCTAATGATTAATGTCGATGGTACTTATATGCTTGTTTTACACTCATGTGATTGGCACATGTTGTCTTAGAAACTGTTGTCTTAGCAACTCGTAGCTTACAGGAATTATAAGGCATGTTAACATCTAGTTAATCTGTCATTCATTACTTACTGTTTCCATGAGGATTTTTTTCTGAAACAGTGCCATCTCCTGGCGCAGTTCACTCTGTACAGCACTCTGCTGGCTGACGTGGGTCTTCTCCATAGTATCAAGGCTCTTAACAGTCCAGGGAAACAAGGTGTTGTGAGATTATCAGATCAACATTTCTTTAAACCACAACCTTATAGGTTTTATTATGAAGTAATATACCTGGATGTACTGCTCTAGAAGCTGTCTTAGAGTCTTAAGTCTCTGACTTTGGGAGGCCCTCATGTGCTGAAACATCTTCTGCTGGTGCCGAAACATACTCTATGTCCAGGAACACACACACTTAGCTCACAAAGAAGCCTCAGTTCTGTCAGTTTAATGTATGTTATTAACTATAGATTAGAATAGAAATTGGTTTAATATTTGAATATTAAACGTCTAAAAGAGGAATACCAGTAGTTCCTCTTCATTATCATTGGACTTCTGCATATCTGTGTCCCACTGGTTAAAGACTGCATTGAACTGGACGCAGTAATCGTCTTTCACTTTATTCCTGTAAAATAGATTTAGTAAAATGTAGGTTACATACACACACGCTTAACCTGTCTTTTGGCCCATCTTTCTCATAGTGATTAAAAATAATGCTCAGCACATCAAGCCACATACATCTTGTTAACCAACCATAATTTAAAAAGAAAAAAGTTTTGGCAAGTTGGGTAGGACATCTACTTAGTGCGTGACCATGACAAGTCATTGTTCCAATAATTGTTTACAGACAGATTATTTCACTTATAATTCCCTAAGTGACAATTCCACTGGGTCAGAAGTTGACATTCACTAAGTTTACAGTGCTGTTAAACGGCTTGAAAAAAATCGAGAAAATTCTATTTGAGGTGTACCTGTGGATGTAGTTCAAGGCCTCTTCTTTGACATGACATCAAAAAAAAAAAGCCACGACTTCAGAAAAGAAATTGTCAACTTTCACAAGGAGCAACTTTCAAACGCCTGAAGGTATCTGTACAAACAGTAGGGCCAAGAAACTGTCCCCCGCACCATTACACCACAACCAACAGCCTGAACCGTTGAGACAAGGAAGGATTCATGCTTTCATGTTGTTTATGCCAAAGTCTGACCCTACCATCTGAATGTCGCAGCAGCAAATTGAGACTCATCAGACCAGGCAATGACAAATTATTGTGTAAATGGTATCCTCAGTTTCCTGTGGTTAGCTGACAGGAGTGGCACCTGGTGTGGTTTTCTGCTGCTGTAGCCCATCTGCTTCAAGTTTCAATGTGTTGTGCTCTTTTGCATACTTTGTTTAAAATGAGTGGTTATTGGAGTTTCTGTTGCCTTTCTATTAGCTCGACCCAGTCTGGATATTCTCCTCCGACCTCTGCAACAGGGCATTTCAGCCAAGAGAACTGAAACTCACTGGAAGTGTTCACTTTTTCAGCCATTCACAGTAAGTGTGAAAAAGTAAAATCCCAATATATTATCACTTTTTGAAATACTCAAACCAGCCTGTCCGGCACCAACAACGTTGAAAAGTTACTCTGCAAATAAAGCTAAGTGCAATATATCGAAATGGAAAACACCTGTCAAATTACCTGTCTCTTTGTTGAAATCTCCATAACTGCTCAATCTTCTGATGGCTTGACTTCACAGAGGATTTTGTGAATGTTTCCAAGCGTTTGCGTTTTGCCTGGAATGCTTTTTTGATGTCCACTGGCAGTAAGGCAAAAACAAAGGATTAAACAGTGTCTCTGAAAAGTATTCACAGTCCTGTGGACTTAACCACAATTTACTGTGTTACAACATGAAATCAATATGGATTCATTTAAACCTCCTGTTTATGACTCTGATCAAAGTGAAAAGTAACATTTACACATCGATCTAAATTACCGAGAAATACAAAACAGAAAATAACTGATAGCCTAATTATGCACACTCCAGCGTGGATTTGGCTAAAAGTTTGGCATCATTATCCTGCTGGAGTATTAATGTTTTCCCAAGTCCTGGGTCTCTTGTAGTCTTCGGCAGGTATCCTTGCAGGATATCTTAGACTGTTTTTGCATCAATTCCGCCCTTTATCTTTACCAACTTTCCAGGCCCTGACAGAGTTATAGTCATAACATTAGGCCAGATGTAGGTTTAGGTTGATTATTGTGAAGCTTCGCTTTGAACCAATGATATGTCATTTATGGGGGAAAAATATCAGGCTACTATGTATGAAAAGTCATATAGTTGGTTCTAATCAGCAATGGGACTCCTAGAAAAAGGTTTATTTAACCAGAAATTACACACAACACTTTAATTGGTGGAATCCACTCAACTAACTATGTGAACTCAAAATACAATAGGTTGCACCACATCTCTTTCCGGTGTGCCATAGCAAAGACTTTGAAGACTTATGCAACCAATTATTTTCTGTTTGATATTGGTAATTAATTTAGAACAATGTCCTTATTGTATTTTTACCTTTACTTTTTTGCCATTGATCAGTGCCAAAGACTCATAATAAAATCCATTTTATTATGACACAATGATACCTGGGGTTTTATGACACAATGATACCTGGGAATGTCCAAAGAGAGGTGAATAGATACAAACTAGAATTTGGTGATGGGAAACAGTAAATATACACATATAACGACAAAATTCTAGTAAAATCTGATTTTCCTTTGAGACACACAATACCTCCAAATCTGTCCAACATGGTCATCATATCCCTTCTGTGAATGAGGAAAACATTCGGTAAATGACAACAATATAAGCCCACACCTTAACATGTGCATGGTAATACTGTAATGTTCTCCACCACAGTCAATTAAAATGTAACCATGACAACAACTTAGCCTACCCTTTGGTGATGCCAATATCATCATCATCGTCCTCATCATCTGGTTCCGACAGACGTTTCTTTCCTCTCAACGCCTCGGCCTCAGCTACTGTCAAAAAAGTGCACTGTGACTAGTAACTACAATGAAACGTGTCATGAGAGAAAATACGTGTGCATGTACACATTCATAGGTCGGATATTGTTTACAGGCGACCAGTCCTGTTGTCACTTAACGTTACCTGGCAGGTTTTCAATGTTGGATCTCTGAATGAAATCGTCTGTACTGGTTTTACCTAAGAGGTTTTTAGCTTTGCCTTTCTGAGCACGTTCCTTCACTAGCTTGGGAGTTGTCATCTTCTGCTGGTTGACAACGATGCAAACAGCAAATGAGCAGTAACGTTAGCATTTAATCAATTCGCTAATTAATAATAAACTATGTTAATTGGGTATGAAAGAACAACAAAGTTACCTGACAGCTGTCGAGTTTGTCAAACAAAAGAGTATTGTAGAGAGATTTTTGTCTTAAGAATTTCAAACGTCGTGAAATGTGTGATAATTATGTTAGTAGGACACAAAGCGAATGTCGCCTCAAACACCAACCGCCGAACACCAGCGAGATGCGCGAGGAAGCCAGTGGCGCCAATTTAGCGCGGGAACAACTTTCTTCTCGTGGATACATTTTTCGCATTAAAAGTCTTTCCAAAATATATTTAATATGAAATGTTTATAGATACTCTTTGCCACGATCCTATTCCTTATTACAATGCCCATCCCATACCCTCACAATGTTGCCAAGGATTTGAGATAAAGATAATGCGTTTCCTCATCTATTCATGAAATATTATGGTTTTGTTTTACATGACTTACAGACCAACAACAACGTTGGACAAGATAATATATTTTCATTAAGACGATGACCATACACGTCTGATGACGCTGTACCCTTCCGGTGTATTACGTACACAACAAATCCATTTTATGGCCACGCCTCTTCTCGAACACTAACAGGAAGTTGTGTGTCAGTTTAAGTTCAAAGCTTGACAGTCCATCTCGTGTACGTTTAATTATTGGTTGAAATTAATCTTCCATTGATTTGTTTTTTTATCCTCCTTAATGTTTGCTATTGTGAGACCAAATTACGGGAAATCTCGTGTGATCATGTGACAAAGGGACCGCTGAAGGTACAGTAATATATTAAACCATCATAGTGGGGGTCTTTCTGACTGATCTCGCTTATATTTATATTTTTATGTAGTTTGTTTACTTTTCATCAATCCGATTACATGTATCTTGATGTACGCATTGTGGACCACCAAATATGACTTTAACGTAGCGTTTATGGATCCCTCATCTTATGTAAATGTATTGTACGTTAAGGCAGATAGAGGACTAGCTTAGACTTAGAGGAACTGAGAGTTGAGCTCATGAATAAATCTTCAGACTGCTTAGATTGAGGAAGGAAGGGGGTGCTGGTGACCCAGCTATTTGATGTACTGATGTCTGTATCTCGGTGTGTGTGTGTGTGTGTTTACCTTTTTTCTTTTTTTTGCTAAGCCATAATTTCATGCTCAACAGGTGAAGACAACGACCAGCATCAGTGGTCATTCCCCCCCACACACACACACACAGATCGAACCAAGACATGTGGTGGTTCCAGCAAGGTCTGTGTATCCTACCAGTTGCTCTGGTAATTTGGACGACAGCTACGTTCGTCTTTGCATACATCACGGCTGTGGTACTGAACCATGTGGACCCACTGGTGCCGTATATCAGGTCAGATGCTGCCTGGGTCTGGCGCCGTCATTATACTACAAGGCTCTCAATTATTTCACATACAATCACATGCCTTCGTGCGTAGGCATTCCTTAGTAATATCATGTGATTTTATAATGTTTGTCATTATCTATTGTCTCACAGTGACACGGGGACGGTTCCCCCAGAGCGATGTGTATTTGGGATCATGCTGGATGTGTCAGCGTTTTTAGGTAACACTCTGCTAACCTCAGATTCCTCTTGAATGTAGCCATGTGTATGACATTGTCTCAGTGTCTGATTACCATTTGATGGCATATTGTGTTTCATGCAGGCATTGTCACCATGTACGTACGCTACAAGCAAGTCCAAACCTTGACAAACAAAGAGCCAAAGCTCCATAAACTCAACATCCTCGGCCTGGTGCTGGGTTGGACCAGTTCCTTTGGCATGTGCATCATCGCTAACTTCCAGGTACCCATTGACGTCTGTGTGTTTTTGTCCCATTTTGTAAAATGTTATGACATACTATGTGGTAATGTAAGTCTGTTATGACATACTATGTGGTACTGTAAGTCTGTTATGACATACAATGTGGTACTGTAAGTGTGTTATGACATACTATGTGGTACTGTATGTCTGTTATGACATACTATGTGGTACTGTAAGTCTGTTATGACATACTATGTGGTACTTCTCAAACACTGTGATATTATACATGCCTGTCTGGCGTTCTGCTTTACTGGGCCATGTTTTATTGTTTGCTCTTTGTGCTTATGGCATGGTCTGTACAATAAGTTTGTCTACTGATACTATAAAAATGGCTTGTTAAAATCTACTTCACAGTTGACGTGGTGTTTTCCATCCTTAGAAAACCACTCTGTTCTACATGCACTTGGTCGGGGCGATACTGACGTTCGGCGTGGGGTCGTTGTATATCCTGGTGCAGGCCGTGGTGTCCCTGTACATGCAGCCTCACATCCACGGAAAGAGCATCTTCTTGATCCGTCTCGGCATCGGAGTGTGGACCTTCGCAAGCATTATCAGCAGTATCCTCTCACTTGATTTCGGCCGAAAAGCGAATGTGACGATCCATGCTTGTATGAGCACATTCGAGCTATTAGTCAATGACATGTGTAGCCTAGTGCGGTCCAGTGATCTAGATGGCTGCGTCTGGCGCACATTTACTGCGTAAGAGTTGTGTTAAATCCGTGCCGCTGCTCTACTGTTTCTTCCACACCGTATATGTAAATACAGACGCCTGTCAAAAAAGGATGACTTGCACAAATTGCGAGGACCTCTGACCCCTGATTAGCGGTGTGTACTGCAGTTGCAGCTCTGAATGGATTAGATAAGTCATCGTTGTCCTGCCTGTTGTACTCCTTGATTTCCTCCCCAGTGTTTGTGTCGTCTGTCATCATGTACAGCAGCCTGCCTGGAGTTGACGTGGCCATTAAACTGCACTGGATACCAGGAGAGACGGTGAGTTGTGTGTGTGAATACGTGTGCAGTGTGTGTGTGCTTGTGAATGCATGCATGTGTGTGTGTGTGCGCTAACTGTTTTTTCTGTTACAGGGTTACGTCCCACACATTATAAGCACCATCTCAGAGTGGTCTCTGGCTATGTCCTTTGTCAGTTTCTTTCTCACCTACATCAGAGATTTCCAGGTACCTTAGCTCTACCCCACACCGTCTCTATGTACCAGCTCTCTTACGGAGCCCACACACACTGTCTCTTAATGCTGGGGTGCAGTACCATCTGTCCCACAGCTCTATATGACAGAAACGGGAGAGTACCATTCTAACATCTTTGCTTCATTTCCCACGTGTAGAAAATAAGGCTGCGGGCTGAGGTGGATCTACAGAGTAATCACCTCTATGATTCCTCACACTACAGCGTCGCGTCCTCGTTTAACCACTCAGAGACTTCTCCATTACTGGCAGGGGGCATCTAAACGGGACCATTCATAGCGACGTGGTGGATCGAAGCTGTACATGAGAACAAACTGTGACGAATGGATGAGTTCTGCTCAGGCTCAGGCAGAAACGAAAACAAGTCATATTGCTGAAACTCAGCAAATTCTCCGACACGGTGGCAAAGTCACAAGCCCTTCAGAAACGGTCAGGCATTTTCATGTCAACTGTGCATTTTGAAACACATTTGGCTCTTTTCTATGAGAGCTTCTTGACTTAGAGTTATTCTATTTTTATTGGCCTAGGGGCATCATCTAATAAATCATTGATTTCTAGCGGTTGTAAATTGAAGGGGTCTGACAACTACTTTTTGGCCTGGTAGCTAAGTCGGGCTAGTAGACTAAAGGTTGGTTATTTTATTTATCAAGCCGCCAAAGGGTGAAAAATGTGTTGCTCTGACAAAGACTCTTTACCATAATTACTCCAAAATTATTTATTTAAATAAGAACGTGTTCTTAGCATATTTACAGATTTTTAAATCAACCACAGGCTGGCGGTAAAGAACCTACACATTTTTGGTTTTGTTTACGTTTTGTCATACTGAATAAGTTTTTGTTTTTTACTTTTTTTATTTATATTGAATCTTTAAACTCAACTATTTCTATGACTCAAATGTGATAAAAATGTCATACAATTCCTAAAAATATATCAACTGAACCTGAAGTATTCTACTTCACTGAGAATACTGATGTTGGAAAAAGAATTTGCATCTCTAGATCGAGGTTTTTATTATTTCCATACAATGACAAAATCAGGCTTGTGAATGCTTGTGTTTTTATTTGTTTAATTGTGGATACTAACTAATAATTAGCAATAAAAGTTTCAGAAACACTTTAAATTAGTTCAAATAACTGTAAAGGCCATGGCATTATGGGAATACATTCTTTAACAACTTTAATAAAGCTCACTGACCTAATTAATCTAGACATTCACAATAATTAATAATACATTTCTTTTCAACAAAGACATTTATTATTGGATACATTTGTTCAAATAGTAAATTACATTGTATACTGATTTCTATATTTCTTTAATCAGTTTCACCTCATCTCTTATTGAGACCTATATGAAGATCTGATCAAAAATATGCAGACATATTTATACTGCCATAAGTTTCCAATCCGTTTACTTAGCATTTAACTCTATCTCGATTCTCGTATGCATGGAAAGAATAATAATGTATATACACTGTAGTACAAAAACTTTTTAACGTGTCAATTTCCTAATAATTTGACAAGAACATTAAAGGATTTATTCACAGCATACAGTAATCTAGCATTTAATGGTGTACTGTCTAATATCTATTCTACAGTATATTTATTTCAAGAGCTTCATAAAGATGAATGTCATCTGATTATTTTATGTTCTTTGTAGAGGTGAAAATAAACAGCACCGGGGGTGCGTTGTCAGAAATAGTAAACACAGAAGTTAACACACAAGTCGTACTCGAGAGATGAAGAGTTCCGCCGCCGCATCCTCAAACTCTTTGGCATCCATGTTGCCCCGGGCTGGCTCAGCTCCGACCATAGCCTGGGCCAGTTTACCAGGTGAGATTTTAGCACTGGCCTCCAGGTAGTGACTAGCCTTTGTGTTAGCCTCCAGGTAGGGATAGGCCTTAGCGTTAGTGTAGCGCTTAGCGTCAGCGGTTACACAATCGGACCGGGAGGTCTCCAGGGCTTCGCGGAGGGTGCCCAACACAGCCAAGCATAGTGTGCGACTAGCCGGGCCCTTAGCTGGGCCGCAGACCTCGGCATAGAGCCTCTGTGCCCTCCGGATGTAGTCTGAAAACACAGCACACGTCAGCACACCGTGCCGGAAAACATCGTAGGGCACGGCCTCGTGGTCCTGGCAGTGGAGCCGGCGTAGTAGAGGAGCTGAAGTGGAGATGGGTACACCCCCCTCACTGCAGAGGCACTGATGAGGAAAGAGCAGAACAGATGTCTATTCACCACAAATGTGTGTTGTTCTTTCATCCACTTGTGAGGGCAGCACACGTTGTCAGCTGTGGAGGGCTGGGTTAAATCTGACCTAATCAATGCACTTAAAACACTCCTATCACAGCTATCTAACTCTGACCTTTTAAATTGAATCCAGGCATGAAGTGGGAACATACTAAATGTAACAATATACCAAATACAACACAATGACATCCGACTAAACCCCAGTGGCAGATTTAACAGCAAGTGATAATTACACACCTTACATGGTAATACATGCAGCAATGGTTTCTGAAAGAAGCAGTACGATAAACAGTACGCATTTTCACATATACCTGGATGGTGTGTGTGTAAAGGCGACCCCTGACCCCAGCACCACCTTGCATGTCAGGGCTGCAGGGGCTAGCCTGACCATTGGGGCCCAGTCGTCCTCCACGACGCTGAGGCTCGGACGTGAGTAGGTCGTACGCCAGACGCACATTGTTACTGAACGCAGATCTGGGTGAAATCCCGAGTACGTAGAGACACGCGCGCCGATACAAACGGAAACACATACAAAAGTAGCATAAGCATTGTGTTATTTTAACGTGAGCTCAGACGGGATCATGATCATGGACACCGTATGCGACTACATGTGAGGTCAGTCGAACTTCTCCTACCTCTGAGAGTGATGTGCAAGACGGAGGTGCCAGAGAGCACGGTTCACGTGCTGCTGCTCGAAACCACCTGCGCCGAGGTTTAACGTCTTGCCGTCGCTGCTGCAGCATCCCGTCGTCCCATTCTCAGACACTGACGCCAGATTACAAAAATGGTCAGCCAAAAACCCGACTGGGTCCTCCGATCTTGCTTCTACCATTTTTAGTAGAGCCTCCCGGAGTAAATCTCCGACTCCCCCCTGCGACAGGAACTCATTGTCGGTGTCTGTCTTCATCGAGTTGGTATCGGACGTCCCCGAAGAAGCACCCCCGGACCGACGTTTCTCCGCCATTGTCAGCCTACACAGTATAACGGAAGTGATTCCTACAATGTACCGTTTCTTCTGGAAAATTGTGTTTTTGTTTAGAAATGCATAAAAGCTTTAATAAATGCCTGTAATCGTGATGACAGACGCGCCACGTAAATCGTGAACAGTTCTGTTCGGTCTATGTAATTATAACTGGTTACACCGGTTGCTAGGGACGCTGTTTTATGTTCCGGATGTGACGTTTTGTGTGGCTAATTTAAATAACACTGAAGCTAAATAAAAACTAGGTTAATTAGAGCACTTTTCATATCGGGTTAGATATTTTGATAGGTTAAGCGTAAAGGGTTAAGGTTAGGGTAAAGTTTAGTACTAAAAGTTATAATATATATGAATGTCTTTATTCAGCTGTGCCACAGATGTAAGCAATTAATTTCTCCTATTAGACAGAGTGGAACATCACATGCATTGCACTTCCAAGGAGTGTCTGTTTTGTAGTCCTTCTAGTCCAGCTGTGCCCCTAGTTTATTTATCCGTAGGCTCTAGGATGGGCACAGGGGTATGTCCAGTCTTGGTCGGTTTGGCACCAGTGGCAGTTTACGTTGTCACTCCACAAAACTCAGCTGTAAGATGCTTGGCAAACTTTGTGTTGCATAGTCTTAATGTGTGCCCCTTTTTGTCATTGACTTCCGCGGGATATCACTCATGTGTAAATTCCAGAATCTGACACGGAACAGTGAACATGACGTTCTGTCTCCAAGGCAACTTGATGATGTCCATCATGTACACAACAAATCAAAGTAACTTAAAAAAATCCACCAATTTAAACAAAGTTTTGGCAGGGAAGAAATGGGCTGGAACCTGTGCCTGATCCTGGTCCGATCTCTGACTTCCACGCTTGGGCAGCCTGGATGGATGGTGTTGATGGTCGATCTGGTGATCTCATCTTGCATGCTTTCCGTGAACGCTCAGATCTTCGAGATGACCGAGCTGTGATGTAGCTCCTTCGTGGAGGTCCTGCCTCTGTCACTTATTTTTCTTGACTAGAAGTACATTGCTGAATAACATTTAACATGTGTTCAGAATAGCCAGCAGTATTCACTAATTGAAACAACACATTCCTCACTGTGGTAGTCTTACGCCATTGCCTTTATTCATGTGTTTTTTATTTAAACTATTACTGTAAATCCAATGTACACTTGATCACAGTGTAAAACCTGGATAGTTCATGAGTATTCCACCATGTATTATGTTTACATCATTATTGGAATGCAAACTATAATAATGGTGATCACAAGATGACTAAATTCTACTTAGTATGATTTTATATGCTTTCCGTACTGCTTTAGTAACGTCCACGCTTTTAAAACAGGAGCTCTTTTCTCACCGCTGGGGATCGCTGTTGATTCTGAATTCAAATCCCGTTGACTGCCAGGCGTCATATGACGTGGTATAATCACAGTTTGTGATTGACCAACAAAGCTCCGATCTGTACACAAAAGAACAAGACAAAGCACCAACCAATGACGTGCCTGGCGTCATGACCCGGCTTTGATACCCGAAAAATCACAAGATAGTTGCGAAGTCCGCCTATAATAAATCTTGTACATATCAGTGCTGTAGTGTGAACCTATTCGCCCCTACAGGATAAAATCACGTCGGCATTTGTGATGCCATTAAAATGAAAAGGTGAGTAATCATTGATTACATCAGGTGGCATTTCAAGAAATACATTTCCACAAAACATGTATTTTATGACTGCTATTGAGACAAAACCAGGTTGTTTCTGCACATTTCCACTAAGGGAGGTTGGGTTTAGAAAAAAACTTACGAATGTAGCGTTTTAAATTGTTACTTGAATTCATCAGAAACAATTTGGTCTTTAGAGTCTTGTCCAAGTCCCCACAGGCATAGAAACTCAAACAAGTGAGACATCCTGCTGTTACTTTACACGTGGGGACCAGGAGTCACCTTAAAAGATACCAAATCTTGAGCATTTTTTAATTAAAAACACTGCTCACAGGAAAAAGCTATATTGGGCTTAGATTTTTTTTTTATGTTAGGCATTACGATTTGGTTAGGTTTAGGCACAAAGAATAGGTTACCACAGTGCCAGTTTATGTTGGGATGGGAAAATGTGTCAAGAGTTCAGGCACTCTCATCAAAGGTTATAGGTAGACGATAAGGGGAGAGGACCTGAAAAGTCCCCTATGAAATAGTCACTACAGAAAATGTCAAACATCATTAGTCAAACTTTTATTTACATTCACCGATATTTGCTTATTCACTCATGTCCTTTTCACATTCACACAGATATATTAAATACAGTAAAACAATAAAAACAGTTTAATGTAAGGAACCAGTTGGCAAAATACATCCAACTGTAAAACACTGACATTTTCTGTGTCACTAATAAGCTCAGTTGTAAATGTAAGAATATTAAGTAACTACGAAACTCAATAAATAAACCATTTTCGAATGACCATTTTGCCAATATTTCATGACAGAAGTAACACGTTTTCTATACACCTGGAAACATTGGCAGCCTTTTCAGTGTCTCGGTCTTTAGCACATGTTCAGTCAACATGTACCAAACAGCTTTTAAAGCTAGAATACTGCAGACCCCATTAACATAGCAGCAACATCTACAGCAGTCAGACAATTAACTCTAAAACAGTTTATACAACAGAATCAGGGTTGAAAAGAGCAGTCTGTCTAAGAAATCTCACACCACAAGCCCTTTTATCCAGCCTTTCTTTGCTTTCTCTTTCTTCTTACTTTCATGGTCCTCCATAATTCTTTTGTGGAAGGCTCCTATAAAATATAGGGGGAAAAAAGACAGGGAAAACTAATTAATTTCTTTGTGGTTAACTACATATTCCATTGCAGCGAATCACGTATTGACAGGGTCGGACCTTCCTGTGTTGGCTGTCGTTCCACTTCCTGGATGAAGAGATCAAACATCTGGGTCTGGATAAAAAGCTTCACAAACTGGCGAATAGCCTTTGACTCAATGGCCTTGTAGAAGCTCTTATTCTGGAACACACCAGGCTTCCCACCGCTGCAGCGGGTAACATGTGAAAATAAGTGTCCCACAGTCTTCACAAAGAAGGACAGGAACGCCTCCGAGACCACCTTGTTCAGCTCCTCTGAGGCTAGATGGAGAACATTACAGAAGACACAAACAACTAGGTCAGGGTGGCCAAGTAGGCGTGTAAAAACACAGGTTGAAAGGTCACAGGCAGCAGCTCTAGAATATTCTCTGGCTCAACACACAGCACCGGCACAAACATACAGACTATTACTTACTTTTTAAGTCGTTTCAACACCAATGTAACATTCCAGGATGCTTCATAACACTAATTCTACTGATATTTATCGTGGCCCTAGTCACAAGGTAGGAGTGTCCTTAGATTAAAATGGTGGCACTCACTGGGGTTTTCTTTTCTGCAACACAACTCCTGGAGAAGCTCCACCTGCAATTTCTCTGGAAGAATGCTGCTCTCGTCTCCGATCTGGGCCAAAGAGAGGAAAAAGAGTGTGAAAATATTCAGACTGAAATCAAAAAACAAATATTGACTATAACTAAACCACGGCTATGAATTGGAATCATCGGAGGAATGACGCTAATGTACAAATCTGATTGTGTTCATTTCCATTATTTCGTTTCCAGCTTTGAAGGGAAATAACACCACATGACATTTGCATTACTTACACAGGTGATGAAGGTCTTGTCAGCTTTTTCTGTAAGATCCACAATGAGCAACTGTTAAAAAGAATGACGTGTTAAAGGCAGATGCACCCAGTAGAACGAACACACACGTAAACACATTTTAAGTTCAAGAATTGGCATTCAGAAATCCAATTTCTTCTATCCCATAGCGACGCTAACTACAGTTGTCATACAGCACTTTCACTTTTGAATCGTTTGTAACAAATGCATTTTCCCATTTATCAAAAATGCTTAAAAGATCACACTGACTTGGGTCCTGACAAATGTGTGTGGACAGCTTACACAAGCTTTGCATCAAGCGACTTTTAAACAACTGGTCATGTTTCTACCACAATACAAGATAACTATAGGAGTGATTAAATATAGAGTCCACAGAGACCATAGGCTATTGAATAAATAGGAACTAGAAGCCTATGTCATGTAACCTATGACAGATACAATTATCATATTATTATTGTAAATACAAATAACCATTAACTTAACCAAGAAATAGCACACACACCTTCAAAACAAAGACAAACTTATTATTACAAATTATGTTAGGCGTAATAAATGTCACTAGACCGTTTCTCCTCTAACTTCTACAGTCGGTCACATTATGAAGAAATCCTAATACTCCCAACTCGTGTACCCCATTTATCCTAACTGAACATCTAAAAACATAACCTTCACTTCAACTCCTCATCTCATCTTCCACCGCTTATCCGGGGTCGGGTCGCGGGGGTAGCAGCTCTAGCAGGGGACCCCAAACTTCCCTTTCCCGGGCAACATTAGCCAGCTCTGACTGGGGAATCCCGAGGCGTTCCCAGGCCAGTGTGGAGATATAATCTCTCCACCTGGTCCTGGGTCTTCCCAGAGGTCTCCTCCCAGCTGGACGTGCCTGGAACACCTCTCTAGGGAGGCGCCCAGGTGGCATTCGTACAAGATGCCCGAACCACCTCAACTGGCTCCTTTCTATGCAAAGGAGCAGCGGCTCTACTCCGAGTTCCTCTCGGATGACTGAGCTTCTCACCCTATCCCTAAGGGAGAGGCCAGCCACCTTTCTGAGAAAACCCATTTCGGCCGCTTGTACTTCAACTCCTAACGTAGAATAATCATTAACAGTACCAGATGTTTCCATTTAGGGCATTTCCACTGACACTGTTACTGCGTGGAGTTAACACACATCCCGGGCGTTGCAAGTGCTATAAATGATCTACAGGCGACCACACAAACCTAAACCAACCACTAACCGAACCCATATTTTATCTACATCCAAATCTAACCCATCAGGCTGAAATAGTAATTTCTCAGGTTTTAAACGTTTTATCTTTCTTGTTTTCCAGTTTAAACAGGAAACACACAGACACACTCACATACATCACTCTGGTCGATGATATCTTCTAGTTTGCTCCTTTGCACCCCAAGCAGGTAGGGAGTGGGCGCCATGACGACGTCAATCAGCACTGAGGGGACGATGGAGATGAAGGTGTGTTGCCATGTGAACGGATAGAGCAGCGCAGCCACCGCATGCAACACCTGGGACAGGGTACTGGGGAGGAGGGGGGAGAATTTAACCACTGGGACAGGATATTGGGGGAAGAAGACTAACAACGAGGACGGGGTATTGGGGGGAGGACGGGATAATTTAACAACTGGGATAGAGTACTGGAAGGAGACAAGAGACTGTTCCAACTGGGACAGAGTACTGGGAGAAAACAATCGAACGTAACAACTGGGACAAGTGAGGGATCCAGCTGGAAGAAGGCGTGTCCCACACACAGTAATGTCCTCCCACAGGCAGGATTAAGGTTGTACCTGAGTTCTTCAGCGATGAAGATAATTCGTCGTTCGAGCACGGCGGAAGCAAACACCTGCAGCACCTCCTCATCTGAGAGGCAGCGGAAAAGCGTCCGGAAGTCCACGTGCTCCAACCACGAGTCCAGTGGCCTCGTCAAACTGATGATCTGTGGAGGCCAATGTAGATGTCAGGCCTTGAGACAGAGTGTGTGTGTGTTAGTCTCTGTTCATCTCATTGCCTACCTCCGTTCCAGACTCCGGTATAAAGCTCTTGATCTTCACAGTGTTCCCAGGAGCCGGGAACGGCGCCTCCCTCAGACTCTGCATGAACGGATAGATCATCGCCATGGAGATCTGCCGACGCTTCTCAACCTCATCGAAGATCTAATACACACACAGACATGAGATGATATCAATATTATATGATGATAGGACTGTCAGCACTGAAACTCTGTAGCATGTAGGCAAGCCGCCATATTTGGTCAACCATTTAAACTGTCTCTTCAACACCATCTTAGGGTGATCTGCTCTGTATTCAATAACCCTAACCCAAATCTAACCAGGTTGTTTCAGTTTCACTCCAGTATTTGTGTCGCATCGCTTCGCATGTTGGATTTTACTCAAACATGTCAGTACTGGAGAAATCGTTATGGGTTTACACAATCCGGAGGGCACAGTTTAAAGGCAAAATGCTTAGTCGACAATTTGGGTTAGTGGTTGTACTTATCATGAACCCTAACCCTTCAGAAATTAAATTAAATTGAGTTCTCTCTAAAATGAAAATAAGCTGTGACCTTAAATCAACCAACCACAATCATTGCTGCCTTCAGAGCAGATCTGCCTCGTAGATAAATCTTGGGGTACGTAAACTTCCAATTGAATGTTGTTGTTGTTGACTAAACACTATCTGGACAAAAACGAACTGAACAGCAAATAGATTAGGGAATAACACCCTTTTTTACTGATACAATCTCCACACTACCATTTGAGATCCCCAAATATGTCAAGCAGTGCAGGCAAAACACCTAATCATTATATTTTTGTTCATATAATTAAATAATGCAAAAATAAAGGTTTATCATTATTACTACACATTTTGATTTATTCATAGAATATTATTTTTCAATCCTGCTTTTGAGTTTATAACAGTACTGTAACATTCACTATATTGCTGTAAACTAACATGTCGATATATAGATCTGCCTCGTGTTTTGTTGGTTAGCGGCTGATGGGTGAATTCCTAAAGACTTTTGAGGTCAACCTAGTGGTTCAAGAACACCAGTTCAAGAACACATTTAGTGTGTGTGTGTGTGTGTGTGTGTGCGTTCCATCACCTTGGAGAACAGTCCAAAACAGGCCACTTGACTGATGATACAATAAGCTTCTGGAGCTCTGGCCCCTCTCCCACTGGGCTGCAGAAACCAAAGCATGTCTTTAGAAACACACAAACGTTATTGTCACACCCGATTAACACGAGTGACACTGGGGGTTATTTACCAGTAACCTCCTGCAGTAACCATTCCTCCGACTGCCATCAACCTCGGTCAACACGAATGAGAAGGTCTCACTGCACAAGAGAGGAAGAGTGAGTGAGAGAGAGAGAGGTAGAGAGAAAAGGAGAGAGAGAGAGATCAGCAAAGTTCACCAGTGTGTACTCTATCAACATGGGTACTATACATTTTTAAAAAGTTCATACTAAAGCAACAGGTGGATGAAAATGTTGACCACAGAGAACGAAGCAGTCAACTAAGTTCCCTAGTTAGCAGATGGTTCTTCTATTTAAAACATTGTGCTAGTCACCGAGGATTCGTTTTAGCTTAGGGAAAAGCAATGTTTGATGTTTCACCAGTTAGTGAGGGTTCCTTTAGTAAACATTCTAATTTGTATCAAACAATCCCAATTCACCTTGTAATCCTAGACGTTCACAATGTCAATGGATTGTAGAGGGACTCCATTGTAGAGAAAGTAATGAGACCATTGAAATGGATGTTTAAAAAACCCACTGCACACAATTTGGAAATAGAAAAGCAATGAGAGATACAGAGATGGAAGGAAAGAGAGAGAGAGAGTGAAACCTCTGTGGTTTCTAAAAAAAAGAAGCAGTTGTTGCAGACTTTGCAGATGCATCAGGGGAACCGACAGGTAGACGCGCTGAACACATGGGTTTGGCACGCAGGAAGAACATTCTGTTACGGCGCAGTGGTTAGGTCGTGTGGTCGGATCAACGTGTTTGATTTCACTAGAAACAGCCACACAGCATGTATGCTTAGGATGCAGCAGCGCGCTTGACAACCAAGTGTGATAGGCGGGTAGAGGTAGAAGGACGGGGGCGTGTGGAGGTAGAGGGACGGGTGGAGGTAGAGGGACGGGTGGAGGTAGAGGGACGGGTGGAGGTAGAGGGACGGGTGGAGGTAGAGGGACGGGTGGAGGTAGAGGGACGGGTGGAGGTAGAGGGACGGGTGGAGGTACCTGGGGTATTCAGTGAGAGGGGCCCAGTTAATCCCCTCTGGGAAACAGAAAAGGAGGATAGCTTTCAGGGACTTCTCTTCTTCTTCTCTCTGCGAGCTCCTCAAATCAGTTCGCTGAAATATACACGCAACAGGTAAGCTAGCAGTACACACTTAAGAGTGTGTGTGTGTGTGTACTATACACCGTGCCGTCAGAAAGTGTACAGACCCTTTTCCCTTCTCCACATTGTGAAGTTACAGCCTTATTATATGATGGATAAAATAGATTACAATGCCCAAGCACAAACAGGTTTAGAACAAACATATACATATACATATATATATATATATGTATCAAAATAAAAATAAAAAAATAAAACACCACATTTTGGAACACTGTGTGGTTCCACAGCTCAGCACCTGAACACTTAATTTCATGCATCATGGCAAAAGGCCGTAACCAGATGAGAAAATAATGCAGTGAATAAACGTACATTTGTCATTACGGTGTATTATTATCCAAAAGGATAATCCAAAAGAAAAACATGGAGAAGGGGAACGAACACAATCGATGTGGCGATTTCTGCACGATTCTGACCTTAGGGAACTGATACGTGATCTGTGGTTCGTACGTCCCTGCACCCTTCTTCCTCAGGCTCACCACGACCAGATACTCAAAAAAGCGCTGACTACGGTCCAGGGCCGGGAGCCTAGCGGGCGCCGAGGCTGGGGGACATGGCTGAGTCGAATCCCGATCACTCCCTGGTTAAGAGACACAGAGGGACGCAAGTAAGCGTTGTTCATAAACCTTATGCCGCCCACTTACCGCTTCCTGTAACGGTGCTTCTCAGAAACGATGCATTGTGGCTCAACGAGAGTACATTTAGGATTAGGTACAGAGCTACTTCTGGAAACCCAGACGGTCGCTTGCGAGGAGTACGCACACCATTCAAATCACACACAGGTCAGGAACCGAAAGCGACAAGGGGCAAACCAGCAGAAACTGCAGAAGATCTTATTTTAGGAGTCGGGGGGGGGAATGATTGCAAAAAGCAGCACACAACAATTGCGTTTGCATGTTTCCTAAACAGGTAGTGGTAGAAGCTGACACAGAGAAATGCCACACACCAGGATAGACCAATTTCCCTTTGACAACTTGTTAAGCAACAGCAGTGTGATTGTGCCACTTTTACCAAGACAGAAAGCGCTTTGCAAATTGAACGTTTACATAAACGGCATCACAACCACGCGTTTGCTGCAGTGAGAAGAACCAAGCAGTGTCGGCTAGGCGCTACAGCCGGGCTTGGCGCTACAGCCGGGCTTGGCGCTACAGCCGGGCTTGGCGCTACAGCCGGGCTTGGCGCTACAGCCGGGCTTGGCGCTACAGCCGGGCTTGGCGCTACAGCCGGGCTTGGCGCTACAGCCGGGCTTGGCGCTACAGCCGGGCTTGGCGCTACAGCCGGGCTAGGCGCTACAGCCGGGCTAGGCGCTACAGCCGGGCTTGGTGCTACAGTTTGCTTGAGGGGCATGTTAAATAAACGAGCATCACACACACACACACACACCATTGTACGATTGGTTACATATTGTGATTAACCTATGCCAATAAGGTATTGTCCATGTTCCAATTGACCCAAATACATAGTCACAATGATCTTTTGTCGTCGCCGACATGCAACGAAAGCCACAAATAGAAAACCCTCACAGTCTCTGTGGATCTTCTCCTGGAGGGAGGAGAACATAGTGCTGAGCCGATTCATTGGTCTGCGGTTCCCCTCATCAACCTGCTTGGACATCTGGGCACCTGGAGGCAGAAGGAGGGCGGAGCAATAAGAACGAGTGATGGAACGAGAACAGTGCAAAGACGACCGCTATTGCGCCTTATGGTTTTGATAGTATTTGTTTTTGATGAAAGTCAGAGTGAAATATTCAGCAATGCATTATTGTGAGGAACAGCTGAATAAACCACCAGATTCAATACCCCAAAATATATCGCAAGAGTCGGAATGACTAATAAGTCCTTAGTAAGATACAACTTTAAGAGTCAAGAAAGATTTCAACGATTGCTTAACACCATAACACCCACAGGCGGTTTTCCATGCGTATGGGCGATGGCCGATGGCGTTAGATTAATAAAGTTTAAATAGGCTCTCATTTCGTCAATCTATGAAAATGTTGGGTCGCGTCCAATTGAGTAAACTTTTGTAGACGACACTTTCACTTTCACAGTTGCTCAGGTATATGGATATCTAATGAATATGTTAGGCGAATTTAATTCCAGAGAGATGCCTAATTGAGCACATTCGGGTGAGAGGAATGTCAGATATATTTTCATGAATTTGAAATGTTCTGCACTGACCTTGAATAGTGTCATTTTAACAATCTTTGATTGTCTTATATGGGCAACCGCAAAAACAATGAAAACTCAAAACACTGTGTGGAAACGGTGAAAGCAATGAACGTGTGGCTTTATTGTACCATTCAATGTTTTGGGGGTTTTACATTACTGCTACGCCAAAACTGCACTGTCAAAGCCTTTCTGGGGAGGTCATTAGGGTTATTCAGTAATCTAGAATTACTTCAAGTTACCCAGTATGGCAGTTTCTACAGGTAACCTAGACTCTAAATAGATTTCTTAAACCTGGAAGCATTTCAGATTGACAGCAAATCCAATTACATCATGTTTTGGAACCAGTTATCTGAGGAAGCAAAAAACATTGTTGGGAAATTCTAAGTGAGCCACTAATCAAGATAAGGAATGGGAAAAACACTAAGATATAAACAGATGTGACTGAGAGAACAGAAACGTTTTCACTTTAATACAATCATGACTTGATTGTATCCTGTTCAACTACTCTGTAGTGATTTGCCTTACAGACCAAACATCACCTCTGAACCATTTAGATCAGTGTAAAAAAACAAACTCAGAACACGGTACATAAACAAAATGATTCAGGGCAAATGGAGTGGAATATATACAAATACCAGTGCATTACAATCATCACTGCAGCCAAACCCAGCCAGGACATGTTACACAACAAGCACATTTTCAATAGCCTGTCAAAAAGGCTGTGAGAAATTCCTGGTGTAAAAGCCAAAGGCCAAGTCCGTTTAACCCTCTGTCTGAATCATCAAACACGTCATCCTCCCTCGCGTGTTTCGTGAACCGAAGCATTGATCTTGTTGCCAGACAGCTGAGACTTCTCAATAAACACTGGACTGAACAGGGCCGTTCTCGCCTCGTTAACCAGGTCAATTGTGATTAAATTACATTATTACAGTAACTGTCTGGCTAAATGAAGATACATAGAACGTTGTCAATAGAGATGTGAAGAATACACGTTTACATGATTAAATATGACTAATACCACCCAGTTGAAGCCATGCCTTAAGCCAAAAGTGGACAAATACTTAACAGATGACAAAACACTTTTGAATGGTTGCTGTGCCAGGTTTAAGCGAATATGTGCTGTACGCAGGAACCTGGCCAACCGGTTAGAGCAGAACGGATGATGATAACCTGAAAACACAATTAGGTGATTGAAACAATAGCGATTGGTGCTTGGGGAACCCACATGGGGAACAGATTAGTGGGCGACTATTTGCTGGTAGCCAACTGTAGCGTATATCTTGTTGGCAAATGATGGACACGTTTAATGGACTGTCCCACCAGATCATTATCACATTAGTTTAACTCGCTAATATCCAAATGATGGACATACTAGATGAAAGTGTTTTATGGTGATATTGATAACCACAGACCCAGATCCAATTTAACGGTTCAGCAAGTAGGCTACTGACAATATATGTTGGAACAATATTGACAACAGCAATGAACATTAATGCATATGTATTCATAACAGTAAGAACACATTAAACAGATGTTGGCCCGTAAATTGAGATGAGATACTAAAACAGCAATACATTTCCTTTTCTCTAGGCAACATGGGCATAGCTGAATATAATATTCACAACTCTTACTGGTTTTCATCTCTCTGCATCAAGGTGAACACAACAGAATCAGGTTTATTTGACAAGTCTGTTTACACACACATGGCGTCTGTTCTGACCCGTTGCTGTAATACACACATTAAAGAGAGGAGACGAATAACACATCAAAACACACACACACACACACACACACACACACACAATACCACAAGCGAGACCATTGGTAGCTAGAATAGACAATGTGTCATGTAAAATGTAATATCTGTATATGAATTGCGCAAAGGGGAAATGTGTAGTAGAGTTCAGACTAGTTTTGTTTCTGTCCGGATTGCTTACATGGTTTGTAATCAATGAGAATGTGCGAGGGGCCAAACTACAGAAAGTCTAGTGCAGGTGGCAACTAACAGTATATACATAAAATCACATAAAACTTGCTCAATTAATGTTGTTTTTCCCGTGTACTCTCCTCTTTACAGAATTATAATAAACCTCCTATATCGCGATATTACCTCACTCAGATGGAATTAGGGAATCTGATTAGGGAATCCCTGCAAATTTAATTGCGATAACAAATGCGCATTCACGACAAAACTATTCACGACAAAACAGAGATTGGCCATGCAGGCACCAAACGAACAAATAATGCAATTCACAAAAGAGAACAGGAAGGATATACTCACAAATATGCAACCAAAACTTCCCTAAACTTTATAGTCGATCTTCAAAAATTTGGTTGTCTCCCATTTGTAAAATATAAACCCAACTATTATCCAACTCTTAGTATTATTATTTAGACCAAACTCTTGTTATCCTCGGCACAGCAACCTCCAAGGGTTATGTTCCAGTGTAGCCTGAGTCACCTATAAACATCATGCGGTGACTTTATTGTAACTGAACCGTCTGACGTGCTAGGAGAACCGAGCGGATAGTCAACATCTTTATTGACATCCTCACACCTACCTACAGACACTGTGCACGCTAATGACCAGCCGGGGAAAGGAGACAGAGACACGCCCCCCTCTAAAAGGAGCCCGAGACACGCCCCCTTTAAAAGGGTCCTTAAAGCCATCGGTGGATGAACCCGAGGTCAGATTAATTTGGGGAGAAACAGATTGGTCTCCTGAGAGTATTATTTGTATTTTCTCTGGTTAATTTTTACTTGAGCCGTTTATTTAATAATGCATTAGGTCTGACAAATGTGTATTATACTCTGTTAGACTAGCAACCATGACTTTAACCTACTTGTAGAAGGTCCCCAAACAGCTCATGTTTTTTCTCTATATATTCTTCGCCCAACAGCCGGTTTGTGGTTTGTCCCTGCTTGGACCACTGTCGGTTAGGACACACAACAGCTGACCTGGAGCACCCGACAAGCCCAGTTTCAAATCAAATAAATGTGTCTCTTGTCAGATTCTTTCAGGTCTTTACTTATCTTAGGTATGAGATGCTGATAAAAAAATTAAATGTCTTCAGTATTTTTTGTTTATGTTTACAGATGGTGTCATCGATTCCGTATGGCATTCTATATAGTTTATACAGATACTGTTATTTTTTTTTATCATTTATCATTGTATGTATTTTTGCCCAAATGTCAAAACACTGCAGCTGATGAACGCATGGGGACGGCACAGCAACCAACAAGTAGGTATATTGTCTAGTGTGGTTCTTTATCAAATGCAAACTATTAAAAGCCTGAAACATTCAATATCAGTATCGCAGATATTGCTGCGCGTAATTTAAAAATAAAACTTTATTCACTGTGCCAGCACTCTATGTTTGAGGGCTGCCTAAACACTTTTAATCTCTCGTATTAGTAACCTGTACGCATTTTAGAGATATTACTCCCTCTGGTGATGGATAATAAAAAATGATGGCAGGAAGTCGTGCGAACGATTAATTGCTTGGAAGAGGTGTGTAGTTGATTTAGCACTTTAATTACATTGTCCAGCAACATTATGGTCGGGATTTTCTGTGGAAAATATCTTGCACTATGTAGCTTTAAAATAAACTACACACTTGCTGCAAGAACAACAGAAACCCTGGCAGAGTCTGAAGGGCCTTCACCACATCGTCCGTCCAGGGCCTGGGCGCTCTACCAGGGGACACTGAGGAATCTAGTGGCCCAGTAGGGCATCACCCAGCTCAGCATGGACACGGAGATACAGCCCAGCTAGAGAAATCACATCCCAGGACTTCCTGTGACCACAATACATTGGCTCTGCATTCATGTGGTGCAGTTACCAGTTATGTCCTGGGGGAGGCGCTCTAAAGGTTACCACACAGCTCAGTTAGACAACATATATAGTGTGACAACTGTTATTGTTGTCTACAGGCATGTCGTTAGACAAAGCACATACTAGCCTAAAGCACATTGCGTCTCAATTTTTAAAAGGCTATAAATAGATATGACTAGAAGACTTAACTGGGAGTAAACCATGTCTAGCATGCCCCGTAGCATTGTAATCATCCTCCATTATAATGTAGTCCCCTCTTTTCGACTCCCTGCGAGGATCACCATTTCACCTGTTGTCAGGCTGGCCAAGCCAACTCCTCACACTGAGTACCCCTGCTGAGAGTTTGGGATCATTGGTGCTGCCTCTGGCGGATCGGTCATCATATGGCACAGACACACATATGAGACTTCTGACCTTCTCTATTATCCCGTTGAGGCATTTGGCAGACATCGCATTACTTTCCCACTGTATTCAACCTGTCCTGTGGTGATTGCGATGGTACATATTATACTTATTTGTCCTTGACACGTTTGGGAGCTGAAATCTGGACAACAATAGCCTGCAAACAGTTACTACACCACCCTCTGCTGGACAGTCTGTGTACCAGTTAGAAAAGTCTGCCTCTCCTAATAGACCAATATTTGGATCCATTATAGCCTAATTTGGCTAGTGTTGATTGTATGCTAATTAAGGTATTATTATCCTTGTGTTGATTAGGGTCTGGCTTTCGTTGTTATATCCTCTGTGTGTGCGTTCGTGTGTAATTGAGTAACTGAAAAAACAGATGTCCCTCTGTACGGTCAGACTGCATCTGCAATGGATTAAGTATACAAACATCTATTATCTGCAAAAATGTATTGTAACTGCAATATTGACAATCAATAACCAGACTGACATGTAGTTCAGTAAGTTGCCTAACTAGTTGGTTGTCTTATTCCAGTAGGTCTAACAGAAGTACAATACTGTAATACAGCTATGGCTCTTATCCTGACTCACTAATAGTATTGATTGACTACAAGGATTATCATGAGGATTATTGATTATCTACCAATATGGCTGGTAAGATTGGCCCCGCCCATAGCTAATGTTACCTGTGTTTGGCAGCTGCTGAGTGTTTGAAAATGACTGAAACTAGACTACATCAAATAAGGTTCCAACGTTAACACCCATCCAGGGACCAACCACAACAGACCCGGAGGCATTTTCAATCGTGATTACTAACCAACAGAACCGGTGAGGTTATAACCTGTCAACACAGACATGCATAGGCTTGCATCAATGTGATCAATGTAGCGAATGTGAAACCAAGTCAGCAATCATTAGAGTCTGTGTGGTGGCATTTATGGATTCTCATTAATAATATGTATGTATATTTGAAAATGTAGAATTAGATTTCAGTTCTAATGAATAAGACGGTAAATATCTGGCATTAAATACAACTGGCTTTCTATTCCATCGTATTTATCCTAAGCATATTATTTATTTGATCTCTGACTCAGCATGCGGCTAAACTGGTTCCCACAATGGCATTCATTCCGAATAAGACACACAAAACATTTAAGAGTACAAATCATTGTTTAAACATTTACATTGTGCATTTCTTTATTCCCAGTCATTCTCTGTCTGCTCCGCTCTGGAAAACTGAACCACTCAGACTACTAATCACCACTGAACTGATTGGCCAGGGAGATCATTAGACTGACCACACATCTGAAATAAACCCTGGCTTAGCAAATCTGAGAGCATTGGCCCCTTATTTCCGTACAGAGTAGTCTTCCCAGCTTCGATGTAGTCAACAAAATCTCTGGTACGAATCATTAGCGAAGAGTTGACTGTTGTTGCTGCGTTCCTTCCATGCCAACGAGAGAACTGCCAAGGTGTGAAGGCAAGACATAAGCTGTGGTCTTTGATACAGTGACTGTGACACTGTTTGTTTGTGTTTTACTGTGTGTAGGGCAACAGTTGGAACTTGTTGAATTTCACATGCACCTGTTTCGTGGAACGCTGCAAGCTAAACCAAGGCATAAACATTGCTCAACGAAAAAGATAGTTGAGACAAAGATAAGGGCAAGTATGTACCAGTTGTGGTACTTCACCTGCTCTCCGCAGGCCTCGGTAAGGCAGAGTGTCAATGGGCTGCACTCCTGTACGGAGGTCGACTGCAGCTGTGGCAGACAGGCTTCATGTAGTCTGTGGTACACGTGACACTGCTGTCATCCAGGAGTGGAGAGATGTTTTCGGGATGCGGGGCTGGGGGAATCATCGCTTTGATGAACCTCACCACATTCACCGCTGGCATGGCAACCAATCTTTCACGGTGAATGCAGTGCTCCCTGATGTTATCACACCGACTTAACTAGATCCTTGTAAATATGCGCTGCTCTCTTTTAAGTGCAGACGAATGCAGATGTGACTGTAATCATGATACTTTGTTAATTAGCTAGCTTCTTGTTTTCGCTCGCAAATACGTCGTTCCTCGGTTTGATTTGAATTTTGTGCCTGCGGACAGTGAATTGGCTTTCTGACAATTCTATGATGGCGAACAGATTAAAGACCGACCAACATTGACAGCGATAATGTTTGTTATCGACGGTGCAAGTCATGCTTTTTAGTTTGGGCTTTGATCTTTTGATTGCACAATGCCGGTTCTGATAAGAGAATTAAGGAGCTTGTTCAAGCAGGTCTTCTACCTTTCTGTTTCACTGTGTAACCTAAGAAGATGCCAATAAAAAGTAGTAGAAATGCATAGGTGAAACACATGCACTGATGCTCAGGACAAGAGTTTGACTATAGAATACTCACTGCTCTAAAAAGCAGAGGGACATCCGCTAATGACTCAGTGTCTGTACAGGAAGACTAATCCGGATCATTTTTGCACTAATTGGTCTTTTGATTAATCCAATCCCCTCTGAAAAGTTTCAGCTGTGAAAAGGTCTGATGAGACCTCAAAAGTAAAGCAAAAAGTAATGTGAAGTAAAGAGTAATTCAATTACTGAAAAAAATGCACCCTGTCTGCCTGATTCAAAAGCTCATGTTGGTCATCAAATATTATCACTACTAGTACCTAATCTACTGAATTTGAACCAAAAGTAGAATTACCTTAATATTCACCTTCAGCGTGGCCAGACTAATTTAGTAATGTTCTTTTGTCAGTGCTTTGATGAACAGGTTGATACTGCCAAGACTATTCAACACTGACTAGCCATGCCATGGCGGAAATAGATGTTTAACGAATAAACCACAAGTCACGTGGCCTGCAGGATCCGCGAAGGGGTCAATACTAATTGACGCAGCGCTTTGCTTATAAGTGGTGTGAGTGACGTCATCATCACCTAGGTAGCACGTCGGGAGTTCAGCATCGCATCGAACAAGTAGAGATTGTTCTGGAACTGTTCTGGAACTGACTCTGGAAGTGTCCGTTATGTGACGTGTAAGAGATTCATTAAACATATCTGTGAAGATTGATTACTTTTATTTGATTTTTTAACAAACGATTCGTGTGAAACGACAAATGTCCTATACCAGAAACAGATTTATGCAATGAGGGTTCATAAATGGTTTTTCATATATTTTGTAAAAAAAAAGAAAAAAAAATGGTTTAACTGAATTTATTTGCCTATGTAGCCTACTGGTCCTATGTAAGTGGTCCTATTTTAGTATTTGGCGTGTCATTATCGCGTTGAAGGCTATGGGATAAGTTTATTTGAAGACAATGTAAAACTGTTTGGTGTTTATTTGACTGTTTTTATTTTCTGAGCTTTTATCTCCATTCTCTATGCATATTTTTGTTCAAAAGTTTCATTTCATTTTTATTGACACAAACCTTAGAAGGCCACTGCGTTTTCCGATCGGTGAATTAAACTTATACCAGATTCTGCTAGAACATTTGTTATGTAAAGGGTGAAAAATATCCCTCTGTCTGATATGCATGTGTGTTTATGAACATCTAGCGAAAGAGAGAGAGAGAGAGAGCAGAAGCCTGTTGGAGGTGACGTAGTATCCGGAGATGAGGGTAGAGTGAGAGCAGCACTACTACAGACGCCACGTCGGCACAACCATCATGATGATCCTACACTGTTTTGGGGGAAAAGTTTGGTGCCTCGCAAACACGATCCCACGTTAGATCAACTACAGAGTAAGGCGTTTGTCGCAAAGTAGAGATTTGGACAAAGTAGTTTGCATACAAGTTCCCATTAAGGGTGCAAGAATTGGGATATAGTTGTCTGGCAGAGAACGAGTCCACGGATATTTGGTCTCAGGTGCGTTTATTTGGAGACGTTGCGTTCATTCCACACTGCCAGCAGCCATAGTGAACTACTGGAAACATGGTGAAGGTGAGGATTGGGCTTGTAATCTCTATAGATTGGATGTTTTCCTTTGCAGTTTGCGAATGCACGTCGGTGGGTTTATGCTTTTGCCCGAGAAATACCAAACGTGATGGTTTAGTGATGCACAGTGTGTTGTTTATAGCACGCAGTCAGCCAACGAGACATGATTAAACAGTATAATAATGTTAATATCCATATTGACGTTTTCTGGTGACTTGACGTTATCTCCTTTACAGTAATTGAATTTGTAAATAGAATAATATCCCACCGGATATCAATAAATACTGCTTGTTACCAGATCAAATCGGACGTCTTTCTTAAAGACTATAATATATATAATACCAATATTCGGTTTACTATTGTGTTATTTAACCTGCTTACTCCCTGTGACACTTTTAAGCAGCTACCACTGAGCAGGGAGACTAGTTAAACCCCTAACACAGCCTCAAACGTGGCAGTAAACATTTTGGAAAAATGACCACCACTGAGAAATTAATTTCCAAGTGCGTTTGCGGATGATCTGTTGCCTGTCGTGCTGTTTGCAGATACGTGTTTGGTGATTTACCAGTTAGAAACCAATGCTATCCATTATTGTATTGCGTGATATTGAACCGAGGTTTATGTATACGGGTTATTTTGTGCGCCAGGACGTGAACGCCACTCCGGAGCACCAGCCGGATGGTTGGCTCATGGGAGAAGAATCCGAGTCCACAGAGGCTGTGTCCCTTGCAGGTAAGCAGACTTAACAACAACAGGTCGACTGTGTGGTTGCCAATTTCTTAGTTCATGCTTAATCACAGCTGGTGTGAGTAGGCTACATGTATTTAAAGTTTTGTCTGGGGGGCCTTTTAACCATCTGGGATATGGTGCAATTCGGGGCGAAGGGTTGCTGCTTGTTTCTATTTAAGCAACAGTCGAAGTGTCATGAGAATATGTTGGTGCCAAGTGTGGGGAAAGGGCTGTGCCTTGTGTCATGAATTTGCAAACATTTATTTATCTACGAGACATGCTGTCCTCCGCTCTTTCTCCACCTGGCCCATCGTTGAAACTGTCCGAGGTGTTCTAACTCTAGTCTCTCAAATTAAACTCTGGTCTCTCCAATCAAACATCTTTCCCACAGATGCGGCGACAGGAAAGGAGCACCCCGAGGCCCAGCCCGGCATGATCTGGCGGGTAACCGGCGGCCTGTTCAGCGCCAGTAAAACGGTGGTGGGCGCCACCGTGGGCGGCGTGGCGTGGCTGGGGGGGAAGAGTCTGGAGTACACCAAATCAGCCGTTACCGCGGTTCCCGCCATGGGCGTGGGCCTGGTGAAAGGCGGAGTCTCCGCTGTCGCCGGCGGCGTGACATCGGTCGGGTCCTCGGTCGCCAGCAAAGTTCCCTTCAGGTCCAAGACAAAGGACAAGGCAGAGTGAGGAAGAGGAGTTGATGATGATGATGATGGGCACACGACACACCGCCCCCCTCCCGCACACACGCTCCTCACGACTGAGCCATAAGAGGATGTGATGACAGTTGAGGCAAGAAGTTAGTCGCCGGGTTTTCAAAGTGGACCGTTTGTTTGTTTTTTTCGTTCGCTTGGTTTGTACAGCTCATTCACTAAGTTGTACCTGGAGAAACCTGTTTCTTGGTGCCTTCTGTAGTCTCACTCGTCCTGCCCAGTTCTGATTCTAATGTTTGTTTTTTTGCTGTTTATTTTGTCAGTGTTGAAAAGGGAGATTGCTGTTATGCAGGCCTGGGGTCACTTCTGCCCCTCTCTGTTTCCTGCACCCCCCAACCCCCTCCACTACCCCTACTCCAACACCATTTCACTGTGCAATGTGTACAGGTTCTCTTTATTCAGTTATTATTCAGCCTCCGTGAAGCCTTCAGACAATGTCTTGCTGTTAGAGAAAGAAATATGCCATGTTGGGTTCTTGCCTCCAACCGACTAGAGACTCGCTTGTGGTTTTTAATGATGCATCTGGTACTTTTGTATGAGATTTATTTGTGCGACTGCTCTCCAGACAAAGAACATAGATTGTTTAATAAATGCCACAGCGAACCCTACAATAATGTGCTCAAGATATAGCTTTTTGGGATTTCTGAAGAGTATTAAATGGCATTTTCACAATATTTGTTGGAAGTGGTGTGGTTTAGAGGCAATAGCCCTGCTCCGTTTATATGTTGGAAAACATCATGTGATCACTATTCATAGTTCTTCAATAGATACATATATGAACTGGAAATGTCAACAATTTTACAAAACAAATCTATTTATTGAGGAAGGGTTCATTTCTGTTTTTGAACCTTTTTAATGTTTGCGAGTATGTCCTGGAATTCCACATTCAAACCCATTCTATGGGGAACTGGGCTGTTGCTGGCAGAAAATCTGATGTGAGCGTCTGTCGTTAGTTTGTATTTTTTGACATAATAAAGTTTATTGGGAAGTTTGGTCGTTAAAGTGCCTCTTACAGTCTGTTTGGGTTTTACTTGTTTTTTGTTTTCTCTGCAGAGATCTTCACGCCGGCGGCCCAATTTTTAACAATGGCTCGATGTCGGGCAGCTTTCGTTCAGAATAGTGGTAAAAGAAGTCGTGCAACTAATGGGAAAAGGCCAAATAATAATTGGGGACTGTTCTCATATCAGTTGTTAGTGTTTAGTTTGGTGTGTGTGTTCAGGTTTGTGTATTCAGGTCCCTGTGATAGGTTCAGGTCATTGTGGTTTGTTCAGGTCGGTGTGTGCTTTGGTCTGTGTGTGTTACGGGTTTGTGTGTGTGCTCTGGTCTGTGTGTGTTACGGGTTTGTATGTGTGTGTGCTCTGGTCTGTGTGTGTTACGGGTCTTTGTGGAGTCATATTATTAACCTGGCATTCAGACTACATTACACAGCAACTTTATGGGCACGACAATAGGTTTATGAGTCAGCTGCTGTAACCTCAGCCAGGTGAGGTATTATCAGGTGAGGTATTATCAAGTGAGGTATTATCAAGTGAGGTATTATCTGGTTAGGTATTATCAAGTGAGGTATTATCAAGTGAGGTATTACCAGGTGAGGTATTATCAGGTGAGGTATTATCATGTGAGGTATCAAGTGAGGTATTATCAAGTGAGGTATTACCAGGTGAGGTATTATCAGGCGAGGTATCAGGTGAGGTATTATCAAGTGAGGTATTATCAGGTGAGGTATTATCAAGTGAGGTATTATCAGGTGAGGTATTATCAAGTGAGGTATTATCAGGTGAGGTATTATCGGGTGAGGTATTATCAGGTGAGGTATTACCAAGTGAGGTATTATCAGGTGAGGTATTACCAAGTGAGGTATTATCAAGTGAGGTATTATCAGGTGAGGTATTGAACTATAGATGTTCCTGCTTTAAGTGTATCCATTCCCAATGTGTTTATTGCAGAAGCATATGAGTGTTCTAGCCAAGTTTGTGCTAATGGCTGCTGTAACTGTGCCTCTATGACTGTGCCTCTGTAACTGTGGTTGTGTCAGTGTAGTTGAATGCATCAAAAGTAGGGCTTCAAGTCACTTGTTAAAACACTGTGCTCCGAACTTTTGACGAAAGTGATTTAATTATCAGCGCTGGGCTCTGATGATAATAATAGGTGGAACTGTGGAAGCACCTTTAACTGCAATTGTAGCTTTGTGTCTGCTGGGATAAGTATGCTTAGATATTTGGCAGTATTTTATCACTCTTCAAAACTGTTGAAACTGTGAAGTTTGTTCGGGTTTGATTGCAGGCCATCCTTAATGTGAAGGTGAACTTATTTCCCAGTTTTTGTGTGTTGTGGACAGCTGCAGGTTTTCCTCATACAGGCATGCAGCTCTTATTCATCATAGAGATGAAGCTCTATTCTTCGTCATAGAGACGATGCTCTATTGTTCACTGTAGAGACGATGCTCTATTGTTCACTGTAGAGACGATGCTCTATTGTTCACTGTAGAGACGATGCTCTATTGTTCACTGTAGAGACGATGCTCTATTGTTCACTGTAGAGACGATGCTCTATTCCTCACAGTAGAGACGATGCTCTATTCCTCACAGTAGAGAGGCAGTTTCTGCATGAGGGCGATGTGACATTCAGTGTGTTCAACGTAATGATTTGTCTTGAGGCCAGAAAGTTTGGTTTTAGTTCTGTCAGAGCCTCTGATCGCTATTGCTTGTTTGGTCATCCAGGTTGGAAGCTGCAAGCTCAAAATGAAACATCGTTAGAATGATCTGTATTCCTGTTTATTTTGACTTTATTTAACCAGGTTAGTTCTCATTTACAATTGCGACCTGGCCAAGATAAGGCGCCCCGGCCAAGATAAGGCGCCCCTACCCCTGAGGGTATTCTAAACGCTTACGACCGTGAGTTTATTTCAGAATAATTAGTACAGTTTGTAGATCAGAGGAACAAGTTTTACTAGGTGTAGACCTTCAAAAGCGGACTGTTAATTAAAATATCGCTGAAGTTATTTGCCTTTCTCTGCACATTTATGAGCAGAGAAAATGCAAATTTAAATTTGACAAAATTATACAATGAAAGGGAACTGAACAGTTGTGTCAACCATTTAATTTAAATAGAATAGTATTTACAGTGTGTATAAAATACAATATTAATGTATGCATATTTGCAAGGCAATGTTTCTAGTTAATCTGTTTAAAAAAAGTAACAAAATCATGTAGTGTCAGAGAAGAAGAAAAAAAAAGATACTAAAGCAACATATTAAAAACAACAACAAAACAGAGAACCTGCAATGTGAAACTGAATATTCACTTCCTGGTTGCCGGTCAACAATGATACTTTCAAATTTCCAAGTGTTATCAAACTATGGAAGACCTGATCGGGGATCTCTCAGAATCGGATTTTTCAGAATCTGGTGAGTATTTAAGAGATTCCTTCTTAATGGCAGTGTCTCCAGAAGAGGGCTATGGCCGTAGTAACATTGGTATAGTGTCAAAACACAGAGTTAGATGCTGCTCTATCAAATGATACAGATCTCTAGTTCAGACAGTTCAGATTCTCAATACTGAACTGTCATAAGTCTTTATATAACTTTAGTAATGTGACCCAACAGATGGCGAGAGCACAGGCTAATACACACATTCAGTCAGTTTGGAATTAAACCACTCAACTTGCCGTGACCCTCAGGGTCATAAGTAAATTCTAAAGGTCATGTGTCACCAATTCTGTAGTGCAGTGAAGCATATCCTGAGTCTAACTGTAATATAAACATCGTTTACAACATAACATCTCCTGAATTTGATCTAATTTACAACCCATCTAACACTGTTTTCTTAACCCGGAACTATGACTTACACGTATTGCACAATGTTTGCAATCAGACATTTCTTAACTCATGTCACGTTGTGTTTACGACAGTAACACACAGACATGTACAGTAATATCTCTTCATAGGAGCAGCATCTCATTAACACACTGCCCTCCTCTCATCCTGACGATCCGTACGATTCTGAAACACACACACAGAAAAAGATAGTCAGAATTCAGAAAATGGAATGTTTAAGAATAAATAAATCCTGGCAGGTATGTACCAGGCCACTGGAAAGGAAACAAAACATGGATCCAACTCACGTGTTTGTTTTGTCGCTGCCTTGTAAAGTTGGAGGACGAGGAGTCGTTCCCATCCGATTCCCGCTTCCTCTTCCCAGACCTGCACCTTTCCCCAGACCTCACCAGACGCCCGGGACAATGAGGCACAGCAAACTCATGGGCACATCCTGTTTGACAGAGCTGCTGATTGGAGGACAGTCCTTGATTTGCGTGCACCATTCTACAACCTGCAGTGACCAACAGACACAGAGAAATAGACCAATAAGAACAAACTACTGGGACCAGTTGTGTTTGTCTGTGGGACTGTTTGAGGCCAATTGTCTGTCTGCGGCTAATTGTATGTCTGTCTGAGTGTCTGTGTCTGTCTATATGTTTGTGTGTCTGTTTCTGTATGTGTCTGTCTATATGTTTGTGTGTCTATCTATCTGTGTATCTGTCTTTTCACACTGTGACCAGTCTTACTCTGAGTGTCTGACGCTCCAGTTTCTGATGTCACTCCAATGTGTCCAGGAAGCTCCTCAAAGTTGACTTTGACACTTCTGTTTTGTCTGTTATGAACTGGGGAGAGGAGGAGGAGTTAATTGGCATACTGCGCTCATGGTGTAATAACACCATAGGAGGCTGCTCAGGAAAACATCCCATAATAAATGTCAGTAATAAAACAGGGGAATGGCATTAAACTTCTGAAAACAGTGTGTGAGATGAGCCTGGTACCATTCTGCTCATTCTGTACCAGTCATTACTGACTAATACTGATCCAAAAGCCGTTTCAACTGAAGCCTGCTCACCATGATGGCAGCTGGTGCCAGTCTGTTTTCCACCAGCAGGTGGCGCCGCCTGCAGCCTGTCCGAATTCACGTTCAGATCCTCAATGGGATTGGTTGGAACAGCCGCTAATAAGCCTATCAAGAAAGAGAAGGAAACACTGAGCAGGTGTTTGACGGGAAGAGACTGCGACCCACAGAGAAAGGCAGACAGTGAGCAGGAGGTACACTGAGAAAGAAAGACAGAAATCGAGCGAAAAGAGATAGAGAGAGACTGTGTGCGAGGGTTTACGTACTAAGGCCTCTATATCTGGAGAGATGCTGGTAGATCTGTTTCATCCTCTCTATGTTGAGTCGGCTGACCTCTGCGTGATTTACCATTGGTCTGGGATAATCAACCCCCACCACACACTTGGCTGCCCGCTGCACCTCCATGGGGGCGTTCCAGGGGTCATAGATGTACTTGTCCGGCATGTCTTTCAGGGCCGGCAGGTAACGCCTGAAGGCAGTAGGAGAGGTTAGTGCCTCAACTACCGGAAGAGCCGATTCAGCACAACATACAGTTAAACCAGACATCTCCATTATCTGTGTGAATGTGGAGATACAGACCTGATGAAAACTCCTTCGGGATCAATTTTCCGCCCGAAGGCCACTGGACAGTAGCAGTGGAAGAACTGCTGAAAGAAGGAACTGCAGGAATGACACAACCAGCTGCCTGCGTTCACACTCCAGTCTGCATCCAGGAGAAGCTCCTCAAACACCTAACCAAGGATAAGATATAACCACAATATGAATATAACCCAGTCTGCATCTAGGAGAAGCTCCTCAAACACCTAACCAAGGATAAGATATAACCACAATATGAATATAACCCAGTCTGCATCCAGGAGAAGCTCCTCAAACACCTAACCAAGGATAAGATATAACCACAATATGAATATAACCCAGTCTGCATCCAGGAGAAGCTCCTCAAACACCTAACCAAGGATAAGATATAACCACAATATGAATATAACCCAGTCTGCATCCAGGAGAAGCTCCTCAAACACCTAACCAAGGATAAGATATAACCACAATATGAATATAACCCAGTCTGCATCTAGGAGAAGCTCCTCAAACACCTAACCAAGGATAAGATATAACCACAATATGAATATAACCCAGTCTGCATCCAGGAGAAGCTCCTCAAACACTTGGGCACATAGACTCCTCCCCCTTCTCCTCCTCCTCCTCCTCCACTGTATTTCCCTCCCTCCTCCCCGTACCTTCATGCCCTCCTCCCAGCTGATCCACAAGTCTCCCCGGGTCAGGAAGCAGGCCACGGCGTGCCAGGCCAGGTGGTGGATCCAGCCCTCCTGTCTTAGCTGGGTCATGATGGCGTCGATCCAGGGGAAGCCGGTCTTGGCCTCGGCCCACTTGGCCAGCGCCTCCGGGTTCCTGTCCCACGGCACACGGATGCAGATGGGGTTGCCCTCCATCTTGTCAAAACGGGGGTTGTTCGTGGCGGCCGTGTAGAAGAACTCCCGCCACAGCAGCTTGTCGTAGAGTGAGAGGGGAGGACTGCCGTTCTTCTTCACCTACAGGTGAACACAAAAACAACAGAAAACACGCGTACGCGTTAAATGACGACAATGTAAGCGTTAAAAGTGTTCAGGTCGTGTTGCAGTGTTTGTGCCAGTGTCGGTTGATAAGTGTGTGTGTGTGTTGTACTCAGTAGGTACAGGTATTCATGGGCAGTGGTGTACCTTCCGGTAGAGCTCAGCCAGTTTGCTGTAGAAAAGTCGACAGGACAGACAACCAAAGCGGAGATAGGGGCTGAGACCCAGAGGACTGGGTAGCAGGGGACTGGCCGTCTTCCTGGGACGCTCAAAATTGACCTTCCATGCCTGGAGAAAAGGGGAGAGGCACAGGGTAAAATAACCACGCACATAACATTATTAGCAGATGAATTTCAGTCAACAATAAGTGTGTGTGTGTGTGTGTGTGTGTGTGTGTATGCATGTTGTTACTTACTGTGGGGAGGTCAGGTCCCAGTTGTTTTTCCAACCTGGTGAGAGCTTCAGTCTCTCCACCTGGCCAAACTGCTGGTGCCAAGTCTTCAGTGTCAAAGCCTTGAGAAGACAACAGAGACAGACAGCGTGTTTAGACACAACTGACACAAATGAAATTGCACCCACGCACGACGTGGAACGTCTAGAGGCGTCATACCCAGTTCCTCCAGCAGGGGCACTCCATACTGGTCCCTGTGGTTCTCGGCGACGGGGGTGACGCATCGACCCATGTTAGCCAGGGACGGTGCTTCCACTGGATGCTCAGGGGGAGGCATCGAGTCCACCATTGTCTGGAAATGCTTGAAGGTGAGCGGCGGGTGACCCCCGTTGAGCCCGATGATTCTACAGTGAATGAGAAGACCAGGGGTTTCAGTTCAAAGCTGGAATTCTGGCGCTCAGAATCAAACGGGAACGTCCTGCGAGCATCCCACTCACGTGTCCAGGTCGTAGAGCGTGTGTGAGGTCCTGCTGACCACCTCCACTCCGGCCTCGGCGGCCAGCTTCCTTATGGCGGCATCTCGCTCTTTCCCGAACGGCTCCGAGTCACACTCAAACGTCAGCCGGGAGATGTTCCAGTCCTAAAGGGTCAGGCCACAGACACACACTGAGGTTGGCACAGGGACAGGCCACTGTGGGGGGGGGGGTCATATATCAGTAGGCAACTCATTAAAGGAAAACCGAGTGTGTCGGCTGTTCGTCGCTTAGGTCCCCGAGTTGATCGGCCTGTTGAGAAGGTTCAGCCGAAGGCCAGAGGGAACATCTGATGGGGTCTTACCTTGAAAAGTCGGGGGAAGATGTTGGCCGGCTGGCCTCGGATCACGAAGAGGCGGGAGTTTAGCTTCTGAAGGCTGGCATCTAGATCTTCCAGACACTGCAACAGAAACCTGGACGAAAAGGGGCGAGGAGGAACATCACAATACGGCCATGCCACAGATCACACCGTTACATCAGCCTTGTGGCAGTCTGAGGACATTCATGTCCGTGACTTAAACACCACATGTGCTTGAATTCACTCACAATCAGTCAACATTGTAAGTTAACTATCATTCTAAACATCGTAAGTCAGCGATTAGGAATATAATAACACAAACTCAAAGTCTTTTATCAAAGTAAAGCCACCATGAGCCAATAATATGGGTTAAGATGATTACCATTAATCATATTACAATGGTTACATAACCATATATATATAACAGTATAGGTTTCTGGCACAACCTGCAAGACTGCGGGTCACCACTAGAGAGCGCTGTCGAGCACAAAACCATTACAGCCACTCACTCAACACAACAACAGCCATTACTTCACACAAATTGAAGCTCAAATGTGCCTTGTTGCATTGACATCATATTTCTAGCACTAATGCTGTGTGTGTGTGTGTGTGTGTGTGTGTGTGTGTGTGTGTGTGTGTGTGTGTGTGTGTGTGGAAACGGTGACTCAGTGTTGAGACACAAACCAGGCTCCTGCCTGGATCGTGCCATTTTTACAGGCTGTATCACTGCATTTGTCAGGCCCAGGCATTAGTAACTACCGGTCTGTTACACTGTCAATGCTGCCTTCACTGTTTATGAACTGAGCTGTTTCTATTGTCTGTTTTGTAGTCACTTTGTAGTCAGAAAGTGCTTCATCTAACCATAGGATCCAGCACAAATAAACACTACAGCTTTTTGAAAACCTCTCAACAACGAAAAAGACAATAAAAGACAGGCCTTCTGCTGCAATCCTAGCTCTGCCGGACCAAAGGACAAAGATCCAATTAGATAATAAGAGGATGGCTTTATCAAATTCCAGAACACACCACTGTGACAACTTAACAACCAAACATGTTTTCCTTTGCTGATAACTACACAAAAGTGCTTAATTTCTGTCGACTGCGCAAACAGAATCATATTTGGTTGGTTAATGGTCGATAGATTAATCAGGTAGGTTTGTTGTTCTCACCTCCACCTGTTCACTCCCAGGTTGGAGGAACCAGCAAACCAGGGATCCAGGAAGTAGACACAGCGCAGTGTGTCCGAATCCCGCACCGCATCCAGCAGTGCCGGGTTGTCATGGAGACGTAAACCCTTTCGGAACCAGTGGATGGAGTTCTTGGCCATGTTCGAAACGGAGCCTGAGAACAGAGATGAAAATACTGACTTTGACAAAGCTCACTGAAACAGGGGGGTTACAAGGGAACCAGAAAGGAGGGCAGCCGTTGAAGAAGAGGATCAAAACGACTTGGTTTAATTCAAGCGAAGAGATGAGACACCTCCACAAAAGAAGAGAAAATGTTCGTTCTATCATGAAATGTTGTAATAATTCTGTATTTCATGTATGTGACACGGTATATAGAGTGTAATTGAATATATGGAATTGACAGAAATAGGCTATGTGGAAATCCCCACTTGTACAATATATTTGCACAGATTAACCAAGCAAAGCACAAGCCTACAATATTTCAGTTACAATGGAATGTTAAGTAATTGAAATTGGGCAACTAATCAGACAAACATTATTACAAAAATGCTTTTGTTTTTTTTTACCGGCAAAACATGAGGAAAAGGTTAAAACATTTGATTCATCCGCTTTTAATTTAAATAAAGAGTATGAACACAATTACGGGCAGTCTAGGGCAAAAGTAAAGATGTAGTTCAATCTGTTCTCCATAACAGCATCTAACCATGGTATGCTCACATTACACACGTTGCATAATTTAATACATTGTTAAGAAAGCTTAGACACGAATAGAAAATGATAATCTTATCAATGGTCAGCACAACTCGCTTGCCAACGCACAACCTCAAAAGCAGGTCAACTCCATGAATCTTATGTAAATGTCATTTGTGCCACTGCTGTACATAGAATAGATGTAAAATAATAACAAATAACAATAAGAAACAACCTGAATGTCTTACCTGTAATGCGTATGCTAAAGGATGTATATCTTATGTCATTACCATTGACCGATTGTCGGGTGGTCTCTCAAAGTGTAAAGTGAGGTGTAAAGTGAGGTGTCTACCGCTCGTCCAATAAATGAATAAGACAGTTTCATAACTGTTCCAGCTACAGCGCATGCTCGATGTGCTGATGAGCAACACGAGATACAGAAATAGGAATGAATAGACAGGATAACTATTGCAAGCCCCAGTGGACTTACTGTCTAGTGACATATATCTATTCTCCAAACCACACACGCCCCTTTTGACAACAAAGCTGTGACCTAGAAAATATTCGTATCCAATTGGTTCATTCTCAAGTGACGCATTTGGTCTGCATTCACGTTTCTGCGGCATGAATCCAGAGCTCCTAATATATTATTTTAAAATTAACGGGGTACTAACTATAATTAATTGTAAAATTGTAATATAATTTACGTTTTCATTTTGGGTTCAAATATATATACATATTATAACATTACATGTAACAGATAATTTTCGATAACCTGAAACCACGCCCCGTTTTATGTGGGACTGATTTATTTTGGGGAGACCCGGATAATCTCGGGTAGTGTGATTTATGGGCTCTATGAACGCCATGACGGCTCATAGCAACGGTGTTTCTCACTAAAACACTGGCTCGAGCGCAACTGTGTTGCCTGAAAGATCTAGAATGTTGTCAACTGCCGTTATTTTAAAATTAATACAAATCTCAAGTCATGAGCGCAAAAAAATAAGAAACAACAAATAATGGTGTACAACATTTCATAAGTCACCGTATTGATAAAAAATATATTACATTTATTTGTGTTTTTTTTGTTTGGGCAGTTTCATGGTTACTTTGTTTGGGGTCCTTCGTTAGCAAGGCGCCAGTCGCGCTCACCGGCCAATTCTTGTTGGCAACAACAGTTTTGAAAATAAACCACATATTTTCGTTGGATACTTCCATTCGAAGACGGCAAACTTCGATATTGTAGGATTCAGAATTGTTTAGCGATGAATTTGGAGTTGCTCGGTAAGGATAATTTATAATTATTTATAATATATTGGGTGCAGAGAGAACGCAAACGAGCATACCGTAGTCTATTAGCATGGTAGCTAATTTTACAGTTATATTAGCGCCATGAAACAATCTGACGTACAGTTGTTAATGGTTTTATCTTTCCAGTGTTCGTGCATTTTAATACTATATGCAATCGCACAGGGAATGGAAAACCACAACTAGATGTTAGCCAGTTAGTAAACGATCTGGGAGGTGTAAAATGTACCTGCCATATGATGCGTAAAACAAACAATGGGCTAGCTAGATACAACTGTAACGCTAAATCACTCATGTGCAAGTCTTGTTTTAGTTAGTATTTTATGTTCGTTACAAAACATACAGCCATCCATATATCATGACAGGGTTTTTAGTTCAATGTATGTTTGTTGCACCACAAATTTGACAACGTTATAACGTATTATTGTTTGTCTAGCGCTGTGCATTCGTATCTGAACTAGGTCACAATGGCAGATTAGGACTCTGATATATAAGCGTATGTATGTGCATTGACTGACTGACCGTGACTGACTGACCGTTCTTCTGAACCTGAGCACTTCGTGTGACAGTAAGTCGAATCCGATTCTTCCTTTATATAACGTGATATACTAACATGTTCTGCATTTTCTTACAGAGTCATTCGGGCAGAACTATCCAGAGGTAAGCCTTTCTTGTTTTAAAACATTCCGTATTGATCAAAACAAAGGTGTACATGCATTATTTCTGCATTTCTTATTTTAAAGGATAAGTAGCATTTAACCAGACAAATCAGGCTTTAAAAGATGCATTCCAAAGAAGGGAAGACGCATTGACAACAACATGCAAATGTGTTTAGTGTGTGTGTTGACTTATCATTGGTCTCTGTGGTAGGAGGCAGATGGCACTCTGGACTGTATCAGTATGGCTCTCACATGCACGTTTAACCGCTGGGGTACACTCCTGGCCGTGGGGTGCAATGACGGACGCATCGTCATCTGGGACTTCCTAACGCGGGGCATAGCCAAGATCATCAGCGCTCACATCCATCCAGTCTGCTCGCTATGGTAACCGAACAGTCCACTGTCATAAGAACATCCCTAGGTCCAGTACAGCCTGAATTCTTAGTCCACACTTTGTAAGACTTGATACTTGGTCAATGGACCCAATGTGTTCCAGTAAAACGCGGTCTGTATTGTTGAAACTAGGAAGATAGATTGGACTGCTCACTAAATCCAACAGTACCTGAATGCCTCGATATGGTTCATCCTGCTTTATTTCTGCCGGCCACGGCTGTGTGAATCAGTGTTGGTGGGAGTGAATCGTTTGGTGAACAGGGTAGTGTTCATAATCATCCAGCCACGGCTGTGTGAATCAGTGTCGGTGGGACTGAATCGTATGGTGAACAGGGTAGTGTACATAATTATCCAGCCACGGCTGTGTGAATCAGTGTTGGTAGGAGTGAATCGTTTGGTGAACAGGGTAGTGTACATAATTATCCAGCCACGGCTGTGTGAATCAGTGTTGGTAGGAGTGAATCGTTTGGTGAACAGGGTAGTGTACATAATTATCTAGCCACGGCTGTGTGAATCAGTGTTGGTAGGAGTGAATCGTTTGGTGAACAGGGTAGTGTACATAATTATCCAGCCACGGCTTAAATGTCATTATTTTTTGGTTCATTCATTGTTTCATTCCTTGTGAAGGTGTGATTGTGTGCTGATTGGGGTTTTGAATCCTAACCTCCCTACCTGTATGTCTGCAGTTGGAGTCGAGACGGACACAAGCTGGTCAGTGCATCGACTGATAACATAGTGTCCTTATGGGACGTCCTGACAGGAGACTGTGACCAGAGGTTCCGCTTTCCCTCGCCGATCCTCAAACTGCAGTACCACCCCAGACTCCTGTCAGTAAACACATCCTATTAACCTGTTGTATCATTGTAATATATTAGCCTACCTTTTCTCTATACACCTATGTTCTATGGAGATAATGGTGTAGACCGATCTGGAATGCCTTTCTCTTAACCCATTTAAGGGACAAGGTTCTGGTGTGTCCAATGAAGTCAGCCCCGGTTCTCCTCACACTGTCGGACTCCAAACACGTTGTTCTGCCCGTGGACGACGACTCCGACCTGAACGTCGTGGCGGCTTTCGACCGGCGGGGGGAATACATCTACACTGGCAATGCCAAAGGAAAGGTCAGAGGTCATTCTGGGCAGACATTTGGTTTATGACAAGTGCGATGTGTTTTATTTTCAGGTTGTATAGCGTGTGTGTGTGTGTTTGTTATGTATGTTGTGCATGTGCGCTGATGGTTCTCCCTGACATGTCCCTGTAGATCCTGGTTCTGAACACGGACACGCAGGATCTGGTGGCGTCGTTTCGGGTCACTACAGGAACCAGCAACACGACAGCCATTAAGTCCATAGAGTTCGGACGCAAGGGCAGGTGGGTGAACTGGCTGCTAAACCGTCCGAAGAGTTTTAGGGTGGCCTGCGAAGGCAGAAGGGATCTAGCATGTAATAAGGGCCACTATCAGGAGAATGCCACGTTTTTCTCTACGGTCTGTTTGGACCACGTTGGGTGTATAGTCTGAGCTCCAGGTTTCCTGATGGACCGATGCTGACCCACTGTTTTTGTCGTCCAGTTGTTTTCTCATCAACACAGCTGACCGGATCATCAGGGTTTATGACGGCAGGGAGATTCTCACATGTGGCAGAGACGGAGAACCAGAGCCCATGCAGAAACTGCAGGACCTGGTCAACAGGTACACACACACACACACACACACACACACACACACACTGCAGTACATTCACACACATCACAATACACACCTATGCAGTCTTTGATTTGGTCTTTCGCCCGTTCCCCTCGTCTCTCTGAAGGACACCCTGGAAGCGCTGTTGTTTCTCTGGGGACGGGGAGTACATAGTGGCTGGTTCGGCCAGACAACACGCTCTGTACATCTGGGAGAAAAGCATTGGTAACCTGGTCAAGATCCTTCATGGAACCAGAGGAGAACTTCTACTAGACGTGGCTGTAAGAACATCCAGACTGCTTTCTGTCCAGTCCCCCACCCTGTTTTAGGAGGGAAACTGTCTCTGTAAAATGTATTTTACAGTTATTTTGTAATTATGCTGATTAACTTTAACCTGCTGACCTTTGAACCATAAACTCTAAATAGTGGCACCCTGTGCGGCCGATCATTGCTTCAATTTCCAGCGGAGTGGTGTCCATCTGGGCTCAGAACCAAGTGGTGAGTGGCAGACATGGGCCTTGGATCTACACTGGGGACAGGTCTGGGTTCTACACTTGGGTCAGGCTTTGGTTCTACGATTGGGACAGCCCTCTGTACTCAGGCTCAGGTTTTAGTTTGGTTCAATTATATAGGGGGGCAATTATGTCCAATAGATTTCACCAGTCCCAGATTGTAAAGCAAAAGTCTTTATTTATGTATGTTGTTATCATTGCTCATTTCCTTTGTTCATTGCTGTGATTTGATGTTCAGGAAAACTGGAGTGCGTTTGCCCCGGATTTCAAGGAGCTGGATGAGAATGTGGAATATGAGGAGAGAGAGTCTGAGTTTGATATTGAAGATGAGGACAAGAGTGAACCTGAGCAGACAGGTGTGTACACACGTACATATACACACACACGCACACACAAACACACACACATTGTTCTTCATCAGGGACTGATGTATATCTGTGTGTATGTTTATCTGTGTGTGTGTATCTTTGTGTTTGTGTCTCAGGAGCGGATGCTGCGGAGGATGAGGAGGTGGATGTGACCTCTGTTGACCCCATTGTGGCGTTCTGCAGCAGGTAAGTTCATGATGAAGATGATGAAGATGTGTGATGGTAACACTCATAGCTATAAAGATGCAATATTGCAGTTAACAATATATAACTTCAGTTATAAAATAAAAGAAAATCAGTGGGTTTGATGACGCTGGGCACAAATACATAACAGTTCGTCGTTATCATGAAAAATATTTTGCTCAACAGCGCCACTTTTACAACCAGCGGCCAGAAATGTCAGAATGCATTGTATTTCAATAGAAATCCAATTGTGATCCCGTCATACTGGTAATTATTATCTCTGACGCAACTATTCTTCTGTCAGTGACGAGGAGCTGGAAGACTTCAAGGCCCTGCTCTACCTGCCCATCGCTCCAGAGGTGGAGGACCCTGAGGAGAATCCGTTTGGGCCCCCGCCGGATGCAGCCGGCCAGACCACCCCCGCCGAAGATGGTTCAGCCCACACAGGGGGCGGGGACAAAAAGCAGCGACAGCCGTCGTCAGAGGGGGCCCCGGCCAAAAAGAAGGCCCGTACCACCACAATTGAACTGCAGGGGGTGCCCAGTGACGGTGAGCCTGAAAAGTGTCAGAAAATACTATTATTCTGTGCCCGACAATCACTGATGTACATGCTAGTCTGTTGGTGTTTACTGTCAGTATAAGCCTGCAATAGCGATTGAAAATAGTAATGGTTTTAGTTTGTCTTTTGGTCAGGGATGCTGCAAACTCTGAAGTGCTGCTGACTCAAATTCTGTTTGTCAGCTTAAGCCATTTCCAATATGTCAAATTACAAAAAGAATCAGCGAATTACTCGACTCATTTGTATAAACTATAGCAGAACTGCATAAAAAGACATTTAGGCAATAAGATCATTTATCTCACATTGGTTTAGCCAGTTGTGCGTATGTGATCTGTGTGACTGCGTATGTGATCTGTGTGACTGCGTATGTGATCTGTGTGACTGCGTATGTGATCTGTGTGACTGCGTATGTGATCTGTGTGACTGCGTATGTGATCTGTGTGACTGCGTATGTGATCTGTGTGACTGCGTATGTGATCTGTGTGTCTGCGTATGTGATCTGTGTGACTGCGTATGTGATCTGTGTGACTGCGTATGTGATCTGTGTGACTGCGTATGTGATCTGTGTGACTGCGTATGTGATCTGTGTGTTCTCCTCCAGAGGTACACCCCCTTCTGGGCGTTAAGAGTGACAGCAAGTCCAAGAAGAAGACAGCAGGGAGGCCCAAAGGCTCCAAAGGTAAAGAGAAAGACTTCCCCTTCAGGCCCAAACCCTACAGGGTCTACCCTGACGGAGCGGAGGCGGGAATGGCAGGAGGAGGAGCAGGAGGAGGGATGAAGGGCAGAGCGGAGGGGGGCCTGAGTGCCTCAGGTAAGGATGTGATGGGACGCCACCTAGGGGAGCTATGCTAATCCTGCTAGCTACGACGCATCATCAGCCGTCTGCTCCCGTGCCCCCCAGACCCCCATAACTAAAAAGACACTGACCCTTTTACGTAGCCCCATACCTGTTCCCCTGTCCCCAGGCCCCCAGAACCAACCCCACCCCTCATCAATCACAACTAACGATTTGGGCCAATGAGGTGGTGGTACTGATGCGAACCAATAAAAACCTTTGAAATTCTCCCGTAAACAAGAGTCAGGAGTTCTGATTCTGCCTTCCTGTTTGTTGGCTTGGTTTCCAATATGCCCACCGGCCGGCCCAAAGGCCTCGGGCCAGCTGGCTCCACTGGTCCTGACCTGAGGCTGGTTTGTCTACTTCCTGCTTGCCTTTGACCCCCCCCCGCTCCACTCTGCTCCTGCCTCGCTCTTCCCTGGGCTTGTGTCTGTAGGTGCCTGTCTGTGTCTGTGTGTGTGTGGGTCTGTGTGGGTGTTTAAGGTAAGGTTTTTTGAATGCGGGATCACCAAGATGTGTGTGGTCTGTGTGCTTCATGTTTAACAAATGTCAGGTCATCCTGCCGGGCTGAAATGCATGACAGAGATTAGAAGACCCGAGTTGTCATTGGCTGTCCTGGAAGTTCTATTCACTTCTCATTGGTTCAAATCATCATGCATCTCTGTCCATCAGGATCCTGACTCAAATGCCGTTGGGCTTAATTGCATCTGTGATTCAAAAGGGGGAAACGAAAATACATTTTTACTATTGAAAAAGGTTTTCCAGTAAACCAGATCATGGACCTCTGTGTATCGTGGCTCCCAGAAGTATTCACCCTGCTGGGACATTTACAAATGTTGTTATTCTGTGACATTAGAAAATCACAATGGAGCTTTTCTACAATTAATCTAAATTGCTTACAAATACGAACAGAACATATTTGTTTGCATTGTATTGAGGCCAAAACGGCAATAAAAATAATTGTTTTGGTGTCATCCCACCATTGTATCTTAATCAACTATGTTTCAGAGTGGTTACAATCTACCACTTCTTAATGAAGCTCCTGGTCTATTGTTGTGGTGTGCTCAGTGTCTCCCCCTGCTGTTGATGACTGGAAGTCCTTTATAGTTGTTATTTTTATTTATATGGTTTTATGATTTGCTTTAAATGTTTTTTGTTGTTGTCATGAATAAGTATACTACCCACATTTAAGACCTCCCAGAGACGGGTGGGTTTAACCTGGAGTCACGTGGGACGCTTTAGTCGCCCACAGGTGCACATTCAATTAATTCTGTGACTTTTATAGACGGGTGTTTGGAACACAGCTCATTTGACTTCCGTTAATTGTGTTCCGTTTTATACTTGCAAGGGATTTAGTACCATTTCCAGAATACATTTTTCACTTTGACTTTCTTTAGTTTTGATTAGTGGCATCAACTCCAATTTGATTTCATGTTGTCACAATACAAGTTGGAGAGGCAGTGGGGGTGAATACTTCTGACAGACCATCTGGCTGTTGCCGTGGATACACCAGCTCGGTGCCATCTTCTGTCCTTAACGGTATATGTGTGTGTAACGTGCTCCTCTAGATGAAAGATGGATCTGTTGTTTTTCAGACGATACCGGTTAACGTCGAACAAGCCACTGCAGTCAGTCGTCGCTACAAATTAGAGCTTAGCGTTTAACGACCTGATCTCAGTTTCACCCATAGTAGGATGTGAGTTTGTTGTGTGTCCTCTATTCTCTGATGTTCTGAGTGTCCCCACTACAGGGAGCCTGGTTGCACAGTCCTACAAACAGCACGATATGGGCAGTCTGGACTGAGCCACTGTTCACCTGGAGGAGACGGGCACCTAGATATGCAGCCTGTTTTTCTACTGCTAAACACACCCAACAGACTGTCATTATGACCTGGTTCTCCGTGATGACTTCCCCACTGGTTCACATCTTTCTACAGCACAGGCTGTTCTCTGAGACCCCCACCCCCCGGGTTGCTTGGCCTCTACTACATCACCCTTGTTGTTCTCTCACCCACCCACTCTCTCGCTCACCTTCTCTCTCTTCCTTTATGTGTATGTCTCTCTCCTTTTTTTCTCTCTCCATTGGTCTCTTTCTGTTGCCATGGCTACCCGGAATCTCCTTCCCATCAAAGACCACTTTCCCAGGCCTCTTGATGTCACCCACTTCGGAGGTGTATTTTTTCCCTGACATTTTGTATCCCAGAAACCCACCAAGAGAAGACTGAGGTGACAGCCTGCGGTAGTTTAGGAGAACCGCTTTAGACTCTTCATGTCGATCCTTTTCTCACCAGGATGACTGATATAGAGATGGATCTGTGACGTGTGTCCCAAATGGTTCACTGCCTTTAACTCTGTTTTTGTTTCGTTTTTATACATGTTATTAAACCATTTCGATTTTGGTGACGGACTTTGTGTGAATATATGGAGTCCTCCGGTTGTCTGTGTGTAATAATCACCCTCTCATCCTCGCCACACGTCGCCACACGCCCCCACACGCCACACGTCGCCACACGTCGCCTTAAAATCGCCACACAGCGGCTGTTTAGGCATCATTTTGTAACCTGCTGTGACTAATTTGTGCCACATGATGGCGCTGCTGTTCCTCCAACCAAACAGCGTCTGGTGAAGCTGCATAGTGATAATTAAGATTCCATTTTGTGCTTCTGCACAGTTGGATGCCATTTTGCCCTTTATATGTAGGGAGTTTGTAAACAAAAAGGAGTGAGAAATATGAACCAGGTGAAAAAATATGACACATAATATCTGACTCATGTGATGATGGTGATGTTATTATATTACATGTGATGGTGTGATCATATTACATGTGATAGTGTGATCATATTACATGTGATGGTGTGATCATATTACATGTGCTGGTGTGATCATATTACATGTGATGGTGTGATCATATTACATGTGATGGTGTGATCATATTACATGTGATGTTGTGATAATATCACCTTGGATGGTGTGACAATATCACATGTGATAGTATGTATGTAGCTTTTTCAACAGAGGGAACCATAGTGATGTTACTACTGTATGTGTTTATGTATTCCCCTCGCAGACAGACACGTGACCAAGACATGAGCGTATGGGCAGATGGAGTTTCTCCTCAGCGCTGATTACACAAGAGAGGGCTTGTTATTGGTCAGATGTTGTGAAACATGTTGCTGTTTTGGTCATGGGTGAAGGACAATGAGAAAATGTTGTAAAATGACAGACACTTTAAAAAGATTAGCAATTTGGTTTGGTAAGACAATATGACACTTAAAGCCTGTGAACGAGAATATCAGTCTTGTTTATGTTTGTCTTCTGAGTAAGACAATATTCCTTGTTCTCAGACTTTCAACATGTTTTCACCCCATTGGCAGATACACTGCTAAATTTAAACCGTATGACCACTCATAGGTGAAGCAAATACTATTGATCAACTCCTAATGATGTCAAGGACTGGTGCCAGTCAGTTCTCAATCAAATCAGCATCTGTGGGATGTGCTGGACCAACAAGTTCAATCCAGTGCAGCTTTACCTCACAACTTAAAGGACTTGAAGCATCTGCTGCTAATATCTTAGTGCCAGTTACCAGACACCTTCAGGGATGTTGGTGAACGATGTTTTAGTGGCACGCGGAAATATCATATTCGGCAGTGGTCATGATGTTTTGTCTCAACGGTGTATGTATGAATATGTTTTTTTTTACATTACATTTTCTTTTTAAAACCCATTAGTAATTGTGCGTAAACTGCAGTGTGCGCAGAGGCGGCTCAATTTAAAGCAGAAGGAGGTCAGATGAATAACAGAAAAATACGCTGCAGTCACGTGTTTTGCACCAGTCGTCACTGTGTCACATTTAATCAACGCATCTACTTTTTTGTGTCAGATTTTAACCTATTTTTTTATGAACTCATCTTGAGAGAACTCTATAGCGATTTCAGAGTTTGTTCCAGGTTCAACAGATCAGCAAGGGCAACGATGTCTTCGAACCACACGTTAGTAATTGTTTGACTCAAATATTTTTGAAACTCAAGAGTTTGAGATCACCAAGGAACCCCTTGAGTTTCTAAAATATTCATTATTGGTTCATTTACAACAACATACATAAACGAAAACAAGTTTTAAGAAGGCAAAACATTTATACAAAATCTGCTGTTGGTGTGAGTAAATTATCTTTTTTAAGACAATGCAATATTAAAACAAAATATATAGTCTGTCAGACAAGATAGCAAGCTGAATGAGGCTGATATTTTGTAAATCAGACTTTAAAAATGTTCTTGTCTTATTCTAAGGATTAAGATGTACCTGACACAGATGTGACATGTTTTCTTTGTGTTACTTGTAAAATATTAATCACTCCGTTGGCAGATTTTTATGCTCGCATTTTTTCTAATTTGTTTTCGTTTTGAGGAAAGATTTTTGGTTTGCTGTGCACTGGCATCTTGAGTGGTTGGAAGTAAAAAAACAAATGATTCATCTCCTGGCTATTGGGACACAACATAAATGTGAATGGATAAAAACAGTACATGTTTCCACAATGGCTAGACTCCAAACTTTGAGAACTTGAAACCATATGTGGCTACTCAGAAAACTACTTGATTCTAATCAAACACAGAAGATAGGCAGAACCTATGGAGAGCTAGGTGGATCAAAATGGACCTTATTTTCTATTCCAATGCCGGAATAAGCAATCAAAACACATCCGGTAATAGCTAAGTAAAATCTCTTTATTACAACCACATGTACATCATCATATTCAAAAAAGTTCCCAAAAGGTGAAAAGAAGTAGAACCAGAGAGTTGTACTACTTAGGGAGCAGGGAAGAGTCCGGGTCTCCGGGGAACAACACGCTGTGCGGAGACAACCAGAGGTGTGCAGGGATATATCGTAGGTCCCTCCCTAGTGACTCTCATGTTCTTCCCATAGGAAAGAAGGGTTATTTTCAGCCTTAATAATCTTTCCACTTCTTGTATATGGAGAGAGAGAGAGAGAGCAGGGGGAATAAATGCAGACGGAGAAGGGGTGTGTGTGTGAGAGAGAACCACCTGGTGTGGTGGAGAAGGGGTGTGTGTGTGTGTGTGTGTGTGTGTGAGAGAACCACCTGGTGTGGTGGAGAAGGGGTGTGTGTGTGTGTGTGTGTGTGAGAGAACCACTTGGTGTGGTGGAGAAGGGGTGTGTGTGTGTGTGTGTGAGAGAACCACCTGGTGTGGTGGAGAAGGGGTGTGTGTGTGTGTGTGAGAGAACCACCTGGTGTGGTGGAGAAGGGGTGTGTGTGTGTGTGTGAGAGAACCACCTGGTGTGGTGGAGAAGGGGTGTGTGTGTGTGTGTGAGAGAACCACCTGGTGTGGTGGAGAAGGGGTGTGTGTGTGTGTGTGAGAGAACCACCTGGTGTGGTGGGGAAGGGGTGTGTGTGAGAACCACCTGGTGTGGTGGAGAATGTGTGTGTGTGTGAGAACCACCTGGTGTGGTGGAGAAGGGGTGTGTGTGTGTGTGAACCACCTGGTGTGGTGGATAAGGGGTGTGTGTGCCTGCGTGTGTGTGATCCTAGCACCGTGTCTCGAACGACGCGTGTGGAGGAAACTGCGCACCAATCCAATCCATTCCCACCTCTGATCACAACATTAATTCATGTCGTACGCATCAGGGCTGCAATCCCCTGAATCATCCTGTAACAACCCTGACCGGCCCCCAAATCACACCCAAGTGACCTTCAACTCCACCTCGTGGCCCAGTGTTTCACTATTTAACCCTAACCCTATCTCGTGATGAATATGTACAGAATAACACTAACACAGGGGGCAATAATCTTCATTGATGACACCTCAAAACAATAATACAGATAATAAATGTCTCTACTTCCGCCAGCTAAGGCTAATTTACAGAATCCTGGTAATGTCAAAGCAGAAATAAAGCCAAATACAGACCATTAGAATAAATAAAAAAGTTGTTGTTTAAATGGAGCTAGAGCATTTAAATGACACATATCTAGAGGTCCCCGATAATAAACTATTCTATTCGATAACCTCCCGTAAAACACCTACAGATCATCCAGTCGTTCCACTGACACCAATCCCTTAATCCCTTGCCTCTTGGGCTTAAGCGACTGTTGGCTGTAGCCCCCCCCCCCAGTCCGGTTGAGAGGACCAGAGACTGTGAAAGACTCCTGTGAGACTGGTTGTATCAAAAACACCACCGGTTGCATGTGTGCGTTGGGGCTCTTCGTCAACGCAGCGCTGCGCTAGTGACGTCATGGCTGCGCGGTGAGCTGCTGTGCGTCCCGGACCCGGTCGGTTCTCATCAAACAGTGTGCCGTATTGCTTTTAGAAATCTAAGTCACGACTTCAGTTCAGGTGTTAAACGTCCAAACGTAATTAAGAGTCTCGTAAATTTCAAAAATTCAATCAGCGATGACACCCAGAGAGAGTGACAGGGACGCGGAGTTGTGTTGCGCAAGTGTTTTTGGGACAACCCCATGAATATGAGGTAGCCGGACACGCGCGCACGCACGCTTGCATGCAGACACACCGCTACTTTCTCACGGAGATTGTAAGAGACACTTGCAGTGTGTTACAGTAATCAGTAAGAAGGTCATGCACTGACACATACACACACTTTGACAAAAGTGCTGTACAGCGGTGACACACACGATCTCAAAGAAAAAGCAATTGTCTGGTGCTTTACGGCTGGAAAACTCACACAAACACAAAACGAATTCCTCCTCAATTAGTGTCTGGTCCTCCGTCCGCAAACCCGGTGGGTGTCTTAAATCGGCCAGGTAGAGAGCTTCGGCAGAGGTTAGCCCAGGCAGACCGACGGGTCCCTAGACAGTGGTGACCGTCAGCAGGGAGCTTGGACACAGAGACATCTCCTCCCCAGTGCCCAGCCTCGTCCCGTGGGTCAACAGCTCCTCCACCGTTGTCCAGTCGTCGAACAGCTTCCTGTTTCGCAGGCGACTCAGCTTCCTTTGGCTGAGCTCTAGCACTGTGTTGCACCGGCCGTCTCCCAAAGTCCCTCCCCCCGCAGACACTCCCCCTGCAGACACTGCCTCTCCTTCTCTGATGAACCCTCCCCCGCCGGCGTCCGTGGCCCCTCCTCTTGCATTAGGCCACACCTCTCCCATGCATCCTCCGCCTCCTCCAGGCCTGTTGGTGTAGGCCTGCTGCCCTCTGGCCTGCTGTTGCTGCTGCTTCTGTTCGCGAGCCAATAGGAGTTGTTCCCGCCTCTCTGTACGGCTCCAGTACCTCCCCCTCATCACCTCTTGGCTTTCCTCATCCGTACTCATCCCGCTGCGCTCATCCGCCAGACGGGACGCACGGTCGCGGAGAATCTGGTTCCTCACAGCTCTCGGGTTGGGGTTAGGATTGGTGGGATTGGAATGGGTGGGGTTCGGGTGGTTGGGGTTAGAATGGGTGGGGTTAGGATGGGTGGGGTTAGGATGGCTGGGGTTGTTGGGGTTAGGATGGTTGGGGTTAGCATGGGTGGGGTTAGGATGGGTGGGGTTAAGATGGGTGGGGTTAGGATGGGTGGGGTTAAGATGGGTGGGGTTAGGATGGTTGGGGTTAGCATGGGTGGGGTTAGGATGGGTGGGGTTAAGATGGGTGGGGTTAGAATGGGTGGGGTTAAGATGGGTGGGGTTAGGATGGGTGGGGTTAAGATGGGTGGGGTTAGGATGGGTGGGGTTAAGATGGGTGGGGTTAGGGTGGGTGGGGTTAAGATGGGTGGGGTTAAGATGGGTGGGGTTAGCATGGGTGGAGTTAGAATGGGAGGAGTTAGAATGGGTGGAGTTAGAATGGGTGGAGTTAGAATGGGTGGAGTTAGAATGCGCAGGGTTAGGAGTGTTAGAGTTAAGAGGGTTGGGGTTAGTCGGGTTGGTGTTGGGGGTCGGTTTTAGGTTCTGATTGGGATCCTTTCTGGACCCTCCAACTCCAGTGTGGCCCTCCAGGGTGCTGTAGAGGCCCCCACCACCCCCGGACCCCTGATGGGACAGACGATTGGCTGGTTTAGGCCACGTGTCATGGAGGTCCACTGATGACTGGGGAGTGTGACTGAGGGTGTGGAAACGTTGCACCTCTCGTCCTCTCTCTCTTCCTCTCTCCCATTCTCTCTCTCGTTCTAGCTCTCGTTTTCTCTCTCGTTCGAGTTCTCTCTCTCTCTCCCTCTCCCTCTCTCTCTCCCGCTCCCTCTCTCTCTCCCTCTCTCGCTCTCTCTCCCGCTCCCTCTCTCGCTCCCTCTCCCACACCGGTAGTTCAGTCATGAAACTCCTCTCTTGCTGGCCACAACCCTCACTTTTCTCACAGTAATGTCCCCTTGGCATGAGCATGGCGCCCCTGTGTTCCCCCAGAGAGGATGCATGTTGCTGGGGTGATAGTACAAGCCCTGCCGGGTGTGTAAGGAATAGCTCCTTCTCTCCATCATTGTGTAGGCCCAGCTCCAGGCCTGCAGGTGGCGCCACTTCACAGTGCTGAAGGGTGGCCCAGGAGGGAGTGGATGGGTGACTGGCTCGTCTGACACGCTCCTGGGGTGGCGCCCTGTAATGCAAAGTCCTGCTTCTCCTCAGCTGACCCACCGAACTGGAACCCTGGCGCTGAAGTGGAGGTGGCGGCCTGCGGTGGCCGGAGGGGGTACTGCAGGTTGAGAGGACAGGGGCGTGGACAGTGAGTGGGGCGGGGTTGTGGTGGGGGTTAAACAGAGAGCCACTGCTGGAACTGTGTCTGCTCAGACAGGGACGGTCCGCCTTCCGGAACTGAACTGAGGAAACCCTGAGGATGCAAAATAAAAAAAGATTAAAATACGATAAACACGGGTCAGAGAAGGGTCTGAGGGCTTTGGTTGTTATGGGTGATGTTATAGTACTCTAATGATGGCTATAGTTGTTATGGGTGATGTTATAGTACTCTAATGGAGGGTATAGTTGTTATGGGTGATGTTATAGTACTCTAATGATGGCTATAGTTGTTATGGGTGATGTTATAGTACTCTAATGATGGCTATAGCTGTTATGGGTGATGTTATAGTACTCTTATAAG